>QEPC01002256.1:1174115-1192524 GCA_003113815.1 Sphenodon punctatus | reverse complement strand
AACAAAAAGCCAGGCTGGGCAGGGTGGGTGGGGGGTGTCCCCCCTTCCACCCGCGCAGCCTGGACTCGGGGAGGGTTTTTTTTTTTTAAAACAGTTTGGCTGGGGCTTTAATTTTTTTTACAATGCAGCCATTTAAAAATGGCTGCAATGTAAAAAAACTGGAACACCAAAATCCGGTACCGGACCGGAATACCGGGGCCGAATCCGATAATGCCGGTACGCCCGATACCGGCATTATCGGATACCGGATTCTACCGGTTTCCCAAGCCTACTATTAGCCATAGATACAAGAAACCAGGGCCACTTTTAGCCGAGCGGGTCGTGGTTGTGCGATCCACTCAAGTAACTTTTGAAAATCCCGTGGGCCAGGATTAGATGAGAGATTTTGCACATTAAAACCAGTCGCACATTCTTTTAAACCGCAAACTAAATACCTCGACATTGGGGTATTTCGTTTGCAGTATTAAAAGAACACACATCTGACTTTAATGCGCGAAATGTCTCATCTAATCCTGGCCCGTGGGACTGGATTGTGCGACTGTGACCTGCTCGCCTAAAAGTGGCCTGGGCGTGACAACATGCAAAGACTGATTGCTTTCTATTTCAACTTTTACTTTCACTTTCTATTTTCAATATAAGCACTCAATAAAATATGTGATTTGCTCAATAAATTCAGCATTATGTTCATAGTAAAAGGGTCGTTCTAGCCACCAAGTACTTGCAGATATAAACCCAGGTCTGAACCTCCATGAGTGGCTAGGGATAGCATGCGCTGGACCGCCTCCTGGAGTCATAGGCTAGCCCAGAAGAAAGATGCAGTTTCTTGTTCCCATGGTTTGCTGTGGCTATGAGTCATCCTGGGGGGTGGGAAACCGAGAAGGGGGGGGTGTTAGTGGGTGGAGCACGGTTGGGAAGAACGTCTCGCCTGCCCATGTATTAGGCTTGTCACGTTAAACCTGTAAGTGAGACCTGAGTGGAGGCTGCCTCAACGCACAAGAAATGCATGCAGGGGGCTGCCCAGTAATTACGCTCTTCATGCTAAACATGAGAGTTAGGGCTGCATGGACTGAACCTCGACTCCACGTGGCTATTGTCTCATTTGTTAATACCCTATGACAACCAGAGGCAGGTTTCAAATCATGCATGCATGTAAGAATTTTTGTAGTGTCACTAATCTGCAAAACTGTAAATACACATTTTATTTATTTATTTATTTATTTATTCCAGTTTTCACCCCGCCCTTCCCAAATAGGCTCAGGGCAGCTACAAAATATAAAAACATATAAAACAGCATTTTAAAAATCCCCTAGGCCCTCCCACTCACCAGCATTTTCCCTAACCCTTTCACACAATCATATCCTGCCAAACACCGGGCCAAACAAAAAGGTCTAAAGTATATATACAAAACGTATATTTTGAGCATATACTGTTTCCTAGTTTTCAGCTGTGGGTAATAATCCTTATAGGCACCATGGTCTCCACTTACTGCTACAGCATTCACTTCAATTTGTCCTCTTTTTTAAATCTCTTTTATACTGATTGGAGGGAATGAGGAAGAATCTATCTTACACAAAAAGTTTGAAACTACTGACATTGAAAGCAAAGCTACATTTAGTATGCCAAATGCCCTTGAAAGAAACATCTAGATGGATAATTTGAATGATCAGCTGATATTACCTTTTGGTATAGCGCTGCCCTTTGTGCATTGGCAAGATCACCAGACTTATTGCAAAATCTGCATAGGTAGAAAATATTTCTCGCATTTAAATTAATCCGAGGAAAGCAGGATGAATTATTAAAGAGCCTTTTTAAAAAATCTGTCATCAAAAATGATCTAGCATTGCTCCAAATACAAAACTAAAGTGAGTATAATACTGAAATGTTTACTTGTAATTAGTCAAGTGTGATGGGTCCACTCACACTCCGGTAAATTGCTGCAGGAACCAGCCCTTCAGTGATACACCTCAGGTTCAGTACCATACAAGTAAAGCAATCACCTCTTCTAATGAGTCCTCCAAACCCAAAGTAGCAATCTCCCACTCCGGTAGAAATATAATTACACATAAAAAGAATATGCCATGATGCAACCTTGCCAGGTCCTCTTACCACCTTGAAATCTCCAGCTAGAAGAACATGCCAGAATGTGTGTTGGGGGGTGGGGGGACACAACTGAAGGTCAGGTAAAAAACCAACCAACCTGGGAGCATGAAGAGGCAGACCTAGGAAGCAGTCTGAAGAAGGTAGAGGCTAAGGCCTGGAGTGCAGGTGAGCAAAGGCTGGAGTGAGGCTCAGTAACAGGCAGGCAACAAGCAGGGATGGAAGGCAGAATCACAGCACAGGAAAGGAAAGAACCAGGGCAGATGCACAAGGCTGAGGCCTTGGAATTGTTCCTGTTAGGTAGGGGTGAACGTGGAATTCCGATTGCTCCAATTTTCAATCAGAACGGGGCAGTTCACCTGTTCCGTTCAAAAACTCGAATGGCCCCTATTTTGTCCAATTCTGATCGTAACTGGATGAAATTTCTTTTGAAAAAAGCTACTACGCATGTGCAAAATGACCACCAACATCCAAAATGGTGGCGATACTGCCACTGCCCTTTTAGATAACAGCGGTGGCCATTTGAACATGCAAGAAAATGGCAGACATTTTGCATATGTACAATGACTTCCCCCACATCCAAGTCAGGAACATATTATGTACCAATTGGAATTCTGATCGAAAAAGGGATAGCTGTTCTGTTTTCACATAAAGGTTCCTGGAAAACAGAACAGCTATTCCAAACCAGTTCTACGTTTGTATGTGCAGGTAAAGGGTCAGACCAAGTGTCAGGGTAATGCAACAGTTCTGCAAAGCTGACCACAAATGTTAGTCTGTGACCTGTAGCTGCTGGCAATCCTGGAGACCTGTGGTTCCTGGCAAAGGAAAAATGAAAAAGAGGAAGTCCAACATGACTATGCCCTGTTTCCTTAAAGACCCAAAAGCAAAGAAGAATTCTTACAGCAGGGGTGAAGAACCTTTTCCCTCCCAGGGGCCACTTCGAAATTAGTATAAGCTCTGAGAGTCATATAGAAGTTGCAGGTGGGGATGCGTTCAGGAAGAGGAGGGTCCAGATCATGTCCCCTATCCTTGTGTGCACATGGCCTTATAGCTGCTCCCTTGCCCTGATCTCAGTCTTTCGGTGTTTGTGGGAAGGGGCTGGATCAGGACAAATGAAAACTAGCTGCAGGCTCTGATCCTGAAGTTCCCCACAGGGCTGGTTCAAACTAGCCATTCCATTTTCATGGAGCAGTTTTGTGAAAACGGAATGGTTGGTAAAATTCCAACCAAACCATTTTGCGAACGTGAAAAATCGCTAAAGTTTTTTCAATCATTCCAATCAAAAATCAGAACAGAATTTCTTCTGTTCGGATTTTCAATTGAAATGCTCAGTTCTGACAGAAATAGAATATACATAGTCACAATTTTGCTTGACACCCCTAGTTCCCTAGCCATGACTTACTGGAAACCAGTGACGCTGGGTATTTTCAGANTAGTGTCACTAATCTGCAAAACTGTAAATACACATTTTATTTATTTATTTATTTATTTATTCCAGTTTTCACCCCGCCCTTCCCAAATAGGCTCAGGGCAGCTACAAAATATAAAAACATATAAAACATCATTTTAAAAATCCCCTAGGCCCTCCCACTCACCAGCATTTTCCCTAACCCTTTCACACAATCATATCCTGCCAAACACCGGGCCAAACAAAAAGGTCTAAAGTATATATACAAAACGTATATTTTGAGCATATACTGTTTCCTAGTTTTCAGCTGTGGGTAATAATCCTTATAGGCACCATGGTCTCCACTTACTGCTACAGCATTCACTTCAATTTGTCCTCTTTTTTAAATCTCTTTTATACTGATTGGAGGGAATGAGGAAGAATCTATCTTACACAAAAAGTTTGAAACTACTGACATTGAAAGCAAAGCTACATTTAGTATGCCAAATGCCCTTGAAAGAAACATCTAGATGGATAATTTGAATGATCAGCTGATATTACCTTTTGGTATAGCGCTGCCCTTTGTGCATTGGCAAGATCACCAGACTTATTGCAAAATCTGCATAGGTAGAAAATATTTCTCGCATTTAAATTAATCCGAGGAAAGCAGGATGAATTATTAAAGAGCCTTTTTAAAAAATCTGTCATCAAAAATGATCTAGCATTTCTCCAAATACAAAACTAAAGTGAGTATAATACTGAAATGTTTACTTGTAATTAGTCAAGTGTGATGGGTCCACTCACACTCCGGTAAATTGCTGCAGGAACCAGCCCTTCAGTGATACACCTCAGGTTCAGTACCATACAAGTAAAGCAATCACCTCTTCTAATGAGTCCTCCAAACCCAAAGTAGCAATCTCCCACTCCGGTAGAAATATAATTACACATAAAAAGAATATGCCATGATGCAACCTTGCCAGGTCCTCTTACCACCTTGAAATCTCCAGCTAGAAGAACATGCCAGAATGTGTGTTGGGGGGTGGGGGGACACAACTGAAGGTCAGGTAAAAAACCAACCAACCTGGGAGCATGAAGAGGCAGACCTAGGAAGCAGTCTGAAGAAGGTAGAGGCTAAGGCCTGGAGTGCAGGTGAGCAAAGGCTGGAGTGAGGCTCAGTAACAGGCAGGCAACAAGCAGGGATGGAAGGCAGAATCACAGCACAGGAAAGGAAAGAACCAGGGCAGATGCACAAGGCTGAGGCCTTGGAATTGTTCCTGTTAGGTAGGGGTGAACGTGGAATTCCGATTGCTCCAATTTCAATCAGAACAGGGCAGTTCACCTGTTCCGTTCAAAAACTCGAATGGCCCCTATTTTGTCCAATTCTGATCGTAACTCGATGAAATTTCTTTTGAAAAAAGCTACTACGCATGTGCAAAATGACCACCAACATCCAAAATGGTGGCGATACTGCCACTGCCCTTTTAGATAACAGCGGTGGCCATTTGAACATGCAAGAAAATGGCAGACATTTTGCATATGTACAATGACTTCCCCCACATCCAAGTCAGGAACATATTATGTACCAATTGGAATTCTGATCGAAAAAGGGATAGCTGTTCTGTTTTCACATAAAGGTTCCTGGAAAACAGAACAGCTATTCCAAACCAGTTCTACGTTTGTATGTGCAGGTAAAGGGTCAGACCAAGTGTCAGGGTAATGCAACAGTTCTGCAAAGCTGACCACAAATGTTAGTCTGTGACCTGTAGCTGCTGGCAATCCTGGAGACCTGTGGTTCCTGGCAAAGGAAAAATGAAAAAGAGGAAGTCCAACATGACTATGCCCTGTTTCCTTAAAGACCCAAAAGCAAAGAAGAATTCTTACAGCAGGGGTGAAGAACCTTTTCCCTCCCAGGGGCCACTTCGAAATTAGTATAAGCTCTGAGAGTCATATAGAAGTTGCAGGTGGGGATGCGTTCAGGAAGAGGAGGGTCCAGATCATGTCCCCTATCCTTGTGTGCACATGGCCTTATAGCTGCTCCCTTGCCCTGATCTCAGTCTTTCGGTGTTTGTGGGAAGGGGCTGGATCAGGACAAATGAAAACTAGCTGCAGGCTCTGATCCTGAAGTTCCCCACAGGGCTGGTTCAAACTAGCCATTCCATTTTCATGGAGCAGTTTTGTGAAAACGGAATGGTTGGTAAAATTCCAACCAAACCATTTTGCGTACGTGAAAAATCGCTAAAGTTTTTTCAATCATTCCAATCAAAAATCAGAACAGAATTTCTTCTGTTCGGATTTTCAATTGAAATGCTCAGTTCTGACAGAAATAGAATATACATAGTCACAATTTTGCTTGACACCCCTAGTTCCCTAGCCATGACTTACTGGAAACCAGTGACGCTGGGTATTTTCAGACGTTCCGTGATCACGGTCAACCACAGTGAATCCCCACATGGTGATCGTGATCACGGAACGTCTGTTGGGGGGAACGGAAGTTCCCCCCCAGATGTTCACCCCCGTGAATCACGGGGGAAAATCACATTCACCACGTAAACGGCAGTCCCATTTGCGTGGTGAATGAGATTTCCCCCCCCCCCCGTGATGAAGGGGACCGTACGTCTGTCCCCAGACCACGGCCCGGAATCCACGGTGGGATTCCGGGCCGTGGTCAATGCGGGCGGGTGCTGCGGCCACATTGGCCGCGGCGTCCGCCCGCTTCCTGGAGGGTAGGTGGCTGGGGCCGCGGGGTGGGGGCCTGTGCAGCCGCACGTTGCGCTGCGCAGCTCCCCCCCCCCCGGATTCCCTGCCAGGATCGGCCGCCGCATCTGTTAGTCGTTATGCGGTGGCCCCGGCGGGGAATCAAAGGGGTGTTTCTGTGCCAGGGCGAATGGGCCCCATCACGTCTGAAAATACCCAATAATGAAAAGAGATAATAGTGCAGATATGCAGGAACAAGGTAAGATGGAAAAAGACACAGAATGAACTACAGCTAGCGAGGTATGTAAAAAAAAGATACAAAGGGTCCAATATATGTATATTAGTAGTAGGAGAAAGGTAATTCAAAGTGTAGGTCCATTACTCAATAGGGAAAGATAACCAATAACTGGTAAGACTGATAAAGTTGAAATGCTCAGTGCCTAATTTGCTTCAACAACAGGAAGGGAGAGATGTTTGAATAGAAAAGGATCAAGTAAATGAATATCTGGATAATCTAAATAAATAAATAATCTTCATTTAGCCTGGTAGAAATAACCAGTTGATATAGAAATAACTGGAGGGAAAAAATGAAGCCTGTGTTCTACAGGAGGTCAGAGCAGGAGCAGTTCCTTCTTACCTCAATATCTCAGCTATTAGTGTTGTGGTTGTTCCACATACCCAACACATCACTCCAAGGTAGGTTGTAGAAACACAGATGCATATCATCCAGTTTTCAAGAAAAGAGACCCAGGCCTTGCAGTCTCGGTGCTTTCCTGGTGCCTGGAGGCAGTGACTGACTAGATGTGGTGGAGCAGACTGAGGCTGAATCCCGATAAGACAGAGGTGATGTTGGTGGGTCGGGCAGCAGGGGTGATGGATCCCCTCGTTGAGGGGGGTCCACCCCCCGCTGGTTCTCCGGGGCTAGAGCTTGGGTGTCCTGTTGGACCCCAGTCTTCGGCTGGATTGCCAGGTAGAGGCGGTAGCAAAGGGAGCCCTTTGCCAGCTACATCTTGTGCGGAGGCTCCGACCATATGTTTTGGACTCCGACCTGGCCACCCTCATGGATGCATTCATCACCTCGAAGCTGGATTACTGCAACATGCTTTATGTGGGGCTGCCCCTGGTGACAGTTCGGAAGCTGCAACTGGTGCAGAATGCGGCGGCCCGTCTTCTGACAGGGACGGGCCGTAGGGAGCACATAACACCAGTGCTCTGAGCTCTGCACTGGTTGCCTATAGTGTTCCAAGCCCGATTCAAGGTGCTGGTTTTAAACTTTAAAACCCTATATAGCTTGGGCCCCTCCTATCTGAGAGACCACGTCACCTGAGGAGGGTCCTGAGGTGATCCTTGCAGTCCACCGAGGGTGCCTTCTTGGAGGTCCCCCGGGTTAGCCAGGGGGCCACAATGGAGAGGACATTCTCGGTGGTCGCATCACGGCTGTGGAACTCCCTCCCAGAGGAAGCTCAACTGGCCCCGAGTCTGCTGGCCTTCCGCCGGGCCTGTAAGACCTGGCTGTTCGTCCAGGCCTTCGGGGAAGGGAGTGGGTAGGGGTGGGGGGTTGGGGAGTTGGGTAGGGGTTATTTTAATCTGGGGGTTTTAGGTTGTTTTAATTGTATTTTAGTTGTGTGTGTGTTAAAATGTTGTTAGCCACCCCGAGATGCATGTAGCAGGAGGGGGCGGCATATACATTTTAATAATAAAATAAATAGCAAATAATAAATAATAATTATATTCAAGAAAAAAGAGAGCATTAAACTCCAGTCAGGCCTAGGTCTGAAATGAGAATGAATTTGATACTCGCGAGAATCTCGTGAGAACGGAGAATCATTGGCAAGATCTCACCAAGATCTCGCTAATGGTGCAAGGTTCTCAGGAGAATCTCACTTTTTAAAAAAACCTAACTGCACATGGGCAAAATTGTCACCAGGACATTCTGCGTATGTGCAGCCCGTTCCCCAAATGGTGGCGCTGCTGCCAGTGCCATTTGGGAAAGGGACTACGCATGTGCAGAATGGCCTCATGGCCATTTTGCCCACGTGCAGTTCTTTTTGTGTGTCCCCCCCACCCATCACAGAGAAGAGAAGAGACAGACAGAGAGAAAGACAGACAGACTCGGACAGGCGACTCAGCGCAGGATGTAGCACACACAGTTCCAGTGAGTAAATTGAGTGGAAAAAAATCTTGACAAGAAAGCGTTGAGATTGAGGCTTTTCCCAATACTTGTTTTTTTTCTCACTTCTGAGAACTGAAAGAACTGAACTGAAAGACGAGATTAAGTTTCAGCCCTAGTCTTTACCTGCTTAAGCCAGTTTTGCTCTACTTGCAGCTAAGGAAGTCACTCTGTGATCCATGAGCAGTTACCCCCTGTCATTTTTTCTAGTCTGTGCCTGTCAAAACAGAGAAAGCACAGGCTTCTAGTTGCCAGTATTTGAAATGCCCCACTAGCTAACACATTGGGGTTCTCCACCAATTAGAATTCATCTGATTACAAGCTAAGTAAGAAAGCTGCCATATTTCAAATTACTGGGCAGTTGGTAATCGGTTTCCTTCCCGATAACAGCATTTTGAACACTATGCCAAATCAAGGGAATGTGGTGCTGTGGGTTGGTGAGCAGAGCAAAGGGTTGCAGGATGAGGCAGGGAGCATCAAAATTTGAGGTGGTAGTAGGGTAAGGAAGGGGCTATGCGGAGTGGTGCCGAGGGCACTAGGGGTGTACACCAGGCCCCCTTGTCGTTTTCGTTTTTCGTTATTCAAAAATGTCATTATTGTTATTAACAACAATGTTGTTTCATTTTCGTTGTTATCATTTTTGGTACAGTTTTTGATATCGTTTTCATTATCGGTATCGATATCAATATTCGTTATCGTTATTGATATCGGTACCATTTCAAACAAAGATTTTATTTTTGGTATCAGCATCATTATTGATTCCTGTTCATAACTAATATTTATCTAAATCTAAGGGAGACAGAGGAACGGGAAAGGAAAACTATCTATTTATCTAATCAATTATCTATATAACTATTCTAATCTAATCTATATGTCTATAATATATATCTATATCTAATCTATACTACCTATCTCTCTATAATGTACAGGGGGGAGAAGGGCAAGGAAAGGGAGAATGTAAAATGTAGGGTATGAGGAAGGAAAGGTGTTGATGGGAATACCTAATAAATAAATAAATAATTCAATAAATAAATAATACAATGAGGGCTAGGGAGGATTTTTTATGTGCAAGCACCACAGTTCTGTAAACGCAACCTGACAAGCAGAGCTCTCACACAACGGAGAGAAAAAACCTGGCCCTCCCATTATAAAGGGTTGCAGTGCCCTCCCCCAGAGCCCCCCTGATTGGTTGTGGGAGGCAGCAGGCATTGAGCAATCACAGAGTCCCATGAGACTGCTGGGGCCTGCTTGTGCTGCTCATTGGCCAGGGATACATCCATCAGATACTGCTGAACTGCTCGCCCCTCCCAACACAGACACAGTTCAAGAGTTCAACCCTGTTAAGACTCCGAGATGTCTGCTCCCTCCTCTCCTCTCTACATTTTCCCTCCAAAACCCAACTGCCACAGCACTAATAACAACAATGATAACGACATTTCAGTTTTGTTTTTTGTTATTCGTTTTTGTTATAATTTCTGTTATCATTTTCGTTTTTGGTATCATTTTTGGTATCGTTTTTGATATCGACTTTGATATTGTTTTTTATATCGATATCGGTATCAATATAGATATCGTTATCATTACTGTTAACGGTATTCTCAGTTGTCGTTTTTGGTATTCTTGGTTGTTGTTTTCATTATCGTAGTCGTTATTCTTGGTTATCGTTTTCGTTATTGCAATAACGAAAACAAAAACAACAATTTTTGTTATCATTATTGTAATAACAAAAACAACATGCACATCCCTAGAGGGCACACGATGAGTGGTGCTGTGGAGGAGAGCAGGTGAGGGGTGAGGAGGGGCTGTGGGACTGGGTACTGTTGTGGTGTTGGATCTTGCTTCCTATCAGATTTTGCTGCCTTGCTAGTACTGCGCTTGCTCAGTAGCACTACGTGAAGCCATCTGCCCTTTCTCTTTCATAAGGATTTGCTACTCTGAATTAAAATTGAGCTGAGGGATCTATTTCAGGGCATGAGTTGCAGACATTGTGCTTGGTACAACTAGGACAGGCTAAAACATGGGTGGGAAAGAGTGGCTGTATGCTTTCTTGAGGAAAATCAGGAACAGGCTTAGAAGCTCCACATCAGCTGAGAATTGAGCATGGTCATGTCTCTGACTGTAGCCACTGCCCTTGCCCTGCCCTCACATGCTGAAAGATATTCATACCCTGGCTTAAAAAACAAAGAGAGGCAGAGGAGTGGGTGAGGTGAGTGGATATGAGGGGTGTTTGTTTGTTTGTATGATATGCTACAGCCCTCCTGCATAGAAGAGGAGTTGGGAGAAGACTCCCTATGTGAGAGGTTGGGGAGTGGGGGTAGGTGGGGTGGGTGGATATGAGGTGTATCATGGTTGGGGAAAGGTGGAGTGGGCTACAGTTTGTTGGTGTAAGTTTTTAATTATTTGCTTTAGGAGGAAGCTCCCACTCCTGGGGGCACTGCTCTGGAGGCACTGCTCTGGAGGAAGCTCGCTCTCAGCGACAGGGGCACTGATCTGGGAGAAGCTTGCTGGGAGCACTACTGTGGGGGAACTTTGCACCGCATGGGGGGCACTGATGTGGGAGACATTTGCACAGCATAGGGGAGGGGCACTGCTCCAGGTGGAAGCTCCCACTGCAGTGCTGGAGGCATTGTTGTGGGGGAAGCTTGGAGATGTTTGCACCACATTTGGGGGCACTGCTGCGAGGACGTTTGCACCACATGGGAGGATATTGCTCTGTGGGGGGAAAGCGCCCACTCCTGGGGGTGAGACACTGCTCTGGGGTAAACTTCTCTCTCTTGGGGGCACTGCTCTGCAGTCCCTACCAATCCGCGGGCAGGAAAATTTCATGGCTAGGGAGCTATAACAGGCCAGACTGACAGGAAATGCTACCCACCAAATGATCCTACTTGGTCCAGCATCTCCAAGGGCACTGGTCCACAACAATCCAGGGGTAGAAAAATATAGAAGGGAGAGAGTTTGGAAATGTCCAGCCTATTCATATTTGCTAGCTACGCCACACAAAGTCCGAACTCCAACACCCATCACAAGCATAACAAAATCTTTTCTTTTTTTTTTAATCAATCCACAAATGACATATAAAGATTTTTATTTTAAACTGTACATACTTTACAAAGCAGTTCTAGGGGAAAAAATAATTTCTTATAATTCTGTTGTTCCTACTAGAATAATTTTAAACCAAGGACCCACTTGATTACTAAGCAGCATTAAACAAGGGCTGTTTTTACATGGATGCCACCCACCCACCTCCACCCATCGGATGGGTGCGAGAGCATCCATGTGAACGGCACTGGGTGGGTGGATGTCCTCCCCTAACCCACCCATCTATATCCATCTACACCCACGGAGCTGCCTGGAAGGAGCCGGTATGCTCCGTGAGTGGAGCTGCGTGTTGTGTTGAATACCCAGTCGTTTGTGTGAACAAACGGCAAAGCACACCCACCCGCAGGGCACCCCCCAGGAGATACGCTGAACGCCGGGCCGGGAGCCCTTAAAGGAGAAGCGAGCCTGGACATGGGTGCACCGGCTCCCAACATGTCTGGCAGAAAAGCCACTGACAAGACAAAGGGAGCCAGTGCCATGTCACGTGCAGGAAGAGACAGGGTAAGTCGAGGAACCCCAGGCCACCAGCACCAAGGAGGTGGGGAAGGATGCCTACTGACAGGTCTCCCCTTCCAACACAGGACAGAGGGTGTGACGTAGCGCCGGCTGCACCCCCACCCACACCAACACGGCCCAGGGAGGAGAGCGCCTCTGACAGTGAGGTAAGACAGGGGAACCCCACCCACACAGGGGAGGGGGGCCAACAATACTGGGGGGACGGCCAAGGAGGGCCTCCGTGGCAGTCAGGTAAAACAGCGGGAAAACTCGGGGGGGGGGAGGGAGAGGGGGAGGGCAAGGAATACCCCACAGTACCAACAGGGGTAGAGCAGGACAACAGCTCACTCTGATACATTCCCCCAACAGAAGAGCACCTGCTCCACTGCCACCGTAGCCACTGGGTGGGCCCCATGCTGCAAGGCTCGACGGCCCCCCACAGGCAGACCCCAAAAGGGGAACCCCTGGACCAGGGATGAGACCCTGGACTTTATACGTCTGTGGGGGGCTGAAAAGATTCAGGCAGACCTAGTGCGCTGCTTCAAGACTAAACATGTTTATGAAGCCATCGCCCAGGAGATGCAGTGTATGGGGTACAATAGGGATGGAGCCCAATGCATGCAGCAGGCGAAGGACTTGAGGTCCAGATACAAAAATATCAAGGACAATAATCTCAAGTCTGGCCGTGCCATGCACACACATTCGTTTGCTGAGGAGTTGGGTCGCTTCCTCTGCATGGAAAGGAATATTGTGGCCTCCCGCATCCATAGCTCAGCCTTCGCCAGGGCAGAAAGAGGGCAAAAACAACACACCCCTTGCCTGAATCGCCAGAGCAGGGGGAGCCCACTATCCCTGGTGAGACCAGTCAGGAAGCGGGAGGGCACACCCCCGTCCCAGAGGTGGAGGAGGTGTCCCTGGAAGCTGCCACCGGCAACATCACCCTCCTCGTGCAACCCCCAAACCCACAAGGTCAGGGGGTCCATGGGGAGTGGACAAACACCAGGGATGCCCCCCAGGAGGAGGCGGAGTACGACCCAGGTAAGAGAACGGTCCCATGGATGGGGGGGGCATGGCCCAGGACAGCCAAGGCCCCAATGGGGAAGAAAGGCCAAACTGACAGACAGCTATTGCCCTCACAGCTCAAGGGAACCTGGAGGTGCAGGAGGACAAGTTGATGGCCCAGGAGGAGGACATGGAGGATCCAGAGGCCATCCTGGAGCCCGGTGACCAGGATACCAATGGTAGGTTCACACAGACAAGGGCACTGTGGCGGGAGATGGCAGGGTGACACGAAGGGGACGGGGCACAGCAGCACATCATGGCCCATCCAAGGGGCAACCAAGGGAAAGACAAGGGGACAGCAAGGATGGGGGCCGGGAACACCACTAGAAGATGGATGGAGAGATCACAGGGGCCGGGGGGTGGGGGAACACGGCCGAGGAGGAGGGACAGGGAGACAAGACTGTGTAGGGGACAGGAGGCAAAGACATGCAGGGATAACGGGAGCAAGAATGGGGCCCCCTCCAGCCCGCCACATGCCGATGTGGACAGGGAGGGACAAAGGCAGACTACCAAAGCACCCAGGATCAAGAAGGAGCAACTGGGGGTGGGGGGAAGACCCCAGTGCAGGCCCAGGAGCCAGAATAGGAAGATAGTAGCAGATCCCCAGCCCCATGCTAAACAAAGGTCCCATTGCCGTTCACAGACAAGCAGCCTGACCCATCCAGGGGTGCTGCCGCCGGGAGTGCAGAGAGGAACCAAGAGATGTAGGCTCGCAACTGGAGGAGGAGGGAGAACCTGGGGAGGGAACTGCTGATGGAAACCAGGTGGCTGGCAGAGGAGCAGAGGGAGCAGCAGGCCCTGAACAGGGAGGTCCAGCTCAGGGAGGGGAAAGGGGTCTGGGGAAAAATGGATGAGATGCTCATTCTGTCCCTGTGGGACAGGCACCAAGCTGCTGCCCTCCTCCATGAGCAGTGGTTCGACAGGGAGGGTGAGGGCCCATGTCTCGCTGGAGAGAGACACCGCAAAGACCAGACAACTAGTCAGGGAAACCATGGAGGCTTTGTGGTGAATCCCCCACCATGACATGGGCCCTCCTGCCGCGGTATGAGGACTGGCATCACAGCAACACCACGGCGCCCTCCCACAGGTGCCCGTGTCCCCTCCTCAGCTCATGTGCTACCCGTACCCCACCCAAGACCAGCTGTGACCCCTCCCTCCCATAGTCCCCTGGCAACACCAAGGGGGGCTCCCCAGGCAGTCCATGCCACTCCCGGTACCCCTCCTGCACCCTCCACGATCCCCACTCCCAGGCCCCCAGCCACCCCAGAACATCCAGGCACCTTCAGCGACCCAACCGCCTGGGCGGGCCGCCCCACATCCTCAGGTAAGCACAGGGAATCAGGTGGAGGGCACCACAAAAGGGGGAACACAGGACAAGGAAACCACCCAAATACAAGAAAGGGCAGTAAAGTAGCAAGGGAAGAGGTGATGGACACAGTGAGGTGTCATAAGGGAGCACCCGAACAGGGGCACAGGGAATGGATAGCTGCTACTGCTAAGGCTACATGTGTCATCCACAGGAGCAACTACCAGACCCAGCAGTGGAGCAGCCAGTGGAGGAAGGAGAGCCCGGGCCAGGCAGCCGAAGGCCACAACAGGCTGCAGCTGCCAAGGCCCACAAGGAGCCAGCCCCCAGTGGTGCCATGAAGAGGAGAAGGGGAAGACCCTGAAAAAATTAAACCTCACCCCCTGTAAATAGTCCCACAATAAATATGTATATATGAACATACATGTCTGTCTTGGAGTCTGTACAGGGGTATCCAGGTGACGATAGGGAACTAGCAGCAAACCACATCACTGGTTGATGCTAGGGATCCAGTGACAAACAGCAGCTGGGCAGGCAGGCCTGGCAGGTCACACATGTCCCCTGTCAGACTGTTGGATCCCGGAGGGCACGGGCCAGTTAAAAGGATAAAGGGCCAAGATAGCCGGGTCAAGGGTCTGATGCATCACCCGCTGTGGTGAAGGACACCTGCAGGTGACCACTGGTGACCACGAGGTACGGAGCACACAAGTAAGGGTACGAAGGGCCCCAGAACCCGGTAGTGGGGTCTATGAGGAAGGGCAGCAGTACATTGTAGGTGGCCAATGGCGGATGAGATGGATGAGAGGGATGGGATGGCACCCTGTAGAGTCACAGGACCTGCCATGGAGGGAATAGAGCAGTATAAGGTTCCTGGGCTGTCATCTGCCAGTGTCCGATGTCATGCCTGCACCTTTCCATCACGCCCAACAGGTGATGGTAATGGTGATGGACTAACAGCAGACTCGGGAAGCTGACATCCCTGCAACCTAACACCACTCAAATCCCTCCAAGACAGGTCCTGGGGTTCAACAGGGTGCCATACCACTCCCGGAATGTGCAGATGGAATGGTGTAAGGGAGCAAAATCACACCATCAGGACCATTAGAGCACCATTACTGGGGACACTATACCGGTGGTTTCACAGGATGTCCAGGGCACAAGGTAGTAGGGTGCAGCAACGGGGAACCATACCATGACAGTGGGAATCGGGGACCCTCCCTGGTGCAACACCCACTGACAGACCATGGAGGGTAGCAAGGACAAAAAGCTCATAAGACAAAGGCAGGTATGGGGGTTGAAAGCACAATGTATCTAAGTAAAGTATACAGTGTTACAGGACATATGGAAAAGGTCCATCGACAGGCAATGTTCAGTTCTCTGCCAGTTGGGCTACTATACACCTGCATAGGGCGTCTCTGTTCTCCTCGGAGATCCGCCTGAAGGCCCCACCCTGCACATGCTGGTACAGAGGCACAGGGCTAGTTCTCTGTAGTGGAGGGAGATTGTCCAAGGTAACCCCACGAGTCTCACAAATGTTGTGAAGTACACAGGCCGCCAGGACGAGGATAGGGGTGTGCTGGAGGTCAAACTGGCTCCGATTGAACAAGAGACACCACCTCATCTTGAGCAGGTTGAAGGCCCTCCCCACCACGCACCACAGAGGCCAGACGCTCATTGAAGAGCACCCGGCTGGGGGTGCGGGCCACGAGATAGGCCCTAGTAGGCCATGAGGTCAGGCAGGATCCCTGATGATAACCGGAGCCATCGACACCCCCTTGATAACACTGAACAGGTTTGGGGCTATCTCCCCATTGAACATCCTGCAGGATCCAAGCATCATGGCTTCTCCCTGAGAGGCCCGTGTACACATCTCTGAATAGACAATGGTGGTCCACAACTGCCTGCAGGTTAAGAGAGAACATGTACTTCCTGTTTAGGCAGTCTGTCTTGCCGTGGGGAGGGCGGAAGATTGGGATATGTGTATTGTCTATAGCACCTATGCAATGAGAGAAACCCATAGCCTCAAAGCCTCGGATCACGACCTCCGGGTCCCATAGCTGGATGACCCGCTCAAGAAGCAGTTTGACAATGAGGTTGCAGACATCATGCAGGGCTCTGTTGACGGTTGAGCCCCCTCCCCCCCCCCCCCCATCAAACTGCTCAGCAACGCTCCGGCAGGAATTGGGGTTGGCCAGGTGCCACACCGCCATCGCCACCCACATCCCAGGAGGTACTGGATTCCGCATGCTGGTTCCTGAGGTGGGGGACAAGGATCTCTGCAGCCCGGCTCAGCAGCGAACGGGCCATCTGGAAGTCATCTGTCCATTCCTTGTCGTTCCAGATCGCCAGTATGGTCTCCCACCAGCCATTGCTCCGTGACCACATCCAAACCAGCCGCCAACACTACCCGCTGGCTTCTCCCAGAGAGGAATGAGCGGAACCATTCAAGAACAGTCCCATCCAGACCCCCCAGGTCACGCAGCTGTCTCAACAGCAGCCCATGGTCCACGGTGTCAAAAGCGGCCGAGAGATCTAGCAGGATGAGAAATGTCGAACAACCTGCATCCATCTCCCAGCGGAGATCGTCAACCAAGGCCACCAACGCTGTCTCGGTGCCATAGCAGGGGCGGAACCCAGATTGAAAAGGGTCTAGGAAACCAATGCTATCTAGATGCGCCTGGAGCTGGATTGCCACCGCCCACTCAATAACCTTCCCTAAAAAGGGGAGGTTAGAGACAGGTTGGTAACTGGCAAGTGCGTCCACGCCCAACAATGGTTTCTTCAGCAGGGGGCGCACCATGGCCTCCTTGAGACTAGGTGACAGCCTCCCCTGCTGCAAGGAAGTGTTAGTCACCCTCACCAGCACCGTCCCCAACGTCTTCCTGGAGGCTTTCACCCGCCAGGACGGGCACGGATCAAGTTCACAACTGGTGGCCCTCACAGACCCCAAGACATCCACCGCATCGACTGGCGTCACTTTCTGAAATTCACCCACAAAGTTGGACTGGATGGGGCCTCCACCACCTCGCGCTCTCCACCTACTGCCCCTAATTCAGCATCAAAGTCGCTCTGAATCCGAGCGATCTTGTCACCGTTCCCCCACACACTCTGTGTCACACCCTCTAATGCCCTGGGCACTCGCTCCAGGCCATGCACGCCAACACGCCGCACTACTACTACACACTAGCTACATTAGCACCCCAAACGCACCCCTCACCCCTCTCACACAGCTCGCTCTCCTGCTCCACACACCCACAAATCGCTCTTTCCGCTCCCTTTATCAGTTTTTGAACTTCCTCCACTCCACCAACACCACCAACACACCATGCCCTTGTAGGCAAACCGGCTCCCATATGTAGATGGGTGAACTGTCACATCGCCTCAGCAATTGGTTCAGGTATATGGGTGTGGCATGCACACCTGTCCTGGGTTTTGGTGATACTAACCCGTTGCACAGCTCAGCACCAGGAAGCCACACCAATTCTGCTACTGTCTGTAGCCCTCAGGTACTGTGTATTTGGACCGGCTAGATCGTGCACCCTGACCCTCCCCCCCCCAACCCTGTGGTATATGGGTCCCTCGTCTATATGGTGGGCGTGGGGTTTGCAGCTGGAGCCCCCCATTTTGCAGGACATCTGTAGTAATGTCTGTGGCTAACCTGCTTGTATGTACCCTGATATGGTGCCCCCTTGAAGGTTCCCCATCTCTTCCTCCCCTGGCCGACCTCCCTTTCTCTTATCAGGCAGGAATGTGCCTGCCCTGTGTGCGTGTGTGTGTGTTGTGTGTGTGAGATTCCCGGACCTGCCATGCCATGCCACTATCAGCTGGCCAAGGTCACCCATCTGCTTGCCAACAGCTACAGCTCCCTCGGAGATCACTCTCATCGTAACCAAGTACGTGCACTTGAGACCTCGCATCTTCATGAATGTTAGACCCCTTGTCTCTCCCTCTGTTCCCCTTCCTAAGTCTCTCCCCCAGCTCCTGTCTCTCAGATTGTAAGCCCTAGGGGCAGGGACCGTGTCTATTTTATTACTTTGTAAAGTGCCAGGTACACTGCTGGCGCTATATAAATGTTTGTTAATAATAATAATAATAATAA
>QEPC01002256.1:1157697-1171548 GCA_003113815.1 Sphenodon punctatus | reverse complement strand
TCTGTTTCTATGTTTGATCTTTTACTGTAGTCTGTTGCTCTTGGTGTTTTTTATTAAAGTGTTTTCAGTATTGCCCCCCCTGGTCTCTGTGTTCTCCTTCCCTCTGATGTTCCACTCTGTGGGCAGCGTCTGGTTGGTGTGGGGTGGTTGTCTGGCAGGGCATGAATCTGTATATGTGTTTTCTTCCCACCCCATGGGTGTCCTTTGCATCTGTGTGTTGTCTGTGACTTGTCCCTTTGTCCCCTGCCCTCTCGGTCTTGCCCCCTTCACTCTTTACGTGGGGTTGTGTGTGTCCCAACGGGGCCTGTGTCCTGTCCCCTCTTCCCTGTTGTTTGCATGGGAATGCTGGGAGAGGGGGCTGCCTCTCCTCGGGGGCCTTGGTGTATCTGGCCTTCCCCTGCCCTTGCATGGTGCGGGGCTGTGCCTGAGCCCTGTGCATCCCTGCCCTATGCTTTGTGCGTTGCTGCAGCATAGCAGCCGGGTTGTCACTGTTGGACAGCACCTCTCCTTTCAGTGCCCTCCGACCCTGCCTCCTGCTTGCGCTTTGGCGGCTGCCACTGTCACCTATGCAGCCCTTTTCAGTGCATGGTGTTTTGGGGTTTGGGGAGTGCCGTCTGTGGCTGGTGGTTCTAGCCGGGGAGGGGGGGGCTGGTTTGGCCCCCGCCCGTTACTGGGTTCGTCTTCTTGTTGTGGCCACTGTGCTCTCTCCCTCCCCCCCCAGGTCAGGTCCCCCCGCTCCCTCTTCCTGCTTGGTTCCCCTGTGTGCTTGTGGTCTGTGGGCGGGGTCTAGGATTTAAGGGGGTCTGTGATGCCCAGCTGTCTGGCCGGTGTCTCCAGGCTTGACTGGAGCTGCATCTTTGTATCTCTTGACCTTCCTGCTCCCTCCTCCCTCGCCCGCTCGGAGTCTGGCGGCAGTGCCTCGGCTTCATTTACCCTCGCTCGGCCATGTTTTAATATCACTTGGCTGGGCGTGGATTTGCCTCTGCTCAGCGTACGGGCTATCTGTGTGAATGTTATAGGTGTGTGCTGGGTGCGGCCCTTGGTGGGTGGGTGCTGGGCTCACCCCAGACTTCCCACAACCCCCCGTGGTGGCGCCTGTGTGAATGTCTCCCTACACGGTGCCAGTGGGTGTGAGGTGGGTGTGCTCAGTCACCCACCTCCGCTCACTGGGCCCACGGTGATGTCCATGTAAAAAGGGCCAAGATGTTTTCCTACCCCTGGAAATGTGGTTCTAGGCAGGATTTTTTGGTGGGGAGCATTTTCTGTCAGCCTGGCCTGTTACAGTTCCTTGTCCATGAAATTTTCCTGCCTCTGGATTGGTGGGGACCAATGCCCTTGCAGATGCTAAACCAGGTAGGATTTTTGGTCAGGTAGCATGCTCTGTCAGCCAGGCCTGTTATGGGTCCCTAGCCATGAAATCTTCCTACCCCCAGATTGGTAGGGAGTGGAACTACAGAGCAGCGCCCCCAGGGGTTCCAATTTTCCTCACAGCAGTGCCCCCAGCACGTTTAACTTCACCCACAACAGTGCCCCCAGGAGAGGGAGCTTTCCCCCAAAGCAGTGCCCACCCCCCAGGAGTGGGTGCTTCGAGCAATGCCCTCTCATGTAATGCAAATGTCCCCCACAGCAGTGCCCCCCAATGTGGCACAAATGTTTCCAAACTTCCCCCTCAGAAGTGCCCCCAGGAGTGGGAGCTTCCCCCACAGCAGTGCCCCCCACAGGGTGCAAGCTTTCCCAAACTTCCTCCAGAGTAGTGACACCACAACCACCCAATGTGGTGCAGATTTCCTCTACAGCAGAAAGGGAATGTTGCAGTACTATGGGGAGGCACAGGGTGAGAACAGAAGTGGGGAATAGAATGGAACGGGAAAGTTTTGAGGGACCAGATAGTGGGGGAGAAGAGCAGAGATGTAGGCAGGCAGACCAGAGAGAATATGGATGACTGTGCGGGGGAGAGACAGTGAGAAGAGCCAGCTGTGTTTGTGTATTGCATAAGAAAATGAAGCCATCTTTTCTTTAAACAGGTTGATGTATGCTCCATCACAAGATATTATGTGTTCTAGCAACTACCAGTAGCTGCCCACGCTTGTTCCTGCCTGCACCAAATATTCGTGATCACTTATGGCCCATATTAAACATATCCTACATCCTAATCAGCCCCTGGATATTTTCTGCTGAATACTGCTGATTTAATCCCTCTGTATATTCCTGCTTTCCCTCCATGCAATGCCATGGAGTACAGCACTTGGCTCAAAAAATTCTACCAGAAGAAGAGTCATGTTACAAAATAAGAGTCTGGACATCTGGGTGCACTTTAATTGGCGCAAAGTTGAGTCAATTAACCTTTCCAAATCAGAGACACATATGTGTCTTGTTACCCTGCAGTCTGTAGCACTGAAGACACTGAACAAAGAGGAGATATGCCCAATAATTTGCTCTGTATTTCCAATTTCACCTTCATTCAAATTCCTAGATATAAAAAAACCAAAAATCAAAAATCCCCATCTTTCTAAATGAAGTTTCAAGCCTAGCCATTTGTCCAGAGAAAGCAAATTCCAAAGCACTGGTCCTACTAAGTATGCCCTGCCTCCAAACGTCCACACCATGGAGAGCAATCCAATGGGCCGTGTACACCTCCCACTGCCACTGTGCTCTAGCCAGAATGTGCACTCTAAGGTGCGCATGTGTGTTGCATGCACAGCACAGCCGCCTGGGGCATGGCATGCGTGTGCACATAAGCGCGCATGTTCTGGCTGTGCGTTATGCGTAGGGGTCGGTGTACGTGGCCGCTGAATTGCCCTAACAGACAACAGCTCTGTCAAGACGTTCAAGAGGATCAATATGTTGCAGTGACCAAAAGATGACAAAAGCTTCATATGCACATGAGAAACTATGCTGAAAATACTATAATGCCAACATACAAATCAATAGCCCGCCCTAATCCAGAGTACTCTGCACATTTCTGGTCATCCTGATTCAAAGGCAATATTAACTTTCCAGTGATAGGCTACAAGAATGATTTATGGCATGGAAAAGTCTCCTTATTGAAGACTGAAAATACTTAAAGACAGGAAACACATTCAGGCCCTTTTTCAAACAGGCCACAGTGGGTGAGGGGTGAGCGTGCGCCCGCAGTGGGTGGAGGTGGGTGTGCGCCCATTCCCACGGGTGCACACTCATCTCCATGCACGGAGCAACTGGCATTGCAGCCCGTTACTCCGTGTGGGGGTGATGGGTGGAGGTGGGTGGAGATGGGTGGAGTGCAGGAGTGCGCATGCACACACACACACCCGGGTGCCATCACTATGGGAGTCCACCCATCTCCCCCGCACCTGCAGCAGCTTTTGCACAGATGGGGGGCGCCCGTCTGAAAAGGCCCAAAGATAGTGAAAGCATAAAATACAGAGAAGACAGATTGGCCATTTCTGTTTATTCTCTCATGTAATGCAAGAGCAAAAAGCAGTCAATGAAATGTAAAGGCTGATAATTCTGTACTGTTATCATAAAGCCAGTCAAAACTGAGTAACAAGGGATAAGATTTTTTAAAAAGCTATTTAAATAAAGAGAGCCAGTGTGGTGTAGTGGCTAAGAGTGCAGTACTTGGACCAGGAGGTAGAGGGAGGCCCCCGCTTCAAGTTTCACCTTAGTCATGAACGCACTGGGTGACCATGGATCAGTCACAGATCTCTCAGCCTAACCTATCTCACAGGGTTGTTGATTAAGAGTTGAGTTAATTAGTTAGTTGTTAATGTTACAGTTAATAAGTTAAAAAATTGTAAGCCAGTCTTAGGGATAGGGTGGGACAAAAATTATAAATTAAATATGTATAGTTTACTAGAAGGGGAAAGTTCATATGGCCAGCATGTGAAAAACACAAGAAGATTCCATTTTTGTGATTTCATCTCTCCACATATTCATTTCTACATATAACACTGTAGAATGTCTTCATCCTGTTTCCAATTCTCAGCCAGGCCAAATTACAACAGCTTAATTATGTCACTTGAATTTCTCTCCCATTTTCAAGGCTGAAGATGTTCTTGTCTCTTATCCACCACTCTCTGTGCTCTCTGAAACTTCAGGGGTGTGTTATAAGTAACAGTCTTTTCCTAAGACTTTCCTATTTACTCTCATTACCATTTGGTTAATTCCTTTAAGGCTCTATTCTACCAAGAATATTCCATCCTATCAAGCATACAGTCCCCACACAGTAACTGATTTACACGTTCTCATCTAACTGTTATTTTTCTTTAATTTTAAAATAAAAAATTCTAATTACATTTAGTCATGACACAAATCAGACCACAAAAGTCGAGCCTGCATGCTCATGTTAGTGTAGATGAGAGTTCAGTCATTTTGGGTGGTTTCAGATGTGATATGACGGCTTTGGCCCCGTCACAGAATCACCCTTTTGACTCCCTGCCGGAATCGAACTGTCACGCCCAGCAGAAATGCTGTCCGATCCCGGCAGGGAATCTGGGGGGGGAGGCTGCACGGCGCAATGTGCAGCCACACACCCCCACGCTCCTGAGGCCGCCCGCCCTCCGGGGTTTTGACCACGGCCCGGAATCGGTGGCAAGCATGGCCGCCGATTCCGGGTCATGGTCAGAGGCCAGACGACACGTTACCACGCTCAACCATGGTGAATCCCGCCGTGGTTGAGCGTGGGAACGTCACGTCTGTTGGGGGCAAAAAGTGATTCCCGCCCGGAGTTCACCCCCGGTGGGAATCACTTTGACCACACTTTCTGAGATGGTCCCTGGACCATCCTCGAAAGCGTGGTTATTTTGATTCCCGCCAGAGGTTCACTGTGGTGAACATCTGGCGGGCATCAAACAGACATTACGGGACCATTCCCCACCACAGGGGATAGTCTGTGGTTGAGCATGATCTCGTAACGTCTGAAAATACCCTTTGTGATGTCCACACAGAGAACCTATGCCACTTATGTCTGTAAGCTTGCAGAGTTAGCTGTTTTATAGCATTATTTATTATGTGGGAAACTTGAGTGGGTATATTCTTGACAGCTCTTAGCCTTGGATCAGCCACACTGTCAAATTTAAGGATGATAGGTTTGGGTGAAACATTTACTCTTGATCCTTGGAGATTAGATCTGTCCGCAATGGTAGCTGGATCTTGTCCAACATCATTTTCATAATAGTGGAGAACCAATGCTGTCATGACCATGCTGGTGTTATCAATATTACTAATGCTTTGTCTTGACAGATCTTTCAGAGGACTCTCATTATTTATTTATTTATTTATATTTATTTATTTATTCATATTTATATCGCGCCCCTCCTGAAACAGCTCAGGGCGGCTTACAAATTCAAAAAGGCCCCAAGCCTTCTGACATTCCGGTGAAGTTGTAAAACCTGGCTGCTCGCCCAGGCCTTTGGGGAGGGGGAGGGGGTTAGAGGGTTTTATCTCCCTTACCCTATTTATTGTTTTAGTGAGTTCCTGGGCCCTGTTTTAATATTTGAATTGTATTGATATGTTTTAATTGTTTTTAGATATATTCTATATGTATTGTTTTTATTGTTGTAAGCCGCCCCGAGCTGTTTCTAGGAGGGGTGGGGTAAAAATCTAATAAATGAATGATGAATGAAAAAATAAAAATACAAATATAAAACATTTTTAAATACTCATAAAATTACACAATAATACACGACTAGGGAACATAAAATTAATTAATATAATAAATAAGAGTGGAGGGGATAACAACCCCCTCCACATAACTGTATCTTGTGTGAGAGGTCCTTAAAGAGAGATGGGACAAGGGGATTGTTAGGTGGGAGATGTTTAAATTGAATTGAATATCCATATGGGATTATTTTTTATCCACTGATCAGATTTTATGGTTCTCCAGACTGGTAAGGAGGAAGCTAGCCTGGTGGACATATCAAAAACTGGTACTGGACTCTGTTTGCAACTGTTAAACACGAGCCTTTTGTTGTGATGTATGCGTGTTATCTCCAATGTGTGTGTGTGTGTGAGGGGGGTGTCTATTGCGCTAGAGCTGTCTGGATTCTGTACCTCATTGATAATACCAAGACTGTTGCTCATAGCACCATTGGTAGTAAGAGTAGTTATTCTGTTCGTAAGGTCTACAGAAATAAGAGGAAGACTGGTTAAAGTACCTTCTCCTTGAGTTGGGAACAACCCTCAACTTTGATGCTGTATTTGAGGAATTCTTCACCTTCTGTAACATTTCATCGGTAGTGTTTGCAAAGAGTCCTAGTCCATCAAATGGTAGGTCCTCTATTTTAGATTTGGCCTTGGGAGCCAGAACTGTAGACCATAACCATGCACTGTGTCATTGTGTAACGGCACATGCAACATTTCTAGCACTGCCATCAGCTATGTCTTTGATCGCTTTAAGCTGGAAGTGTGCTACTCTTTGTCCTTCTTTGCCAAGTACAAGAAGTTCCTGTTTTGCTTGGTCAAGTTTTTTTGGTGGCTTCTATTGTTTTTTCACATAATACGTGTTGGTAGCCTAAAAGGGCTGACTGGCAGTTTGTAATAGGCATTGGGCATGGTAAATGTGGCAGAGGCAAAAACCAATGTCCATAGCTACACCGCCCTTCTCAATGTGGCTCATCCTCATGTTCAAGACCTAGATCTCCTATTTGTTGCAGCCATAATAAAACATGGCTGGCAGGATCCATTAATAGGATCCAGACATTTTTAAATTGTTATTTTAAATTTTTATTATATTTTATATTGTTCGCTTATGATTATGATTTTGTAAGCCGCCCCGAGCTGCTTTTGCAGGCGGGGTGGGGTAAAAATGTAAATAAATAAATAAATAAATAAATAAATCTCTGTCCATAGGGACCTAATTTGTGAAGCCATACTTGTAGCATTTATCGTCAGGTGCTAGGGGATGCAGACCATTAGCATGAGTGTTGACTGCTGGATTGTTGACCTTTAAAGCCCTAAACGGCCTGGGCCCCACCTATCTGCAGGATCGCCTCACCCTCCGAATTCTGAATCAGCCTCTGCGGTCGGCTGGGGGCACCCTCCTTGAGGTTTCCTGGGTGTTGAACATGAGACGGGCGTTCTTGGTGGCTGCTCTGCGGCTGAGGAACTCCTTCCCATTGGAGGTCCGCCCGGCCATAGACCTCTCCTCCCTTCGTAGACAGTGTAAGACCTGGCTATTTCGCCAGGCCTTTTCCGAGGGAAATGGGATGGGTGGGTCGGGTTAGGGTGGGGGTTTTATTGTGGGGTTAATTTTACATGTTTTAAAATGTTGTTAGCTGCCCCGAGCTGCGTGTGCAGAAGGAGGCGGCATATAAATTCAAAAATAAAAAAATAAAATAAAAATTAGACCCAGGCATTGCTCACTGATCAAGGGCTGTAGTTATTTGTCCCGGATCATCTTTGAAAGAATATAGAAAGGTTATGTAGCTGGAGTTTTAAACACTATTTTGACTGGTAGTCATAGCATTACCATATTTAAGCACCTCAGCAATTTCTGAAATTGCTTGTAATCCTCTGATGGAGGTGGCTCTAATGATGGGGCTATGGCATCTAGTGTAGGAGCAGAAATGATATCATCTGAGTGGGGAGATTCATCTAACGTTGATGTGGGCTCTCCTTTGCTGAGTCAGAAGAGGTAGGCTCTGGTAACTTCGGTGGATTAGAAGAAGCTGGTACAATCATTTCTGACAGTAACAGGTCAAGACCATAGGGTCTTGTATATTTTCCTCCTGGTTAGTGGTTGGTTGATATGTTTCTCTGACCATGGTCTGGATCCTATTAATGGATCCTGCCGACTATGTTTTATTATGGCTGCAACAAATAGGAGATCTAGGTCTTGACCATGAGGGTGAACAACATCTTCTTCAGTAGCATCTAGATCTGCAGGAGTATTTGGTGCATTGTGAAGCCATGATATGACATCTGTTTATGTCTGGAATGGTGAGAAATAGCACTTCCTGGGGAGAATCCAGGTGCTGGCCAATGCTTCTGATGTGGAGAATATGGACGCTTGAACACATCAAGTTCCCCTGTGTGGAGAGAAAAGTGCCCTACTGAGACATCACCTCATTCAGAGTCTAAGTCAGAGGAGCTGGGCTGTTCAGGAATTTTAAGAAGCTGAGTAGGAGGGTGAAGCCATGGCAGTGATAGTCTGATGAGAAACGACCTCATTTTTTTGTAAAAGTATGTGCTCAGTAAGTTGGTCAGTGGTCTGTACTGCTGAGGCTGTTGGACTCCGCATGTGTTGGAGGCTGGTGCTGCTCCATGTCTTTGTCTGGTGCTGTTGGAGCCAGTGGTACCATTGGAACCAAGATAGTCTCTGGACTTTGGCAAGGAGCCAAATGAGTCCTTTTCTTTTTATTATTAATTATTAATTATTATTATTATTAGCATGCATTTATATAGTGCAGGCAATGTACCTGGTGCTTTACAAAGTAATTGAACAGACACAGTCCCTGCCCTAGGGCTTACAATCTGAGAGATGGGGGTGGGGAAGATGAAGGAAGGGGAACAGAGGGAGAGACAAGGAGTGTAACATTCACGAAGATGCTAGGTCCCAGGTGCACGCACTTGGCTTGGTTACATCGAGAATGATGGCTGGCTGGTCTATGTGGTGAGGATATGAGTACACAGATCTTATGTAGCAGACTGTACTGAATGGAGGGTATCACAGCCGGAGTGAGGTGAGGGGAGTGAGGAGTCGGAGAGGGCAAAGCGGAAGAGGTGGGTCTTGAGGAGGGATTTGAAGGAACGAAGGGAGGGAGAGAGGCGGATGTGGGCAGGGAGGGAGTTCCAGGCTTGGGGGGCAGCGATGAAGAAGGGATGAAGGTGGTTAGGGGAGCAGGGGAGGCATGGGAGAGCGAGAGAGGGGACAGAGGAGGAGCGGAGTTCATGGACTGGAGTACGGAGGGAAATTAGCACAGAGAGGTAGGGGGAATCAAGGTTGTGAAGAGCTTTATAGGTGAAGACTAGGAGCTTGTGCAGGATTCATTCAGGAAAGGGGAGCCAGTGAAGGGAGGAGAGGAGGTGCTGCACGTAGTCGAAGCAACGGGCGAGCTGGATGACCCTGGCAATAGAGTTTTGGACAGAGGAAAGGGGAGAATGGTGAGAGTGGGGGAGGCCAGCGAGAAGGGGGTTACAGTAATCAAGGCAAGAGATGACCCGGGCATGAACAAGGGTTTTGGCAGAGGAGACAGAGAGAAAAGGGTGAATCTCAGCAATGTTATGGAGGGAGAAGTGACAGGATTTGGCAACAGAGTCGAGGTAGAGCTTTAAAGAAAGAGGTGAGTCAAAGATGAATCCTAAGCTACAGGCTTGGGGGACGGGAAGGATGGTGACCCTGTCGATGAGGACCGACAGGGAAGAGTGAGAGGAAGGATGGGGGGGGTAAGGACTAGTTCAGTTTTAGCCATGTTCAGTTTGAGTTGATGTTGAGACATCCAGGTAGAGATGTCAGAGAGACAGCTGGTGAGGTGAGCTTGAATAGATGGAGAGAGAGAGGGAGTAGAGAGATAAAGTTGAGTGTCATCAGCGTAGAGGTGATATTGGAAGCCATGGGAGGCAATGAGTTTGCCTAGGGACAGGGTATAGATAGAGAAGAGGGCCAAGGACAGAGCCTTGGGGAACACCAACCGAGAGGGGAAGGGAGGAGGAGGTAGAGTTGGTAAGAGACACATTGAAGAAGCGGTCAGAGAGGTAGGAGGAGAACCAGTCGAGGATGGAGCCACAGAAGCCAAGGGAGTGAAGTGAGTCCAGCAAGAGTGAGTGGTCAACTGTATCGAAGGCAGTAGAGAGGTCAAGGAGGACAAGAATGGAGTAGAGGCGATTAGATTCAGGATGGAATGAAAAGAGACTCTGAGCTTGCGCAGTTCCTGAGATCAGAGCCACCTTTTCTCTTTCTGCTCACCCAGCACCAGAAGGGCATTTTTCTTATCACATGCAATGCAGCTAGTGTACATGCTTTGTTGAGTTTGGTCCCATTGGGGTTGGTTCCGTTTGGTACTAGTGGAGCTTCTGTGCACTGCAGCTGCAGGCGCAGTGCTAAGAGTCGGTGCTGGAGAAGGGAGAGCTTCCCCGCCTTCTTCTGAGGCAGATTCGTCTGAGGATTAGACTTCTGAGGAACTGCTACTGGAGCAAGAGCTCCATTAGAGTAAGTTGAAATCTGGCATGCCTGCCCTTTGTTGCTATGGGAGTGAGGCTTTTACAAGCAATACAGCTGAAAGACAAATGACCCTCACCAAGTCAAACAAGGCATTTATCATGTAAATCGGTCGCTGAGTACAGCGTATTGCAGTTTTTACATTTCTTAACACCGCCTTTCTTTTGAGACATTTTAAATAGCGGGGAATATCAAACAATAACCATTAACTCTAAGATAATAAATTGTAAGAAGTTGCCTAAGGAAAACAATTTAAGGAAAACTATTCTTAACTAATTAACGAGAACATTTTTTTAAAAAATAATAACTTATCCAATGGAAAATGAACAATTAGCTACTATAACCAACAATCTAACTACGAGTTTATATTTTGTTCAGGTAATATCTCACAGAACCTAGGAGAAGGTAGAAGAGGAGTCTGCTTTGTTGAGTAAAAACACAGTTGAAGGAAATGAGAACAGAACGTCCCCGCCCCTTATATAGTCTCATGTAGCTGTGCATGACTCCTCGTGCCAGAGAAGAGTGGGGCCAATTCCATGCTGGAGACTGCTTTGGAACAGCCCGCGGAAACAGGCTGTGGTTTACGCACCCAACGGCTGGGAATGCCCGCAGTCACTCGAGGAGGAACAAGCTCTTAGAAAGCAGAACTGTCTTAAAATACAAGCAATACAAAATATCTGACATGTGGAGCTGCACTGAATTCTGCTTTATGAAAAAATAAGGCTATAAACAACAAATTTCCTTTGGTCAACCTTAATGCTTTCACATACTGTATTTTACCATCTTCCACTATAATTTGACTTTAGTTGTAAGAAAAAAAATCAAGTGGGAAAAAATACTTTCATGTGTTGAGTAAAATAATACCTCCAGCACCAGAACTTTGACTTACATAAAAATAGCAACAGTGAAATGTCGGAAATGAAGCATTTACAGTACACCTATGTTCCGTGTTAAGGATACCAATCATTTTCCATGTAGATGAAAACCGTCTTGGTACAGACATAGACCCTTTTCACACAGACACTCTAACACTGATATAATGGGTGTTACATTTTATTATACATGTTGCAGGGCACCCATAGAGCACACCTGCAGCCCTGCAACATGCATAATAAAATGTAACACCCATTTTATCAGTGTGTCTGTGTGAAAAGGGCCATATTTATTCTCTCCACCTCAGTCTGCTAGCACCAGCTCAATGGCAAAAACTCCCAATTATTTTATTCTTTGTCCAAGAAAGGGGGTTATTTTTAAAGAGAGAGGAGAGAACTACTGCTGCTGATTCACAATTTTTGATCTCACAGATGTCAGCATAACTCCTCTAAACTAAATAAGTGATTTTAGCTTTGCTGACAATGTTAATATGCTTTTTTCAGCTATACAGTTCCAACGATAACCAATCTGGTAAGAGAGACAAATTATGTACTTGTCAGAAATATATATGGACATTTAAAATCTGACAGCTACTGAGTTATCAACAACAGGATTTTTCCATTTTGCAAGTTAAAACCAGGGAGGCGACCAACACGTGTGTTAAAATAACTTAAACGTTATTTCATATGTAGAACGCTGAAAGGTAGAGATTTCACCACTGCACAATTTATTAGCCTGCATTCAATGTGTCAAACAACAACAACAAAGTGCTGTGGTGGTAATTTTTGCGGTTTAGTTGATCACCTTCAAACTACGCTCTATTTATTTTCACTACCCTCTCCTTGGTGCTCTTGTCTATATCCACTCAATTCATAAAATGAAAATAGCTGACAGAAGACAGTGAACATGTAAAGCTGAAGTCCATGTAGATGTAACTGTTGTTTGATCTTTTATATTAGCCTCATGCCAAGGTACTAAGGGTTCTGAGGTCAGTACACAAAGTTACGGAGTAGCACTCCGAAAGATGTTCGATGTATAACTTCTGTCAGTGGTACTATTCACCTGACTACCCATTTTAGCAAAGGGGGAATCATCTTCAGAATGAGTTGTCATACTTTGCCACAGCAGGGTAATCTATGTACATTGTTTCAACCTGAAACTTTTCTTCGTTTTGTCAATTCAGGTTCCAGGGCACCTCTGAAGATGTGGAAATTTGCCTTAAATAATGTACCCAACAGCTAGACCTCCTCTCCAAAGTTTCTTCACACTTTCTTTGGTAGGAAGGGGGGAGGATCACAAACACAGCCCATCACCCACCCAACCACCCTACAACAGCTCCTACTTCCAATTCTAGACATAGGAGTAGCAGGCAACCTGATTTTTTCATTAAGAGACCACACATCTCTGGAAAGGCTAGTTCAGCTGTCTCTCCCACCCATATGTGTAGAAGAACCTGTACTACAAGCAACAACTGGGGGTTGCGGTACATGGTTTTATTATGGATAAAGGTTGCAATCTGGTACAGTGGTAGGGCACTGGAAATGGAATCAGTCCTGGGTTCTAATTAGAGTTGCCTCCTAACCCTCACACTTCCGTAGGCCAAAATGGAAGTGTCAGAATCAAAGCCGTAAAAGGTGGAATTTCTAGTTTGTATTCCAACTCAGCTACCTGCTTCACCACTGTATTTGTATTTGTTAAAAAAGGTTGTATTTGTTACAAAGCTTTTCTAACATTTTGAAGTGTTATGCATTTATTCTAACAGAACTGAAGTAGGATAACCATTTCATTGCAGATAAGCCAATACCCCTCAGATGGTACCGAGCTTTAGTCAGGGTAACTGGACTGGACCTATACTAGTGAATTAAGAGAAAAAGGGGTTTTTATTCTATTACTAATCCTTTGAACACCTTCGACCCTTTTAGACACTTCTTCCTAAATTCACAAGCCTGAGAAGTGTAGGAATTTACTGTACTTGAGGCTTTTGTGGGAAGGGAAGGAAAAAATCATTTATTCCCTCATTTAGTCATTTTTTCTCAGGTATTAAGTTTGCTATTTGACGGCAATGTTGAGTTTTATTTCAACATTGGAGATGAGAAAAATCTGAGTTTTCAGGCTTCATGAAGCGTGAAGACACCACTAAAGCACAAACCCTACTGCTTTAAACTATCGACTGGGTGGATTAAAATAATCCTGAAATACCTTTAAGAGGAAGAGAGCATGTGTCTAATGATTACTGAACTGTAACTTTGGCCACTTTTACATGGACGCCACCCACCCACAAACACCCATCGGATGGGTGGGAGAGCGTCTGTGTAAATATCCACAAGTTGGTGGGGGCGCGTGTCCGATCCACCCGCCAACACCCTGTCCCTTGGCAAACTCATTGCCTCCCACAGCTTCCGATATCACCTTTATGCTGATGACACTCAACTCTCTCTCTCCATCCCCTCTCTCTCCCCCTCTGTCCAAGCTCGCCTCATCAACTGTCTCTCTGATATCTCCGCCTGGATGTACCAACGTTAGCTCAAGCTCAACATGGCTAAGACTGAGCTCCTTATCTTTCCTCAATACCCTTCCTCTCCCTCTTCCCTGTCCATCCTTATTGATGGGGTCAGCATCCCAGGCGGAAGGCACAAGGGGGCAATGGACTGCCAGCAGAGGGGGCAGTAGGGGGAACGGGTAGGGAAACGCGCCAGGAAGTAACACGGCACATGTGTCCTGGCACAGGGCAGAGGGGCCGCACCAACAGCCCCCCTGGTGGATGACCCCCCCAGCCCAGCACCTCCCAAGGGCACAGCCCAAGGAGCAGCAGCGAGAGCAAGGTGAGCGTGAGGGAACCC
>QEPC01002256.1:1147560-1157597 GCA_003113815.1 Sphenodon punctatus | reverse complement strand
CTTGTGTGTTCCTTTCCTGGTGTGTCCATGTTGTGCTTTGCTGTGACCTCTCCCCTTGTGCGGGTGCCTCTGCGGGGTGTGTGGGGGTGTTGCCTGTGTTGTGCGGGTGCCTTCCCATCTCCTGGCCCCCCGTGGGCTGTGTTCCCGTCCCTGTGTGCTTCTGTTGCCTGCAGTGTGTGTGCGGCTCTGCTGTGTGTGTGTAGGGGAGAGGCGGCCTGGCGCTGGGCGGTCTGGGCTCTGTGCCGGGGCTGTGTGAAGCCGGGTCCATTGTAGTGGCTGTCATCCCTTCTCCCTCCCGCCCCGCCCGCCTGGGTCCTGGTGGCTAGGGCCGCGTTGCGCGGCTTTATTTGCCCTCAGTCGGCCATGCTGTGCCGTTGCTGTGCCGGGCGGGGCTTCCCCGCCGGTCCCAGACATCCGTGTACTTGCATGGGTGTTTGCTGGGTGTTTCCCAGGATGGGTGTTTGGGTGCTGGGTGTTTGCGGGCCCCTCCCCTTTCCTTCCCACCACCCCCTGCGGTGCTGTCCATGTAAATGTCTCCCTGCTCGGCGCCGCCAGGTGTTCGCTGGGTGTGCTCACCCACCCATCCACACCCATCTCCACCCATCGGCGCTGCTGTGCCATCCGTTTAAAAAAGGCCTTTACTGTGAGGTAAGATGCATTTATAATGAAAATTACCACAAACATCATCTGTGCAGACTTCAGATACTCTGGAATAAGTAACAGCCTCAAGGTAGACATTGTGTGCCCACAAGCCCCCACTGTGTTTCAGACCTAGACATCATAAGCAGATGCATAAGTATAAACTGTTGAGAAATAAATCCACAGTGTAAGTCTCAAGCAGTCTACGTGCACTCACTTAAAAATTAATAGAGCCTGCTCCTATAAACAACAGCAGTTTATCAACCATGCTATGTTTCCAATAATACTATCTTAAATGGTAGTACACTGTGAATAAGCCAATCAGTTCAAGAGAATTGAAACATTTATCTACCTGAACAGCACACAGAAATACCAATATTTCAGCCAAAGATGGCCCTCCAAAGAAATAGTTCAGAAGCTGATAAGACTTAACTGCAGGTTCCAATTTTTTTTCCTCCAGTCTACATCATAAAAAGATGAGTTACCAATCACATGTAATAATCTCCAAATTGCTTTCTCAACCAAATTATAAAAAAATAGTGTGCATGGCAACCCTAGAGTTAGGTGTGTTCTCTGTTTATCCAAAAACTGGTGAAGCAGAGGTAAAAAGTCAAGTTCCCCATTCTGCTGTGCCGGTGTCACTAAACTCTAATTGACAGAGTAGTTTGTTCTCATGCAGTCAGCTCTTGACTGCTCATCTAAAACTGCAGAGATGTTCATTCGTACCAACTGAGATAACTTCTTCAGAAAATGTACTATCCGTTTTCTGAGATCTGAACCAAAACCACTACATTCAATTCACATAGGATGATCATTGCTGAAGGTGAGATGGGGAGTTGGAATCATGATGTGGCAAGGAAAGTCATTGAACAGAGATACTTAGCAGGGAGAGTAGGGTTGACACTGGAATTCTGCCCAGTTTCCATTTTTGATGGAACTGGGTGTTTAGATCAGTGTGATCGGAATTCTGATTGGACTTATTGAAAAAAAGAATTCCAGCATTTTGTGCACTTGTAAAATGGCCAAAGCCATTCTGCATGTGTGCAAAGTGGATGCTGCCCTACATCAAAATAGCAGCTGCCATTTCAGTGTAGGACAGTGGCCATTTTGCACGTGTGCAAACAGGTCAATCGGAATTCCGATCAAAAAGTTATTTTGATTGGAATTCCGACCAAAATTCCAACAGCCATTCTGTTTTAATGGAACTGTTTCACAAAAATGCAATCGCTGTTTCAAACCAGCCCTAGGACAAAAGGAAGAGGTTTAGAACTCTAGAGAAGAGGTGAATAGGCAGAACAAAGCCAGCAAAAAAAAAAAAAGCAAGAGAAACACACTACTAAAAATTGCATGTTGGGAAAAAATGTGTTTTTTTAAAAGAATGAACAAGTAGAAAGAAAAAAGGAGCATATTAATATAATCTTCCAAGATGTACATATCGCTGACCTAACTAACAACGTTTATTTTTTATTTTATTTTTGCATTTATATGTCGCCCCCTCCTGCACAAGCATCTTGGGGCAGCTAACAACATTTTAAAACATATAAAATTATAAAATAAACCCCACATTAAAATAACCCCAAATAAAAAAACCCACCCTAACCCAACCCACCCCTCCCATCTCCCTCAGAAAAGGCCCGGTGGAACAGCCAGGTCTTACACTGTCTATGAAAGGAGGGGAGGTCCGCGGGTCTCCAACAGGAGGGAGTTCCACAGCCGGGGAATGGCCACTGAGAACGTCCTCCTCATGGTTGACACCCGGGATACCCAGGGAACCTCAAGGAGGGCGCCCCCGGCCGACCACAGAGGCCGATCCAGAATCCAGAGGGTGAAGCGATCCTGCAGATAGGTGGGGACCAGGCCGTTTATGGCTTTAAAGGTCAAAACCAACATCTTGAATTGGGCCTGGAAGACTATCGGCAGTCAGTGCAGAGCACTGGAGTAACGTGCTCGTGATGACTCGTCCCCTTAAGGAGACGAGCTGCCGCATTCTGCATCAGCTTCAGTCTCCAGACCATCACCAAGGGTAGCCCCACGTAGAGTGCATTACAGTAGTCTAATCTTGAGGTAATAAAAGCATGGATGATTGTGGCAAGGTCCGAGTCTGAGACATACAGCCTAAGTCGTCATACCAGATGTAATTGGCAGAATGCACCCTTTACCACAGTCGCCACCTGGCTATCCAGACAAAGCTGCAGATCCAGGAGCACCCCCAGACTATGGACCTGAGATACCAGGGCAGGATGGACCCCATCAATGATGGGGTCCATCACTCCCCCAGCTTTCCCCACAACAATCACTTCTGTCTTGTCGGGATTCAACTTCAAGCGACTCGCCCTCATCCAGTCCCCCACAGTCAACAGACACCGGGTATGCACCAAGACTGCCAGACCTAGGTCTGATGAAAAAGAGAGAGAATTGGGTATCATCAGCATATTGATGATGCCTTACACCAAACTCTCTGATGACTTCCCCAAGGACTGCATATACACATTGAACAGAAGAGGGGATAAGATAGAACCTTGCAGGACTCCACACGTGAGATCCCAGGAAGAAGATGAATAATCACCCAGCACCACCCGCTGAGTTCTCCTGGCCAGGAAGGAGCGGCACCATTCAAGAACAGTCTTGCGCCCACCCGTCTAGTCCCGCAACCGAGTCACCAACAACTCATGGTCAATGGTATCAAATGCAACCGAAAGATCTAACAGGGTCGAATGACACTGGTCCAACTCTCGATAAACAAATAAAAGGTAGTATTTTTTCACTCAATGTACAATTAAGTTGTGGAATTTGTTGCTAGAAGATGTGGTCAAGGCCAGTAGTATAACTGGGTTTAAGAAAGGGTTGGACAAGTTTCTGGAAGATAGGTCCATTAGCAGATATTAGCCAGGCAGGTTTGGGAAATGTAACCTTATTGTCAGGAGCTGGGAGTGAACAACAGGGAATGGATCACCCCATATAAACCTGCTGCGTAATTCCTCCAAGTGACCAAGATTGGCCACTGTTGGAGACAGGTGCTGGGCTTGATGGACCATTGGTCTGACCTAGTATGGCACTTGAACATTTCTTCTTGCACCTACTCCATTTGGGGGCAGGTTGGTGCAATCGTTTGGGTAGCAGGATAGGTGGAGGGACATGTTCTTGATCCTCCTCCCATGGATCCGGCTGTGGATGAGCGTTTGTGGAATATGTGCAGAACAATTGGCAGTGGGGACTGGGGAGGCATGCCTAGGATCTGGTTGTGGTAGATTGGGCAGTGGTTGTAGTGGTGCTCGCTGTTGCCTGGCTTTCAATTTGAGCCATGGCCCTAGAGATGGCAATCCTTTGGATTACAGGGGATACAACGGCTAGGAAAGAAGCAGCGTTTGGCATGTACTGCCAACCAGGAAGAGCTGGGAGAATGCATGTTTGAAAACGGTGCAGTGGGCTTTTAAAGTGGACGTTACAACTCTGCCTACTAAAAAGTCAAAATTCTCAACTGTGTGCATTGCTTTTTGCTCTAAAATCTAAGTCCCTGGTTTGGATCCCTTCTAAAAACTGAGATTTTAATTCTTACATCATTTTTTTTTTTTTTTTACCAAAAAGTGCTACATTTTTATATAGTGTATATTTTAAAAAGCCACCTCTCATTTGGTAGTCTAGATCAACCTCCCTTTTTAATAACACTTACAAGTGGATCAATAGAAATGGGCCAAAAGCTTTCCTCAAATATTTATTCTAAATCAAATTTCCAACAGATCACGTTCAATTCTTGTAATTATCTGAATGTACTAGCTTTACTAATGTAAAAGCTCTTAGGCCTTTCAGACACCAACATAGTAGGTTGTGCACTGAGAGAACTTTAGCTAGAATTACTTTAAAATGTACATACCTACTCCAGGTGGGTTTTCAAACTGAGTCCTTCAACTGGGATTATGTTAGGACTGCTGGTTAGAGTACTAGATAAACCCAAGATTCTAGTCTCACCTCTGCTACTGAATCAAATGACTCCAATATTGTTGCCTCATTTGCGTATCCTTCTGTAAAAAGGATTAAAAACGAATCTCCCTCTCCCTAATAGGAATATGGAGGTTTAAAATATTTTTCTTTTAAATTAAAAAGAAAAATTGCACTCAGATAAATGGTACTATACCATAATAGGTTATCTAAATAGGACCATCAATTGTGTGCATAAGAAGCTTCTGTGAAGCCATATTATTATAACCCCCTTTCCTCCTGTACCCTCTCACAAATTTTGTTACTGTCAATCACCATTTTATGTTTAGAATTAAACTAAGATCTAATGACTGCAGAGCAAATAAAGATCATGTAAAGTGCCTAGCACACTCTTGTGAGGCCGCTTAAGTAACTTATTATTATGTTAATATTTATAAAGCCTTTTTCTTGTGAGGGGTGCAAGTTAAACAAGTTTGCCGTAGGATTCTGTCATGTATAAATACTTGCACTCAGGAAAGTAGCTACCAATTGAGAACTTCCCCAGGCTGTCTGATCCATATTACCCTGTCTTCAGGGTACCCATAGTCTCTCCCAGTAATCACGCCATTATGCACTCTATGATCACGGACACAGCTGGTACAGTTAGATGCAAAGGTTCTGGGTCCAATTCTGATCTCACAACAGTGAGAATAGGGACTAACTTCAGTGAAGTCGATGTGAGATCAGATCAGAATCAGGAGTCTGTTTAATAAAGCACTTATAAAGAACCCAAAATAAACTAGCTGACAGTCATAATCAGAAATGTTGTTATCCTGGTTATTAAGAGTTCTACATTGTCACAGTAACATAAATACTTATGTCCACCTACTTACACAGAGCAACTGATTAATAGTAGGATGACACACTCCTGTCAGTAAATAAAACTCTCAGAAAGAAAACAGAACAAAGACATCACATCTAGTCTGAGATTTGATAAACCATGCAAAAAAGAAAAAAGACACACATTTTGTAACACACCACATTACATGACCTTGTGCATGATTCATCCCAGGTTATTCCAGTTCCACCCTGCCTTTCATGGGGTAATCAGAACAAAGGCAGCCCACCCCTAAAAGGTGTGGTAGCTGTCTTATACTGCCCAGTACACAGATCTTTGTTCAGCAGCTTCTGCCAGCATGACCCTTAACTAGTTAGCCAGAGTACCAGCATCCTCCATGAATCACTGACATTTTTCATTTTGAGTAAAATGCAAAAGGAAATTAAGAGCTTGGATACAAAAGAGCAAATAGAAGATTTTGAATGGATAGATGGAAAAATAGCTTAGAAAAAGGAAAGGGGAGGGACAGATAAGCCACAGCTATTCATTCATTCATTCATTCATTCATTCATTCATTCATATTTCTACGCTTCCCTTCCTGCAGAGGCTCGGAGTAGCTTACAATAATAAAAACAGAATAAAAAAGCCTTTAAATTAGAAAACTGATACCCCTCACAAACCAACTTTACACCTTCCACCCAGTCCCATCCCACCCTATCCCTGCCTGCCAATCCCTAACCAATTAAAAAGAACTTAGACTTTTTCTGGAAGATGAGCAGGCTCGAGCTTAGGTGGACCTCCAAGTTCCATAATAAAGAGGAGCTACCAAGTACGCCTCCCTGCATGCCCTAGTTGTAAAAACATCATGAGGAGATGGCACCTACAAGAGGGCATCCCTGGCTGACTGCAAGGGCCACGAAGGGACATAAGGGAGGAGGCGGTCTTTCAGATTCCTGGGACTCAAGCTGTTTAGGGCTTTATAGGTTGAAGCCAGCACCTTGAATTGTGCACTGAAAGCTATCAGCAGCCAGTACAGACTCTGGAGCACCAGTGTAATGTGCTCTCGGCGACCCACCCACAAAAGAAGATGGACTGCCATGTTCTACACCAACTGCAGCTTCTGAACACTCTTCAAGAGCAGCCCCCCATAGAGCACATTGCAGCAGTCTAGCCTTAAGGTTACAAAGGCATGGATGATGGTGGCCAAATCCTAATCTGATAGAAATGGTCGCAGCCTTCTCACCAGATGTAATTCATGAAAGGCACTCCTTGCCACCGCCACAACCTTTAAAATTTTTTTAAAATAAATAAATAAAACCTGACAATTCAGGTGCAACAGTGAATCCAAGAGCACCCCAAGGCTGTGAACCTGCATGACCAAAGGACGCTGGACCCTGTCAATAACAGGAGTCCTTGCGTCTCCCAGGTCACATGGCCGGCTGACCATCACCACCTTGGTCTTGTTTGTACTCAGCTCCAATCGGTTTGCCCACATCCATGACAGCCAGGCACAGGATAAGCACCAAGACTGCAGGACCTGGGTCAGATGAAAAGGAGAGATAGAGATGAGTGTCATCAGCATATTGATGGCAACTAACTCCAAATCTTCAAACGATCTCATCCAGTGGCCTCAGATACACATTTAACAGGAGTAGAGACAAGATGGAACCCTGCGGGACCCCACACAGGAGCACCTGATGGGACGATGACCCTCCACCCATCACCACACTCTGGGTTTTCTCAGCTAGGAATATGCGGAACCACTCAAGAGCAGTCCCGCACACCCTGGCCATGGCCCCCCATGATCAACAGTATCAAAGGCCACCACAAATCTAACAAAAGCAACGGGGTACAATTTCCCTTGTCAATTTCCAAGCTGAGATCACCAACCAAGGCCACAAATGCAGTCTTGGTGCCATGTCCAGAATGAAAACCCGACTGACATGGGTCCAGGATTCCAATAGCATTGAGATGCACTTGAAGCTGCATATTGTTTCAAAGTTAAACTCTTTCACACCTGTGAACAGGAACTGCCCCAAGAGCAAAGGGCAGCAAACCGATACCAGGAACTAGCACGCACTGTACCCATTCTCCACAAGAGCACATAGAACAAATGGTACAAATGAACAATGACTACTTACAGTGGGCATGAACCCATGGATACCACGTCAAACAGTCACCCTTTTGGACATATGGGAACAACAGGTTTGGGAAGGGGCTGTGAGACCCCTGCCTGTATTTTGCCTACTGCACAATTGCAAGGCTGCTGACCACCAAGGGCTTCACTTGCAGTTTCAAAGTGTTCTTTGTGCTCAAGACCCGATATAGAAACATAGAGGAAACCACAGAAGAGAAGTAATCGATCATCATCTCGGATGAGGAGGATCAGGATGACAGCCATAGAACAGCCCCCGCAGACAGTACAATGCATAGTTTAGAGGACAGCATGGACACTCTAGGGGTGGACGTATCCAGTAGACCAGACTACAGGAGCCTTCTGCTGGACCTGTGGTCAAGGCATAGGGTGCTTTTAAATGAGCAAGGCTGGGGGGGGGGGGGTCCATGGAGGCTGAGTGGCACAGCTGCAGAGCAGCAGTGCACATGGAGTGAGCAGGGAGCGATTCTAATGGGCGGCTTCTGGGGTGGCCATTGCGCACATGCAGGCAGCCTCCATGCACTCCCACCACCATGGACTGCCCCTGCAAAGAACTTGTGCGGGCAGACTTTTCCCCTTCCCACTGCCTGGTGGAGGCCTCCAACCTAAACCCTGCCCAACTGCTGGCCCTTTGCCTTGACACACAGCCATGTACACCATGGAAACATGAAGCTGCAGCAGCCAGTAACCCCTTTTCTGCCCATGACCCTGGATCCTGGGCAACACAGAGGTGCATGCTGGGCAGGACACGCAGGAAGCTGCTGCCCAGGCTGCTCTCACGAGGGGGGGTTGTTGTGCTTTGAGCCAATGCAGTGTTGTATTTCATGCACATGTCTTTTATGAGATCCCGGCAGGGCTGTGGGTGGGATTGGGGAGGGGGACCTGTCTGTTATCATGGGTGGGTGCCCCAGGTCACATGGGTTGGGGATGCGTGGGTGCCTGTTCCCATGCACTTCTTTGGCTTCTCCCGCATGGGGCAGTCTGGATTTCCCAGCAGTGCAGCGTGCATGGCCATGAGTGGGGGCAGCATGGGTCATGGGAGCATGCACCACCTTCATATGGTGTGGTAGGGGGGCCAGATGTCACTGAAGTTTGGGGTAATGTGGCTCTCCCACCTACCACATAAACTGCGAGGTGCCAACCGAGCCCCAACTTAGCACACGGGGTTTACCCAAATTTAATGCTGGCCACCTCACATGTCCCTACAGCTAGTTCTGTTACACACCAACTGAGGGATTCTCCCAGCAATGGTGGGTTGCTCTAAAGTAAATGAAACATAACAAAGTCCTTAACAAAAGTATAGGTGGTTCCCACCTGATGGTTGTGTTCCAAGATAAGTCTCTGGCGGTTGGGCCTACTTCACCTTTGAAGCCTCCAGGTGAATTAGTCCACACATGAGCTGTTCTTCAATCTTTCCTGGGTCTTCAGCCCTGGGTCAGCAAATCTCTGGAAGAGGTCTGCTCTCTTCAGCTGCCTTCCTTTGACTGCCACTAACTGGCTTGAGCCTGGGCCTTTCAAAGGTCTTATTCCTAGTCTATGAGGCTTTCTTAAAGGACCAGTATACTTTTAAACCATGATCTTATTGATCTGTACTGTACCCTGCCAAACATGGGCATTCAGATGAGTGGTTGATGGGTGGCCATGCATGGTAGCATCTCCATTAAAAACATCCATAGAAGCCACCACAGAAGGAGGGGAGGGGCGATTTCAAACCCACTCACCCTCAAAGCTAATTCATTTAAAGCACAGAAGGTAGCTGAAGAAGCACAAAACAACTTCATTCCACAATTTCTGCTGCTTCATTACTAAAATTTTGAGTTCTGATATCACATCAATAAAAAATGCATTCATAATCATACAATTTTGTGATCGGAGTTTGGGTGCATGTGGCAAATAAGCACACTGACAAGGAATGTTGGCTTTGCAGAATGCAATCTGAAAATGTCCGCAACAGCATTAGGTTAACTCCAGAAATAGAAGGAAGGTTGGCACCTCCTCCTACCCCTACCCCAGGCGTGGCTGGCCTGGAAGGGGGATAGCTGTGTGATGGATGCTGCCTGGGTTGGAGAGACCCCTCCGACACTTGTGTTTCTGCTGTGCCCCACCTCCTCAGGTGCCATCTAAACTAAACTAAACTGCCTAACTGAGTCAGACCAATGGTCCATCTCAGCCCAGTATTGTCACAACTTGACACAGCAGCAGGGGTTTCAAATTCAGGTCCAAGTCCAGCTCTTCCAGGGTCTCTGACAGAGGCCATCCCAGCGTGCTACCTGAGATCCCTCCAAGCCCCCAGCAGAGGCCTCCCCCAGGCGTGCTACCAGAGGTCCTGAAGTGGAGATGCTGGGGATTGAACCTGGGACCTTATACATGCAAAGCACACGCTCTCACCACTTGAACTATGCTCCCCCTCCAGGGGGCCATGCTGTGCTCCACCTCCTCAGGTGCCATCTATAAGAGGGTGCTGCAGCCCAGTGGGTGGTGCCCTCTGGG
>QEPC01002256.1:1134631-1146092 GCA_003113815.1 Sphenodon punctatus | reverse complement strand
GGACCTGGCCTCCCTCATCCATGCCTTCGTCAACTTGAGGCTGGACTACTGTAATGCACTCTACATGGGGCTGCCCTTGTTCCTGGTCCGGAGGCTGCAGCTAATGCAGAATGTGACGGCCCGGCTCCTTTCGGGGACAGGTCATCGGGAGCATATAACACCTGTGCTCCAGATTCTGCATTGACTGCCAATAGCGTGCCGAGCCAGGTTCAAGGTATTGATATTGATCTATAAAGCCCTTCACGGTCTGGGCCCCTCATACCTCAGGGACCGCCTCGCTCTCCGTGTCCCAGAGCAGCTCCTTCGGTCTGCCAGGGGTGCCTTCTTGGAGGTCCCCCATGTTAATGCCCTCCACAATGGAGAGGGCATTTTTGGAACTCCCTCCCGGAGGAAGCTCACCTGGCCCCGAGCCTTTTGACATTCCGGCGGGCTGTTCGCCCAGGCTTTGGGGAGGCAGGGGGGAGGATGGGTTAGGGTTTTATCTCTCCCCTTACCTTTTTATTTTTACTTGTTTAGCCCGACCCTGTTTTGGTTTTAAATTGTTGGATTTTTAAAATGTTTTTTATTTTATTGAATGTTGTTTTTATTGAATTGTACGCCGCCCTGGAATACCATTGGCATGGGGGGTGGCTAATAAATGTACTAAATAAATAAATAAATAATATGCTGATGACACTCAGCTATACCTCTCTTTTTCAACTGACCCAGACCCTGCAGTCTCCGTGCTTAGTGTCTGATGGCTGTGGGGGATTGGATGAAGGCTAATCAACTGAAGCTGAATCTCGACAAGACGGAGGTGATGCTGGTGGGAAAGGCGATGGAGTTAACAGTCTGCATCATTGATGGGGTCTGTCATCCATTCGTTCCCCAGGTACAGAGTCTGGGGGTACTCCTCGATGTGCAGCTCCGCCTGGATGCACAGGTGGAGGCTGTGGCGAGGGGTGCCTTTCACCAATTACATCTGGTACTTCGGCTTAGGCCATACGTTTCGGACTCCGACCTGGCCACCATCATCCATCGGTTCATCACCTCTAGACTAGACTATGGTAACGCACTCTATGTGGGGCTACCCATGGTGATGCCTGCAGCTGGTGCAGAATGCAGCAGCCCATCTCTTGGTGGGATTGGGCTGCCGGGAGCACATAACACCAGTGCTCCGTTCTCTGCACTGGTTGCCGAAGTCTTCAGAGCCCGTTTCAAGATGTTGGTTTTAACCTATTAAGCCCTAAACGGTCTGGAACCTGTCTATCTGCAAGACCGCCTCACCCCGCCCCCCCGGGTACTGGACTGGCCCCTGAGGTCAGCGGGGGATGCCCTCCTTGTGGTCCCCCAAATCATCCAGGCGGCCACGCAAGGGAGGGCGTTCTCGGTGGCCGCACCGAGGCTGTGAAACTCCCTTCCAATGGGGGTGCATCTGGCCCCTGACCTTCCCTCCTTTCGTAAAAGCTGTAAGACCTGGCTGTTCCGCCAGGCGTTTGGCAGGGGAGATGGGTAGGGTTGGGGGGAGGAGAGGGATGGAGGTATAATATGTTTTATAGTGTTATGATTTTAATTGTCAATGTATATTGTTGTGAGCTGCCCCGAGCTGCCTGTGGCAGGATGGGTGGGATACTAAATGCTTTCTTTAAATAAATAAAATAAATTTATGCATACACATGTCCAGGAAACCTTGTGAACCACACAAATGGCTCACACTGCAATTTACACCAAGGGTTATATCATATGAGGAACATCTGTTGGGAGGAGATGAAAGGGTAGCCATTCTAACATCCCAAACCATAACATCTGTACAATCAACTACGTGACCATGCTTGCACATGCTTATTGTCAGGGTTGGTAGCACCACAAGAGTCTACAGCTGTCTACCCCAACTGAGTAGCAGCTTCTTCTTTATCCCTGCCAGCTGGGGTGAATGCCTCCATGGCTGGACAGCTCACCAGGGCCGGCCTTACAATTTGCTGGGCTCAGGGCAAAGATAAAAGTGGCTCTTCCCCAATTGGAGGCAGCCTCTGCAGGGCCCTAAAGGTGGTTGTGTTAAAGGTCTCGATGGGAATGAGCAGGGCCCCCCCACCCCGCCTTGGTGAAAACAGGGTCCCCTGAGAGATCCCTGAAAGGAGCGGGCCTGGGGCAATCACCCTGGGTTGGTCTGTGCTAAGGCCAGCCCTGCTGCTAACCAAAGGGGCTGCACCACTCAGACACACTCAGGGTAGCCTCCTTTCACAAGGGCCTTCACTTACCACTGAGCGTTTTATGTAACTTTCACAAGAGACTCACAAAATGATTTTTCCGTCTGCCAGGGCTCACAAAAACCTAAGAATATTTATGGATTCCTGTTGCAAACGGTTCCTGCTTGTTGATTGCTACGATCATTAATTTAACAGAAAATGGGCTGATTCCCAGAATTTGATTGCAGAGGAACAGTCTGAAATTACAAAAGGTTAATCTACTATTGATAGTTGTTTTGTTCTTGCCTAACGAGTTAGGAAGTATGGTGTTCCCAGGAAAAGTAGATTGTTTGCTCCATTTATTGATCTGAAGGCAGTGGCTGATTCTGTTAATAGGCAGCGTCTATGGGGAAAATTGAAACTGCCAGTATTGATCCAAGATTACTGCTACTATTGAAGTCTCTCCATGCCCATATAGTTGCTACGGTTAGGGGACCTTTCTGGTCTCATTTCTATAAATAAAGGTGTTCAACAGGATTTCCTGCTGGCTCCTTTTCTTTTTACACTTTTTATTAATGATATTGTAACTACATTGTCAGAGGAACATTATTTACCTCCAAAACTTGTGGCTCAGTCCATTACTATACTTTTCTATGCTGATGATATATGGTTTTATTTTCCCAAACGTGTATTGAATTGAAAGGCCTGGGTATTTTCAGACGTTACGATACTATGGTCAACCACAATGAACCCCGTGGTGGCCATGGTACCGTAATGGCTGTAGTGCGTTCCACCAGAGGTTCACCGCGGAGAACACCCCGCGGGAAACACATTGACCACAGTTCTGAACCTCCGGCTGCCCAGAGGTCCAGAACTGTGGTTAGATGGAGCACGGTCCAGAGTTGGAGGAAAGTAACATCTGTTACCTCCGCCGATCCCAGACCGTGGCCTGGACCCCGATGCGGGATCGATTGGCCACTATGCCTGCCCGTCTCCTGGAGGGCGGGCGGGCAGTCAGGGGAGTGTGAGGGTGGGGCTGTGGGGCCGCACGTTGCGCCGCGCAGCCCTGCCCCCTCCCCAATCCCCTGTAGGAATCAGCCGGCACGTCTAGGACATATGGACTGATTCCTCACTAGAATCTGAAATGGATCCCGGTTGGTGGTTGGACGTGCCTGGTGCACGTCTGAAATTACCCTTAGTTTGTTTTGTGCTCGGGAGCCGATTTCTGTAAATACCAAAAAACGAAATAGTAGTTTTTGGACAAAAATTGAATCAAACCAAATGGGTTGTTGATAGTCATGTAAGTAAGATATTTTAGGTATTTCAGTATTTGGTTTATGCATAATGGAAGTTGGGATACCCACTTATAACAAGTTGAAATGATGGCCTTTATAGGAGTGTGCATTTTGTTTTCATTATTATAATAACAAAAACAAAGTGGTCTCTTTATTTTATTATTGAATAAAGAAAATGAAAGAACATAATAATGAAATAACAAAAGAATTCTCTTTCGTTATTATGAACTAATAGGAAAACATACATTTATGGCTATAATATTTTTGTTTCATGTTAAATGTTGATGTAATTTGGGGAGATTGTACCCCCAACAGAGGGCATTATGTGTACCAAACATCATAAAGATTGGTTAAAGGAAAAGCAATTCTATATGCAATTAAGCTTTGGGATTTTAAGAAAAGCTGCATACACATTCCTGCCTCCAATGTCTTTGTCTTCCATCCAATGTGCACAACAATAGGAACAAATATGCCTCTCTCCAAGATTATTATCTCTAACAAATTTCAGAAAGATTGTATAAAGGGTCCTGTTATAACCTATTTACTTGTACATGCATTTCTGGCTGTGAAATTTCTTTTTTTTCATCCATTTTACATTATATTTGTCAGGATTGTATCGCAGACCTTCAGGATTATCTCTGCCAAATTTTAGAAAGATTTGATAAAGGTAACAAATTGTATAATCACTTGAAATTTCCCTCTTGAAGACTTTAGTTATTCAGGTAAATAGCACATGCAGTGCCATTCAGACATAGGGTTTCAGACATGACGCTAACCACCCTTGGTGGTTATTTATGCATGTTGCAGGACTGTATTGGTGCCCTATGCAGCCCTGCAACATGCTTAAAATAACCACCAAGGGTGGTTAAAGGGTGATTAGCGTCATGTCTGAAAGTACCCAGGCATGGCAGGAGGGAGGGGGGCTGTAGAAGGGAGAGGGAGCAGCCCAACAGACTGACAGACACATTCACTGGCCAATTACTCATGCTTCCACCTTTACGGGACCAATCGGTGGTGGCTTCAAGGTGGGCATTGAGGGTAGACATAAGCGGCTGTTCTTTGGTTCTGCTCTTTGTCTGTGGTTAGTTCTGTCTTTGGTCAAAGCGTTTTCTCGATTTTGCTGGCAGGCTTTTTGTGTGTGTGCACTAGAGCTCACTGCAAGAGTTCAGCCAGCTACATAAATCCAATCCCCACGCACCTGGGGTGCTGCCCAACATCCTCCTGCCCCTCCTGGGGCATACTCTGCAAGTTGATGGACACCCCCATGCACCTGGGGTTCCCACCCAGGCTGAAGCCTGTGCCAAACAGCAGACATGAGAAATATATCCTCTGGCCAATTGGCTTGACATTTCAAAGACACTCTGGCTGGGACAATGATGTGATTGGTCTCTCTTACTGCATGCTTCCAGCCTTCCAGGACCAATGGGCAGCTCTGAGGCGGGCATAGAAGGGACATAACTGGGACTTTGGGGATAGCATCCCAGAAATCAGGAGACATGGTTCACACATCCAGGCTGGCCAATTGTCATCACAATCACATTCTGCAGCATTGTGACAAAGGACATAAGCGAATCTCTTATCTCCTAAGCAAATGCTTCCAACTTCCCAGTAACAAGTGATGGAGAGGGTTGGGGTGGTCACAGCACAGAATGATATATGGGTGACATTTCTGCTGGCCAATTGACTTCACTAACACATCGTGTACCACAGTGACAAACATGAGAGAATCCCTGGCACAGACTCATTCTCTGCAGATGATGTGCAGGCTTATAACATTGGTACCCTTTATCAAATATTTCTGATATTTTGCACACATCATTCTGAAGCACTGAGTTACAATCCTGCTGAATTTAATGTAAACTGGCTGGAATACAAAGACGTTACAGCTGGAAATACATTTACAAGTAAGTTGCTTATAACATCAGGACCCTTTATCCAATCCTTCTGAAATTTTGCAGAGATAGTAAGCTTATCAGGGGTATAATATTTCCAATATTCATCCAAATCAGTTGGGAGACAAAGCTGTTACAGCCAGGAATGTGTATGCAGATATTTGTAAAAAACGAAAGTAAAAACAAAACTGAAACAAAGACTAACGAAATATAACAAACGAATTAAATTTTAATAATAAAAATGAAAACAATAACAATAAAAAAGAGATCTACTGTGCACATCCGTAGGCCTTAAGATCTGTTCAAGCATTCTCTCTTTTACTTGACGTTATGGTGGGAATTTGATGCTGCCTGCTCTTAAAGTCCTTAGGGCTAAAGTGGTAGCACAGAATCTTTATGGTTCAGAAGTAAGGGTATGGAAAGATTCTAAAGCTTTAGAGATTCCCCAGAATGAGTTTCTTAGAATACTTATGATTCTCCCAAATTATATCTCGGCTGCTTTACTTCAAGCAGAGGTAGGAGAACCTTCTCTCACAGCTAAGGAATGCTGGTGAGTGATTGTTTATTGGGAAAGGCTGTCCAATATGACTTCAAGCAAGACTTCCCAAAAAATGCTTTGAAGAATCATATGCAATGACCACTTCATCTAGAATGTTTTGGTGTGAAAGAGTCTGTGTTCTCCTACATTCTTGAGGATACTTCAGAATTAAGTTATATGTTATATCTTCCAAAAAGTGTAGTGCCTCGAAGTATGCAGAGAATACTTGATATTGGTCAACAATCTGATCTCGCAATTGTATATGCAAATAAAGTACCCCAAGTATTCCTTTTTGAAGACTGAATACAAGTTTAAGGAATATTTAGCACATTTAAAATGTGTTTAAACTTAGGAAATATTTTACCACTTTGTGTTTTCAGTTGTTTCAATCAACAGTAGTGGAAGGGAGTTATAAGGGAATTGATCAGTTTCAACACTTGTGTCCTTGCAGGGCTGGCATAATTGAAGACTTACTGCATTATTTATTGGATTGTCATCTTTATGTAAAACACAGAGAAAGATCGATTTTTCTTATATTGGTGCAGAATTATTTTATCCGACAGCACAAAAGTTGGAATTGTTAATGAATAGTAATAATCCCCAGATTATATTTTCGGTTGCTATTTACACAAAATTAGTTCCTAAAGAGAGATATAAGATTGGAGATGTTTTGTAATTATAATTCTAATTTGCCTTCTAATTATAACTTGACTTTTGGATTTTATTTTTTGTATGTAGTTTTATTTTCGATTTGGTAATTTTATCAGTATACTTTGTTTTTATCATGATGGCTTATGCTAACGTGTTAATAAATTCATTCATTCAACATCCAAAACCATAAACATCTGTACAATCAACTACGTGATCATGCTTGCACACATTTATTGTCAGGTCTGGTAGCACCACCAAAGTCTACAGCTGTCTACCCCAGCTGACTAGCAGCTTCTTCTTTATCACCTCCCATGGAGGTGAATGCCTCCATGACTGAACAGCTTACCAGGGCCAACCTTACAATTTGCAGGGCCCAGGGCAAAGATAAAATGCAGGGTCCCTGGTGGCTCCTCCCCAATTGGAGGCACCCTCTGCAGGGCCCTAAAAGTGGTTGTGTTTAGGGTCCCAATGGGAATGAGCGGGGCCCCCACACTCTGCCCTGGTGAAAACAGGGTCCCCTGAGGGATCCCTGGAAGGAGCGGGGCCTGGGGCAATCACCCTGGGTTGCCCTGTGGTAAGGCCAGCCCTGCTGCTAACCAAAGGGGCTGCACCACGCAGATACACTCAGGGTAGCCTCCTTTCACAAGGGCCATCACTTGCCACTGAGCGTTGCATGTAACTTTCACAAGAGAGTCACAAAATGGTTTTTGAGTCTGCCAGCACTCACAAAAACCTAAGAATATTTATGGATTCCTGTTGCAAATGGTTCCTGCTTGTTGATTGCTAGGATAGTTAATTTCACAAAACTATTTTTAGTAAACAGTCATCCCAGCACTTCCATTACAGTGTCCCAATTTCAGGGGGATTTAGATGACAGAGCCAACCAAAAAGGTACCCAACAAGGCTTAAATATGGTCATACAAAGAATATGCAAGCAGTAATATTTGTCCTATAAAGTAATACGGTCAAACATAATTTGCCTCATTTTCATTTACTGAGATAATAATTCATTATCAGTATATAAATGATCTGTGCCCCTGCAGCTCTGTTTTATTCATTTTTGCCATTTTTGCATTCTTGATATTCAAAATCATGTTTGTCAAAGGTCATACCTTGTAGCCTATTACCATTACATAGAGTATTATCTGGGGGAAATGCTTTTTTTAAAAAAAAATATAGAATTGTTTTAAGGATATTGCTAATTAAGTTCTAAAAAGTAATTTTCTGTCTCTTCAACTCAACATGTTCCACTGATCAGACAATCTTGAAAGTCTGTATGAGTTCTTATGTTCCACTGGCTTTATTACTGTTTTCTGGGATAAAAACCTAATGGCATAATTCAGTGTATATTCAGAAGCCTACAAATGAATAAAAATGCATTTTAAAAGTGTGACTAAATAAGCTTCTGGTACTCCCAGTCACATTAACGTAATTTATTTGTATGTGCTATGATTGTTCCCATTACTATATCCATGTTTTTCTTCAAACTCTTGTTCATGTGAAAATGGTAAATTTCTTACCTGTAACGAGTCTTCTTCAAGTTGTATCCTCTCACCAAGTCCCACTATAGGTAGATCTGGTGCCATCTATTGCCCAGCTTGGTTCGTAGAAAGCACTTTTCATTTTCCCACACCCTGATGTCACTCCCCTGGGGCATATATATTGCCCTGCCTCAGCTTTCCCCTCCAGTTAATCCAATTATCTACTGCATGTGATTAGGAGGGAGGGATCTGAGAGGCCAAGTCTTGCCGGTGCTGATGGTCACACAAGGAGTGGCTGCTGCCCCAGTGCCGATGGTTTCAGTGCTGGCAGATGTGCACTGAGCACTGAGCTGTACTTTGATACTGGGCCAGAGAGCACTCTATGAGTGGGCTCAGGAAGTACTCCAGTGGAGTGAGCACTTCCTGCATGTTGGAGTTGAGGAGTGGCTGCTCCAAGTCCAGAAAGTCCAGGGGGTCATGAGGCATCTCAGCTCCCATGACATCCTCCTGGACTGGCGGCTCAGCAGGGGAGAACTCATATGCTGGAATCCTCTTGCACCAATGTTTCTTCCCAGAGCCAGACCAGCATGGAGGGTGTTCCTGTTGCAGATGAGTTCACACTGGTGGGCGACCTGTCTCGGCACAGACAGAGTTGTTCCCTTCCCAGCTTGGCAAGGTCTGAGGTATGCTTGGACCCTGGTGTCCAAGCTGGGTTCAACCCCTTTGACACCAAAGTGCGCTGGTGAGCTAGGCCTGATGGCACCTCCCCTGTTGGAGCATGGGCCAGAGTGGGAGATGGTCAGAGCCTTTTTGGGTGAACCTGCAGTTCTGACTTTCTCGGGACCTGCTCCTGAACAGACATGGTCCAAACAGTAAGCTGTTCTGCCAGCTGATGGGCTCTGACTTTCCTGGCATGGGGTCTGAATCACCGACAAATCAAACATGCCACAGTGTTGTGCTCAGCACCTAGGCAGAAGAGGCACTGGGCGTCGGTGTTCAGGAGCTTTACTGCACAGAGGGTAAAGTGTCAAAAGCCTCTTGGAAAGGATTCCTTCCATGATCGTCCATGCAGCTACCAGTCCCCATGATAACAGGAAAGAAATGAACTGAAGGGGGAAGACTGAGGCAGGGCTGTATATACGCACCAGGGGAGCGACATCAGGATGTGGGAAAATTAAAGGAAAAGTGCTTACTATGATCTGAGCTGGGTGCTAGATCGAACTATAGTGGGACTGGGTGAGAGGACAACGAAGAAGAAGTTCTTGAACTTGCAACTGTCAAAGTAATACTAACAAGGCACCTATAAATCAGCAGTCAGGGACTAATATTTAACAGAGCCATTATTGAATTGAGAGTAAAATCAAATCTAGACAACAGCATCCTCCAAGGTTTCTCATCACAGAGAGAGAGAGAGAGAAATAACTCTTTTCTGAACAAGGTAGAAACAGGGCTGGTGCTAGGCATGTGCAACATGTGCGGTCGCACATGACCCCACACCAGCATAGGTCCCACGCCTGGGAGTGGCAGCCCTGGAAAATTATTTAAATTATGCAAATTAGGCCCTGTACCAAGACTTCACACATGGCCTGCCCTGGATAGAGAGAATTATTCTCCACAGCCCAAGCAAGTAAAGGAAACAGGTGACTAGAAGAAAAGAAAAGATCATAATCTGCTGCAAGAGTTGTTGCAGTGAAAGAACACAAACTGGCATTAGAGCCAGAATCTTCAAAGACATCGGGTATTTTCAGACGTGACGGGGCCAATTGACCCCATCACGATACCAATCCATTGATCCCCCACTGGGGCCACCGCGTCACGGCCCAACAGACGTGCCGGGGGCTCGGGGAGGGGTGGGGCCGCGCAGTGCAATGTGCGGCCACACAGCCGCGCCCCCCCACGTTCCCCTGCCGCCCGTCCTCCGGGGAGACGGGCGGGCGCTGCGGCCAATGCGGCCGCAGCGCCCACCCGAATTGACCACGGGTCGGAATCCCTGTGGGGATTCCAGGCTGTGGCCGCTGTCCAGATGTGACGGCTCGGTTCATCGTGGCAGGGAATCGCCTTCACCACGCGATCACTGCCGGCCCCGCCGGTTCGGCCGATTGCGTGGTGAATGTGATTCCCCGCCGCGATTGACCATGGTGAACGTCTGGGGGGGGGACATCCGTTCCCCCCATCAGACGTTACGTGGTCACAACCACCACAGGGAATTGACTGTGGTTGACTGTGATCTCGTAACGTCTGAAAATACCCATTATTATCACAAAGTGCAAAGCTGAGTACCTACCGGCTCCAGTGGGCTTCTGTCAGGCCTTCTAATGGCTCAGTATTTCTGCAGATGAAGCCACTAACTTAGATAAGTTCAGAAGTCCTATTTTATGCACTCACTTTTGAAATTCTCTTCTTTGGGTGTCACCAGATGGAACGCTAGCCATTAGTTTGGGAGTTAAACACACATTCACCTGTAGCGACTGTTTGTGCAAACATACTTTGTTCCATGCTTCCAACATGGGCTGTGATGCCAGAAAACATGGTCATGGACAACACATAGCTGATGCTTGCTGTGCATAAGCCTGTTGCCCCAATTCCAGACTGTGGGTACCAACAATACCATAGGGCAACCTACATGGGTATAGTATTTTCAATTTCCCAGCCAGGAGAGAGTATGTGTGTGCATTAGGGGTGGGAATTCCGGATCTTCTGGTATCCGATACTGCCAGTATTTGGTGTACCGGCAGTATCGGATTAAACCCGGTAATCCGGCCCGTTTACCGGATTCCCCATACCAGATTTGTTTACATTGCGGCCATTCAAATGAATGTCCGCAATGTAAAAAAACACACAAACACACACACACCACTTTCCCTCCCCAGTCCAGGCTGTGCGGGTGGAAGGGGGGAAACCCCCCACCCACCCTGCCCAGTCTGCCTTTTTAAAAAAAAATTTCACCCGGCCGCCGGCGACCTAGAGCCCGCACCAGCAGATAGGTTCAGTTGTACTAAGGTGATACCTGGGCTGGGGGGTGGTTTAACACACACCCCACCCCAGGGATCACCCTACCTCCCCACCCAGGGATTGCCTACCTTGCTCTCCGGGCAGCGGCAGCGGTCCGACTCCAGCGGCTTCAGCGCTGGCTGTGGCTGCCGACTTCAGTGCTACTAGGCCTTCTGGTGAACTTCCAAATTTCCCCGAAAGGCCTAGTAGCGCTGAAGTCGGCAGCCACTGCCAGCGCTGAAGCCGCTGGAGTCGGACCGCCGCCACCGCCCGGAGCACAAGGTAGACAATCCTTCGGTGGGGAGATAGGTAGGGTGATCTGATCCCTGGAGTGGAGGGGTGTTAAACCACCCCCAACCCCAGGGATCGTACCTGCTGGTGCGGGCTCCGGGTCGCCGGCAGCAGCCTGGAGCTCGCACTACTAGGGACTTAGGGTTAAAAAAAAAAA
>QEPC01002256.1:1047187-1116619 GCA_003113815.1 Sphenodon punctatus | reverse complement strand
CCGGCCGCCAGCCCGGGGGGGGCCACAAACCCCCAGCCATGTCCCCGGTCAGGGGGCAGTCGGCCAGGGGGGCTAACCACCACCATCTGTGTACTCTACAGGGCAGCCTGAGGGGCCCCAGCAACCCAGGGCCATGCCCCCAGCACAATGGATGAGGGAGCACTGGGCACGGGTATGGCGCCAGAGGAAGGACCAGGCGGAGGACATAGTCCGCTCCACCTCAGAACAGGGGGAGTGGATGATAACGGCCATCAATAGGATGGAGGTGGCCAGAGAGCGATCCCTCCAACAGGGGGAGGCAAGGGACCGGAGGCTCCAGGCAGAGGTGCAGCTGGAATGGAGGCGGGAGCGCCGGGACCACAGCAGGCAGGTAGAGGCATTTGGGCAGCTGAAACAGGCCATTGAGGGAATGGTGTGGGAGCATTCCGCTAAAATGGATAGGTCCCACAACATCAGGACCTCACTGCTCCTGCACGCCAGCACCATGAGTGCCTATGTGATGGAAGCCGCCCCGCCGGGCACCCTGCCTGCCCAGGCCCCGATGTCGGGCCCCTCATGCCCAATGCCTCCCCAACTGCCCGAGCCGCCGCCACGCCAGCTGGGGCCGCGCATCCGCCTCCCGGTCCCTGTAGGCCTCCAGAGGGAGCAGCCACCCGGGGGGGGCCCTCTGGCCCTGGGTCACAGACAGTGGGGGGGGGAGGGGAGCTCCCAGAGCTCTGCAGTGCCCACAGGGCAGCCGAGGGGGAGGGCAGTCTGAGGAGGGGGCACGGAACCTGCGCGATGTGGTGCGGTGGTGGTGGTGGTGGTGGTGGTGTAGGGGGCACATGTACTTGGGTGAGGGAATAAATGTCTGGGCACCACAACTGCCTCCCTCGGTCTGTTCATGGGCCCGGGGGTGAGGGCGGACTGATGGCTGTAGAGGAGTTCGCCCAGGAAGGTAGGGTCGAGGTTGAGCGCCCTCACACCTCGGCTGCCCGACTGATATGCCTGGACAGGATGGCATGGATGTGCTTGGCATATCGGTACTCCCTCGGGTTGTCCGCGTTAACGTACAGAGGCATGGGTCTGGATGGGCGACAGGACTCGGGGTATTTGAGTACTGCCCCCTCGGTCTCACACACGTTGTGCAGCACACAGCAGGCACCTATCACCAGGGCCGAGGTCTCCACCATGTAGTCCAGCCGGCCAGCGAGGCTCCTCCAGTGCTGCTTGAGGGCCCCGAAAGCCTGCTCGACCACGGTCCTGCTTGCATACAGGCGGGCATTGTACAGCGCCTACACTGGGGGCCTGGCGACCGGGTATACCTTCATCAGCCACCGGGTGAGGGGATAGGCCAGGTCCCCCAGGATACAGGGGGGCATGAGCACCCCCTCGAGCCGGCTCATCCCCATGTCTGCAAAGTCCCCGTGGTACATCTGGCCATAGAAGGGGGAGATGGTCATGATCCAGGCATCGTGGCTGTGCCCAGAGTTGCCCGTGAAGATGTCTATGAACTGCCCCCGGTGGTCCACGACAGCCTGCAGCTGCAGGGAGTGGTAACCATGTCTGTTAACATACTCTGCAGCCTCTCCAGCGGAGGGGTGGAGGATCTCTATGTGGGTGCCATCCATAGTGCCCATGCAGTTGGTGAACCCTCCAGCCGCGAAGCTGGCCATCATGGCCTCCTGGTCCACCAGCTGGATCGCTTGGTCCAGGAGAACACCCTCCACAGCCTCACAGACATCCTGGAGGACACAGACAATGGGTCTCACCCCGACACTGAAGTGCTGTGAGACGGACCGGCAGGAGTCGAGCATTGTGGGGGCCCAGACCCCGATGGCCACTCGCTGGACCATGGGGATGGGGGGTCCTCATGGGGGTGTGCTGTTGCTCCAGCCAGGGTGTGAGCAGCTCTGCGAGTCACAGTAGGGTGAGCCTGTCCATCCTAAAGTGCGCCCTCCAGGCGGCCTCGTCCCACTGAGCCAGCGCCCGGGACCACTACCGCCTCGCGGAGCACAGCGGCCCTGTTCTGGCCGTGGATCAGGGCCTGCCGGTCCGCCCCGGACACCCGCTGTGCCCTGAGCCGGGCCAGGGAGCGCCTGCAGCCATGGTGGGCTCTCCAGGCCCTAGCAGCGTTCCAGGCCATGCCAACGCGCAGGCGCCCAGGTGCAACTCTGCGGTCAGGAGGCGCAGCTGATCGGTGTGTGAGTGGTACCACTTGGCACAGAGCACTAGGTGCATCCTGCAAGCGCCCAACCGGCCTCGCTCCATGGTGCCGGCTGGGCCAGGTGGGGTGCCACCAACCCCATTATAGCCTGGACCACGTGTAGGCCCACCCCTGGGTCGTGATCCGGCAACTGGGTGGGGGCACCCATATGGGCCCAGGGCGCCCCCCCAGCTGGCCCAGGTGGCTCCAGGTGGGCGGCAGGGCCAGGGCAGTGGGGGCGTCCCACTGGGCGCTCCTGCTGTCCCTGCCTGGGACCTTGCGCATGGACTAGCGTGCGCCCGGGTGTGCTAGCGGCACCTGCATTCCTGTTGTCATCACCTCCCACCTCTCTGTGCTGGCAACATTGTGTCCTCGCTGGCCTGATTAGTGTGTCGGCTGTCCTGTCTGTGTGCTCGGTTCCTGCAGCTGTGCTGGGTTCACACCCCATGCTTTGCTTATTTGCCATGCCTTGTTGCGGCCTGTGGTCTTATCACTTGGCCTTGGCGCTCCCCTGTGTCCCCTCCTGCCCCTCCAGGGAATGTGGGCCCCCCTTTCCATGGTGTCAGTCCCCCTGGAATGCTGGACCATGGCTGGCTGTGCTTCCACCGGGCTCCTGGCCCCCATGGGGCCCCCCATATGTGGACCTTCTGCGAGACCAAGGCCCTGTGTGACCTGTGGCATACCCCAGCTGTGCAATTGCTCTTGAGCTGCCTGGACAGCCTGCCGGATGCCTATGTGAGCCTGAGCTCTGGCCTTCATTACTTTGGCCTTGAGGTGAGTGCCCACGATTGCCATCTGCATGCTGAGACGCTGGGGCTGGTTCCCTTTCCCGATGGGCACATTCCAGAGATGAGGTGCTCGCATGTGGGGTGATCTGTGATGGAGACCATGTCTTCTCTGTCTGTGTGCAGCCTGGCCGCCTACATGGTCTGTCTGGCAGAGGGGGGGCCCTGTCTTGGCCGTGTCCTACTTTGGCTGCGTTCATGGGGCCTGTGCGTACCAGCACTCCCATGGGGCGATGTATCACCAGCTGTTGGAGCTTGGTCACCTTCCGTGGCCCCCCGCTGCTGACTTCTGCATGTCTGAGCCCACCGCGGCGGAGCTGGCGGTGCTGTCAGGTGTGTGGTCCCGTTCCGATGTGCAGTTGCGGCTCTTCATGCAGGATCCATTTAAGGCGTGCTACCTGATTGCCCACCACATGTCCGTACTGGGGTACCGCCGGGGCATGCTTCATTGGCTGCACTTCGTTCACCTGGCAGGCCACCCGGCCCCATGCCCCCTGCAGCTGGCTGTGAGTCCCCCTGTGCCTTTCGGGCCCCTGTTGCTGGCCCCACTATGAGCTCCCGCCTCTGCCCTGCTGCCATGGCCCGCTGCCTGCTCCCTCCTTGATGTCCCGCCCATGCTGCTGTGCTTCCTGTTTCCCGGGGTTCCACTGTCGCTGCCTGTGGCTCCGGGGCCCCCCCGTCTGTCTCTGCAACCATTGTTCCCCTCTGTGACTGCCTTCTCCAGTGTCTGTGTCCAGCTCTCCGAAGCACCCTCCAGCTCCCCTGGGTGCTGCTGACCTTCCTCGTTCACCTGCACTCCCTCGTGTGCCCCAGCCCCCCCCTTGGGTGCCTGTGTGACCTCAGGGTTCTGGGGCCCCTGGACTGCACCTTCCAGCTACCTCCTGGTGTGTGTGTGTGTGTTTGTGCCTGTGGACCGGCTGCACGGCTCCGGTTCTCCTGCCTCCCCTCCAAGGCACCCTCGCCGGTACTTGGGGTCCGTGTGTGCCTCCTGGACCATGTCTGGGCCACTGCCTGTTCCATGTGGCCTCCCCCTGTGCCTGTACCCTGACCTTTCAGGTTCCCCCCATTCTGGGACTGACTGTGTAGCTGTGGGGGTGCCCGTGCAGGCTGCACTGTTTTGGAGGGTCTGACTGCCGTTCCCCATGCCCGGTCCTGCCCCATGCCTGTTCCCCCCCCTTCCCTGTCCCATTGCCCCCCCTTCCCCCCTGTGCCCGTTGTTCCGTGCATGTTGTCTGTCCCACTGTGTCCCCCCTTCCCTTCCTTGCCCGGGTGTGTGTTTGTGCTGTGTGTTCCACTCTGCCCTCGTTGTCTCTGTGCCTGTTGTGTGTGGTACCTCGGAGGCTCCTCTCCCTCTCCCCCCTCCCTTCCCGTTTCCCTTGTGTGGGCATTCCCTTTTGGTACTTTTGGCTTCGTTTGCCCTCAGCTGGCCATGTCTGTGTCCCGCCCCTCCCTGGTGCCTTGTGGGTGTTTTGACCATGGCTGGGAATTAGCGTCACGTCTGTGGCGCTGCCCCGGGCCATGATCTGGCGGCCCAATTCCCTGCTGTGGTCCCGATCCCATCACATCTGTTCAGAACTCTCCTTGTTCGAGTCACCACCGCTGGGGATCCACTGTGGTGAATCCGGACCGCGTAACGTCTGAAAACACCCCCTGAAGCTACTGAGCCACCACCTGCTCAATAACCTTCCCTAAAAAGGGGAAGGTTAGAGACTGATCAATAGCTGGCCAGGGAGTCAATCTCAAGAGATGGTTTCTTAAGCAGGGGCTGTACCACCACGTCTTTGAGATGGCTCAGCACCCTGCCCTCCCTAAGGGAGGCATTCACAACCCCCACCAGCAACGGCAGACCTTAACCAGCCAGGACGGGCATGGATCTAATTCACAACAGGTAGCCCTTACAGCCCCAAGGACACCGGCCGCATCAGCGGGCGACACCCCCTGAAATTGATCCTGTTATGTATCAATTAGGCAATATTGGCCATGATCAGAGACACAAGCAGGATCAGGTTTGGACAACTCAGTTCAGGTTCTTCAGCCACAGGTCTCAGGCTGACACTATCCAACTAGGCCCATGAGAATAAAGTTGTCAAAATCACTTTCTAAGCAGAAAATGTATTTCCAAGGCCACAATAGAAAACCCTAGACAGCCACTATCTCTGAGAACACAGAAATAGGCCTAAGAGAAACAAAGGGAGTTTGTAAGAAAGCGAGGTGCCCTCCCCTACGAATAAACAGTAACTCCCTAAAACTCCCTGAGAACTCCAAAATAGCTTGGTGGCCGTGCTCCAAGTGATAGCATTATGAATAGCCAGCTTATTCTCTGCACCTGGCAAAGGGGACCCTGCAACATGTATCCCTAATAAATGAAGCTATAAAAGGGAAAGTTCAGCCCCTTGCCCCTTGTCATTGACGCTAACGGCCACTAGCATTGCAGTGAGCCGCGTGGGTCTTTGATCCTTACCGTCGCTCTCAAAAGATCCAGAGACCCCCGGGCCAGCCATCTGCTGGGCCCTCTCCCCTTCTCCTCTGAACCAGCCTGCGTCTCGGACTGTGCCTCTGACACGTAAGATATCATGGGTTACTGGGGTTTGTAACTGAGAACACTGCCATGTCCAGATGTTAAGTGTCTATTCAATAAAACTGAGTTGTACCTCTATACTTTGGCTTGTTAATTGCAACCTTCGATCCCGTTTGGGTAAATTGAGGCACGCCACCTCATTTATTCATTTCAATCCCATAAAATCAGACAAGGTGGGTCCTCCACTACCTCAGGTTCTCCCACTGTTATAAGTGCAGCATCGAAGTCATGGTGAATCCGAGCGATTTTATCCACAAAAAAGTCAACAAACATGTCACAGCAGGCACAGAAAGATTCCAGTTCCAGGCAGAGAGAGGCCGGACTGACCAGTCGCTGCACCACCCAGAATTGCTCCTCTGGAAACGACTTTGCAGATGCTATGAGGGCAGCAAAGAACTCTTTCTTTGCTGCCCGCACCGCTACAGCGGTGAATGAAACCCAAATGGTAACCCTATCCAGGATACAGGAGAGGAAAATTAATAAATAAAAAAATTCAGAGTTAGAGGCAAACAGTAGAAAATCTACATATAATTTGTTTACGTAGTTGTCCGAAGTAATGGGATTTCAATGTTATTGAATAAGGAGTTGGCTCCTCACATTCAAAGAGCTCAAGATACGCAAACACCAAACAGAGCCTCTCTGTGTGTTTGTTCTTTGTTTGTTCCTGCCTCTAGTAATTAATCCTCTTGCACTTTTCTTCCTTGCAGGAAGGCTAATACCTGAAGTTGTATTTTCAGGCTAGAAAGAGACTTAGGTAAATAAGTTCTTCTTTCTTTATGGAAAGCATGTAATTCTCTCTTCTTGCCTTGGGCCTCTAAAGTTTGATTAAGTGTTCTTGCATGAGTTTATCTGCCAGAAGCATACTTTCATTTTTCCAGGAGTTGCCCTTCTAACCAAGATTCTGGTGAAAGTCCTGTGCAGACTATAGCTAGCATAGGCATAGATCTGGCAGAGGTATTTCCACACTACATCTATGCAATTTAAGTGGCAGATGTAAGAAATTATAAAGCAAAAGAGGCAACATAGCACTTAAATATTGCATATGCACCAAATTTAAAATTCCCTCTAGAACCAAGACAAAGCTTCCTTGTATTCAGGTAATTTTCCTCTTATCACCATGGGCAATTTCACCCAGGAGAAGAAAAAGCAACACAAGCTGGTACTGAAAATGCTGTATAGCAAGCAATTGGCAGAACATGAGAAAGCAAGTGTGTGAAGGATCCTACATTCAAAAATAAGATCTACATTATATCCCCAGTGCAGGAAAGCAAGAAAATAGAAACTTAATTCCTGAAAATATTTGAACATGACAAAAGTAGAGGTCCCTATAAATTTACCATGATTTTAGATGTAAACTTTAAAAAACAAAACAAAAAAACAGCCAACATAAGAAAAAACAAAACTTGAACACAAAGGAATGTTATCTCCTCTCCTCTGTGTGTTTCAAGTTTTCTTTCCTTTTATTTCAAAACATAGCCTCAAGTGCTACTGTAATCATTTTGGCTAAACCTGAGTTGTGAAATCTTTGTTTTACAAAACATTATGTTCATTAATTTCCATAATTTGTTTTAACAAAAAGCCTGCATACAAAATCATGCTATTGTCTCATTATTTTTCAAGTACTGGGTTGGGTTCTCCCTCTCATTTTCAATTCCTCCTTAATACACCTTGCCCTCACAGATTGTACAAGTTTCTGAAGATGTTGAAATTATGTTCTTTTGCAGGAAAAAGCTTTGTGTTGGTAAATTTATACTTAACAGGAAACAGACAACTTTTTATACATATACTACACACATACCTCTGAAGGAGAAGGATAGAACCTTGAGACTTAGGACAGAGAAAACACATGCAACCTATGAATCAACCAGTTAGGTTGGCTAGTAATTACTCAAGCTGACAGCAAGGAAGGAAAAGACGAAAAAAACAAGCCATCGTTTAGTAAACAGGGCCACCAGGGAGAGACTTGTCTCAGAAGCAGATAAGCATGAGCGGCTTCCCTCAAGGAATCCAAACATCAGGGCTTTAAAAATTCTCACAGTTCACTTCTCATTTCCTTTCAATGTACGGTGCCTCCACAGAGTTGCTTAAATTTCCCAGTATCTGGGTGAGAATGGTCTTGAACACCATTCACGTGGATGTCATTTCAGATAAGACATGGGAACAGAACTGGGTTCTCAACATCCAACTCAAGGGATAGCAGAAACAGATACACATGCTCCTTTTAATCAGAATAAGCCCACTTTGGTAAGTAATAGGTTCGTGGTGTGTTCAAATAGCAGTAATAACCTCCTCCCCCCAAAAAAACAGACATTACCCCATGAATTATGGCAACAGTATAATATGGTTAGTCCCTTCAAGACTACTTCCAAACTCCTACAACAGCTGTCTTTTTCCCTGCACCCCGGAAGAAGGCACACATGTCACACACATATATTGAAATGTAAAGGCCTCACTCTTTATTCAAATTCATTCAGTTCAATTCAGGTTATCTGGGGAGAGGAGGATTCCCGATTCCGAGATCAGTAACTGAAGGCAACCACAATATTATGGGTGGCCTTTATGTACACTTCTATACCGCCCTTAGTCTATGTGCTACTATCCCCCCACCGCACAGCGGGGTTGGGTATGCGTGCTGTGTTACCCATAACACCAGGTAATCAGAAACAATTATGAGTGGCCTGTTGTACACTCATGTACAGTCGTACTCTATGCTCTATAAATTTGGTCACTTTACCCCCTGGTCGCAAGGCTAGGTTGGGAAGGCATGTTTTACTAGTGACCTATATCCGCTTTACTATGTTTTGAGTATTTTATTTCCATCTGTTGAGTTGGTCTTGCAGGATTAGTGGACATGATTCCTTCAAACAGCTTTCAGCTTGAAAGCATAGCTCGGGGTAAATAATAAATAGGAGAAATGATAAAATGAGATTAGGACAAGATACAAGAATGGGTGATGGCTGAAGAGAATTATGAATACATGTAGATAGGAAAATTCAATAGGAAGAGGAAGCAAGTCACCACAGTAAAACTCAGATATATTTTAGTGCAGAAAGAAAAGAGCAGTGTTACATATGAGAAATGATCTAATGCTAACCTATCTGCATTTAAGAGCAAAGTGTCTTCATACAGTTTGCCTTGACTCTCTTGCCTGATGCATGTATATACTCCATCATGCAGCAGCTATAAGAACTGTATGGCAGCCACATTTCATCAACATTTCTAACATTTGAGCTTCCCTCCCTAGTATCCACTTCCCCTAACATAGCACACACAGTATTTCTCCGAATGAAAGTAAGAATGTTTTACAGGTAGGCAGAGACAGATAACCTGAAATACTCACTCATTTTGCCACACAATATGGCCCTTTTCACACAGATACTCTAACACTGATAAAATGGGTGTTACATTTTATTATACATGGTGCAGGGCACCCATAGAGCACACCTGCAGCCCTGCAACATGTATAATAAAATGTAACACCCATTTTATCAGTGTTAGCATGTCTGTGTGAAAAGGGCCTATATTAGCTATCTGCATGGTGTTGAAAGCCATTGGTTTCATGAATCAGAATTGTGACATAGTATAGAAGAGTCAGCATATCTATAGGAAAGAGTTGCCTACTCCAATGGTGAAGTCTTATCCATGTATTTATTTAAAGTTGGGAAAGTGGATTGTGAGAGGAATTGTAGCAGAAACTAAACTAATATACAGGGCCGCCGGCCTTACTGTGGGGTGGATCGGGACAGCCGCCCCGGGCCCCACTCCTGGGGGGGTCCCGCACTTGGGGGGCCCAGCTCCCGGTCTGACAGTAACCGGGAGCTGGGGACCCTGAGCGTGGGCCCCCCATGAGTCTTGGCCAGGGAGTGAGGGAGAGATGGGGCCTCTGCCTGTCACTCCCTGGGCCGAGTCCGAGACAGGCAGTGGAGGGGACCACGGAGTGAGGGAGAGGCAGAGGGCCCGCCTCTCCCACACTCACTGGCAACTTCCAGTGGCTGTGGGCAGCGCAGCAGCAGATTTAATCTGCCACTGCTGCGCCTGCTCGAGCCCGACAAAAGGAGCCAGTGAGTGGGCCCAGCGCGGGGCCCAGGACAGCATTGCCACAGTGACCAATGGGGTAAGTGCCCCCGAAATGGGTGGGGTTGGGGATGGGTGGAGGGGAGTGCCCCTCCACCTGTCCCCGAGCCCAGGCAATGCCCCCCGACCAAGCCGGGGAGCGCCCCCTAAGCCAGGGAGCACCCCTAGGCCCGGAGAATAGGGCCCTGCATTTCTCCCCCATCCAGGGCCCCGCAACTTCTAAGGCTGGCCCTGCTAATATAAGTAAGGAAGAACACAGACTGTTGAAAACAGTGGCCCGCCTTTGCCCGCTGTGGACTGGGACTCACTGGCACATCTGTTTATGTGCTGCCAGATGTTAGCCCAGGACTGCCCTTTGGTGGGTAGGTGCGGTGGCTAGCCGAGGCTGCGTCCTTGGAAAAGGGCAGACCAATGCAGGCCACCACTTGTGTTCAGTCCTGCTATACCCACCTTGGGGCAGGGGCTGCTATGGTCGAGTGCCATGGCTGTCCATCATGGTGGGGGGCAGGGTGGGGAGGGGCCATCCGCACCTTTGTTCAGATGGCCAGAGACGTTCAGGGGCAACCTGAAGAGGATGAGACAGACATGCTGCAATGCTGCTGTCCCTGCAATTGCTCGTTGCATGGCTTGCACCCTCCTTGCCTATCGCACCATTACCACTTGGTGCAGGTTGGCTGCCCTGCTGTGGCAGGATCCACAGGTATACCATTGGTGGGCTGGGAGCAGCAGGGTGGCCCACCGCTCATACGCCTGCTCCAGGAGGTTGAAGCATGCTGCCAGGATGGTAAGGAGGGCAGCATGCACCTGTGGGATGCCTACAATGGGCATCGTGCTCCCACCACCATGCCCGCTCCCCATGCACCAAGCAGCGCACCCTGTGACCACACACCAGGCCCCAACGGCAATGCACCCTGTGAACAGGAACCCTGAGACAACAACCCCACCCAGTGATCGCACCTCTTGCACACACCCTCTCACCCACAGGCAGCACACCACACTATCACCACTGCTCCCCCACCCCACCCCACTGTCTTACACGCTCACATGCCTCGATTGCCCTCTGTACACACTTCAGGCCTCTTGTGCTACTTGCTTGTCAATGCACCTCACAACCACTACACACATGCACTGCTTGCTCTCCAACCGCACCCCCAACCTCTCTCACACGGCTCTCTCTTCCACTCAACACCCCCCCAAATTGCTCTCTCCTCCCCCTCTATCACTATCTGAACTCTTTCCACTCCACAAACACCACCAACTCGCCACACCCTTGCAGGTGAACAGGATCCCATATGTAGATGGGTTAAATGTCACAGGACCATTGTGGTTGGTTCAGCAATATGAGTGTGGCCTGCACACCTGTCCGGGGTCTCAGTGATGCCTGCCTATTGCACAGCACAGAAGCGGGATGACTCACCGACACAGCTGCTGCCTGTATCCCCCAGGTAAGGCGTCATGGGACCTGCTTGGTCACGCAGCCCAACCAGGAGCCACCCCTCCCCCTGCCCTTTGCTTTCTGGGCCCCTCATTGATATGTTGGTTGTGGGGCCTGCATCTGAGGGGACCTTGTCAGCAGGGCAGCTGAACAGATGCCTGCAGGTGTGTTGCTTGGATGTGCACTGATACAACAGCCCCTGGAAGGTTTCCAATCTCATCCTCCCATGGCCCCTGGCTGGCGTCCCTCCCTCTTATTGGGCAGGAATCTGCCCACCCTATGTGTGTGAGATTCCCAGACCCGCTGTGCCAGGCCGCTATCAGTCGACCAAGGTCAACTGTCAAGGAGCTGACAGCTCCGGCTCCTTCCCAGCCGTTCTCCATCCACCTCTAGTGTACTCCTGCTCGCTTCCTCCTTAATGGCCATGCCTTTGACCACTGGGTCAGTGAGGAGTGGCCAGTGTGTGTCACCATGCTGCTGGGTACCCTGTGGCAGAGCAGTGACGTCCAGCTGTTGATGAACGACTCCCTTTCTGTTGGTGATGGCTTCAATCTCCTGTCCCGTTGTATGTGGCTGATGGGTCACCCCTTTGGGGGTCTTGAGTGCCAGAGACGGTCCAGGGAGCTTGGCTTTGTGCCCCAATGCCACCGTGACCATGGGCCCCTACCCGCTATTGTGCTGCCATGGGAAGCCCAGGAGATTGCTGCTGCTCATGAGGTGGCTGGTCATCACGACTTCAGATTGGCCCTCCAGGTTGGGGGTCCATGTGTTGCTAGCTGCTACACCAGTATCCTCCTGCATGCCCGTGGCTTCTCTCTCACCTCTAGGGCAGTACCAAACCCACCACAAGGAGCTGGGCTTGCTGCTCCCAAGGTCGGTGGTCCCTTCCTGACCAGGACACCCACCAAGCTGGAGATGGCTGCCTTAAGAGCTGTTCTGGGCCGTTCGGATGTCCGGGCTGCTGCTGCCACAGGCCACCCCCTTCTACCTCACTTCATGGTGGATGCCCACATGCGTTCCCGTGGTTACCGTCAGGACCTCTTTGCATGGGAGGGCCTTGTGGAGGGGCCCCTGTTCCCTGAGCGCCCAGCACCTGCCCCATGAGCCTGCTGTTGCTGCATCCTCCTTCAGGGATCCACGCTCCCTAGCGATGGAACAGCATTCCTGCATCCCTGTGTCCATTCTTCTGGCTTCTACTCCACTGAGTGCACCCTCCACCTGTCCATCTGTCTCCTGCTCTGTGGTCTGTGGGGATCTTTGTCAGATGCTTTCCGGGATGGTCAGGCATGGAACCCTTTGAACCCCTTAATTTTGCTTTACCACTCAGTGTCTGCATCCAGAAGTGCAACCCCAGTGTCCCTGGCATCTGCTCCCTCTGGCTGGTGGTTCACCTTCCAAGACCCTGTTTCAAGAAATGATTGCTTGATAAGCAGTCTGTGTTCTCCAGTGGTGTCTGTGGGTCCTTTGCACCGACTGCTCATGGTGCTGTTGCTGGGGATCTGGGATAGGTTTGTAGGGCTCAGGAGCTTGGAGGGCTATGGCTGGTGGTAGGGCAGGATGGCTGATCCACTGGGGACACCTTTCTAGACTATCAGCATGCTTGCCGTACTGCTGTCTTGGCCATCCATTCCTGAATGGTGGGTAGTCTCCCAGAGCCGGTGATTCCCGGTGCCCATGCACTGTGTGGGCTCTTGCGGCTCATTCTGCATTGTTGCTGGGTGTTACTGGGCTGCAGGGCCCTGCCTCTCACCTCCTGCAGCTGGTCTAGGGGTTTGGGGACCCTTGATGCCCAGGACCTGTGGATGGGCCATGGGCATGTGTCTTGGGGTGCCACGTGCACCCTTGCCTGGCCATATGGGGTGCGTTCCGGCTCCTTCCGGTGGGCAGGTATGTGTTTTGAGCTATTGGCTCTACTGGGTGCTCCTTCCAAGGAACTGCGTTTACCACCCTGCTGATCCACTTTGTAGCAGTATTCCCTTGGCTCAGTGAGCCCCATGGCATGTTGCAGGGTAGCAGTTACTCCCACTGCAACCCTGCACCTAGGCAGTCATGCGTTGGGGCTGTGTGCTTGTGCATGGATGTGGGTGCCCGCTGTCATAGCCCCCTTGCCTCCTGTTACGGAGCTACGCTCCTGCTTGCCTCCCCACACCCTCTTGAGTCATTGTGCATTCTCCCAAGGACATAGTCCTTGCATCTCTGTGTGTGCTATTGTCCCTTTATGTTACCCTGACCTTGCTGTGGTTCAGACCCCGTAGTGCCTTATCGGTCCCCCATTCCACCTCTTGCAGCCATGGAGGGGCACTGTAATTGGAGGGCTCCTGACCATGAGTCCGGGCAGCCTGATGGGTGTGATCCGTCTCCCTTTGTGCTCCCTTGGAGGTGGTCTCTGGGGCAGTTTCCTCTCCTGTCACGGGATGTGGGGGCTCAGCTGGGATGGGGTGGGATCCAGTGTGTTTTTGCGTGGTGACCTCCCTACTCCCCCCTGTCATGGCCCAATTGCCATCCCCACCTCCCGCTTCCTCTTCCCTTCTAGTTGCTGTACTGCAGCTGGGGGAGATGACTGGTCAGCTCCCGGGGGTGGCATCAGAGCTTTGTGGGGGGGCATGGGTGTACCAGGAGATCTGTGAGTTACCCCTGTGTGTATGTTCCCCTTCCTCCCCTTTTGTGTGGGCTCCCTGGATGCTCCGGCCTGTGGCCTGCCCTTATGGTGCGCTCCCTCTCCCTCTCTCCTTTAGTGCAGGCAATGATTAACGAGAGGACCAGGGAGCAGGAGGAGGTGGTTGAGCTGGTCCTGCATGTCCTGAAGCAGGTGCATCAGTTGAACTGTGCCCAGGCCGAGCAGCGGAGCCAGGTCCGGGGTTGCCGGCCCTATTGAAGGTGCGGATCCACCCCAACACTGTGTAGACGTTGTGTGTCTCTGTTTGTTTGATCCCTTGAGCCTGTTGCTCTTGCTAGTTCTTTATTAAAGTTCATTCTGCATTGTTCCCCCCTGGTCTCTGTGTTGTGCTTCCTTCTGGTTTTCCCCTCTGTGTGGGCTGGGTCTAGTTATTGTGGGGTGGTTGTCTGGCAGGGCATGGGTCCATGGATGTGTCCTCCGCCCTCCTCATTGGTGTACACTGTGTCAGTGGGTTATCTGTGGCCTGGCCCTTGGACCCTTGTCCTCTCAATCTGCCCCCACCCCACTGTTTGCATTGGGTCCGGTGACCCTCCCGTTGGCCCTAGTGTCCTGTCCCCTCTTCCCTGTTGTTTGGGCGGGTGTGCTGGGGGTGGGGGGTCTACCTGTCCTCAGGGACCTTGGGGTTTCTGCCATCCCCTTCCCTGGCATGGGTTTGGGCTATGCCTGTGCACTCTGCATCGCTGCCCTGTGCTTTGTATGTTGCTGCAGCGTTGTTGCCAGGTTGTCACTGTTGGACAGCGCCTCTCCTTTCTGTGCCCTCCAACCCTACCTTCTCCATGTGCTTTTCTGGCTGCCTATGTCACCTCTGCAGCCCTGCTCTGTGCATGGTGTTCCAGTGTTTGGGGGTGCTGTGGGTTGTGGTCCTTGCCAGGGGGCTGGTGTGGCCCCCAACTGTTACGGAGCTCACCTGTTTGTTGTGGGCACTGTGCTCTGTCCTGTCCCCCCCCCTGCTTCTGGCCCCCCTGGTTCCTCTCCTTGCTGGGTTCCCCTGTGTGCTTGTGTGGACTATGGTCTGCGGGCAGGTTCTGTGTATTTGGGGTCCTGTGGCACCCGGCTGTCTAGCCTGTGTGTTGGGGCTTGGTTGGGGCTGTTTCTTTGTATCTCTTGACCTTCCGGCTCCCTCCTCTAGCAGTGTGGGGGTGGTGCTATGTGTTGCAGCTTCGTTTGCCCTCGCTCGACCATGTTGTAACATCAGTCATGTGGCCATGGCTTGCCCTCCGCTTGGTGTATGGGCTGTCGACGTGAACGGTATGGGTGTGTGCTCAGTGGGGCCCTGGGTGGGTGGGTGGGTGCCTGGTGGGTGGGTACCGGGCCCTCCCCAGACTTCCCACACACACACACAACAGTGTCCATGTGAATGTCTGCCTGCTCGCCACTGATGGGTGTGCTCACCCACCCACCTCCACCCACCAGGTCCATGGCAGCGTCCACGTAAAAAGGGCCTAAATTTCTAATCAGGTTTATAAATAGTTACTTATTTCCAGTACCATATCAATTACCAAGTGTTTTCTCAATAATAAACATTATCCCTCCCCATAGTATCTCATTTTTCTAAAGACAGACAGAGATAGAAAATATAGGGATTGGATAAAATATACATAGTTACAATAAAATCAGGATGGTTTGAGGAGATGCTCAAGTTTTTCCACTCAGCAGAATAAACAGCACTTCTTGTTCACAGTTTCAGCTTGGATAAAAGTTATTCAAGATCGTTAAAACATGAGCAGATTGTGAAGTATTGCAGGAGGATCTTGCAAGACTGGGTGACTTGGCATCTCAATAGCAGATGAAATTTAATGTGGATAAGTGCAAAGTGATGCATGTAAACAATCCAATCTATACGTAAGCAAGGCTGGGCTCTAAATTAGGAGTAACTACTAGAGGTGGGACCCCGGGCCCATTACCGGCTACCGGATTTACCGGTTACCGGTTCTCTAAAAACCGGATTCCCGGATTAAATCCGGTATACCGGTACCGGTTTTATTTCATTGATTTCAATGGGGCGCTGTGTCCCCATTGAAATCAATGAAATAAATTAATTCCTTCCCCCTCCCCCTCCCAGGCTGCGCGGGTGGAAGGGGGGACACCCCCCACCCACCCTGCCCAGCCTGGATTTTTGTTTAAAAAAAGACTCAGAGGCGAGCCCCCCCCCCAGCACCAGCGGCCGCGGCGTCCCCGCAGCCGCCGGTAAGTATGACCCGATCCCTGGGGGGGGTGTTTAACACCCCCCCAACCCCCCAGGGATCACCCCTACTAAAGTTCAGTGCTTGCTTACCTTGCGGAGCTCCGGCGGCGGCGGCGGGCGGTCCGGCGGCCTCAGCGCCGGCTGTGGCTGCCGGCGTCAGAGACGCTCTAGGCCTTCCGGGGAACTTCCGGGTTTCCCCGGAAGGCCTAGAGCGTCTCTGACGCCGGCAGCCACAGCCGGCGCTGAGGCCGCCGGACCGCCCGCCGCCGCCGCCGGAGCTCCGCAAGGTAAGCAAGCACTGAACTTTAGTAGGGGTGATCCCTGGGGGGTTGGGGGGGTGTTAAACACCCCCCCCAGGGATCGGGTCATACTTACCGGCGGCTGCGGGGACGCCGCGGCCGCTGGTGCTGGGGGGTGGGCTCGCCTCTGAGTCTTTTTTTAAACAAAAATCCAGGCTGGGCAGGGTGGGTGGGGGGTGTCCCCCCTTCCACCCGCGCAGCCTGGACTCGGGGAGGGTTTGTTTTTTTTAACTTTTTTGGTGGGGCTTTAAGTTTTTACATTGCAGCCATTTTTAAATGGCTGCAATGTAAAAAAATCCGGTACCCGGAATCCGGTACCCGGACCGGATTTACCGGGTCGAATCCGATAATGCCGGTACGCCCGGTACCGGCATTATCGGATACCGGATTTACCGGTTTTCCCGCCCCTAGTAACTACTCAGGAAAAGGACCTTGTGGACAATACATTGAAATCCTCAGCTCAGTGTGCAGCGGCAGTTATCAAAAAAGCAAACAGGATGTTAGGAATTATTCATAAAGGGACAGAGAATAAAACTGAAACTATCATAATGCTGTTCCACCGGGCCTTTGGTGAGGGAGAGAGGTGACAGGTGGGGGGTTGGGTTGGGATGGGATTTTTAATTGCTCTGCTTGGGTTATTTTAAAGTTCTTATATTGTTATTATAATGTTTATGCCTTTTTTATATATTTTATATTTTTTATGCTGTTGTGAGCCGCCCCAAGATGTGGAATCAGGAGGGGGCAGCATAAAAATTTGATTAAATAAATAAATAAATAAATAAATAAATCTATGATGTGACCACACCGTGAGTATTGTGTGCAGTTCTGGTTGCCCCATCTCAAAAACATATAGGCCCTTTTTACACAGATGGAGGTGGGTGTGGCGATGGGTGTTTAGCCACGGTGGGTGGAGCTCCACCCACCTCCACCCATGGAGCCTCCTCCGGTTTTCCAGAGGGCTCCGTGGGTGGAGATGGGTGTGCGATGGGTGGAGGTGGGTGTTGCACGGGAGCATGCACACACCCTCACCCATCCCGCTCGGTGTTCACATGAGTAAACACCCATCCCCCCACCGCCAGCTGTATACACAGACCCCCGCACACCCACCTGAACACTGAGCTGGGGGGGGGGGGCATCCACATAAAAACGGCCATAGCAGAAATAGAAGGGCAACAAAAATGATTCCGAGTACAGAATGGCTCCCCTATGAAGAGAGGCTGGATAGGTTGGGGCTTGTCAGCTTGGAGAAGAAATGTCTGAGAGAGGATATGATAGAAGTTTATGAAGTCATCATCAGTGGTGTGGTACAAGTAAATAGGGAACAGTTATTTACTCTCTCAAATAATAATAAAATAATAATAATAATCTTTATTTTTATATAACGATAGCTATAGCATATATGCCATAGCACTTGGAGGACTTTACACATAACAATTTAACACAACTTTTAATCACACCTGTGAGGTAGAGTACTAGAACTAGCAGACACTCCATGAAACTAACAGGTAGCAGATTTAAACAAACAAAAGAAAGTTTTTTTTCCACACAACACACAATTAAATTGTGGAATTTGTTGTCAGAGGATGTGGTCAGGGCCAGTAGTCTGGCTGGATTTTAAAAAGGGTTGGACAAGTCTCTGGCGGATAGGTCCATTAGCGGCTATTAGCCAGGTAGGTCTGGGGAATGTAACATCTTGCTATCGGGAGCTAGGAGTGAACAACAGGAAATGGATTACCTCATTGTGATCTGTTGGGTACTTCTTCTAAGTGACTGAGATTGGCCATTGTCAGAAACAGGTGCTGGGCTCAGTGAACCATTGGTCTGACCCAGTATGGCACTACTTATGTTCTAAGATGTATGACTGTGAGTAAGGACGGTGAAAGCCAGGCAGGAGACGTTGGGACCATTGCTGGCTGGGATGATCAATGCCTTCCTTCGGGAGAGCAGAGTGCTGACTGAGCTGCCTTAACGTGGCGATTATTTGGCCACTGCTTAAGAAACCATCATGGGATGCTGATTCTCCCACCAGCTATCGACCTGTCTCTAACCTTCCCTTTTTAGGGAAGGTTATTGAATGGGCAGTGGATTGTCAACTTCAGGCACATCTGGATGTTATCGGATTCCTGGACCCTTCACAGTCTGGTTTTTGTCCTGGGCATGACACAGAGACTGTGCTTGTGGCCTTGGTCAATGACCTTAGCCTAGAGTTAGATCAGGGAAATTCTACCCTGTTGATTTTAGCAACTTTTGATACTGTTGATCATGAGGTGTTGTTGACTTGCCTGCGGGACCTGGCTGGAGTGGGTGGGACTGCTCGAGTGGTTCTACTCTTTCTTGGCTGGGAGATCATGGTGGGTGGTGTTGGACGATTGCTCATCATCTCCTCAGGATCTCCCTTGTGGGGCCCCACAGGGTTCCATTCTGTCCCTCCTCTTGCTCAATGTGTATATGCAGGTGCTGGGCAAGGTCATTGGGAGGTTTGGGGTACTGTGCCATTTGTATGCTGATGACACCCAGCTCTAACTCTCTTTATCATCCAACCCAGGTCTGGCAGTATCGGTGCTTACCCATTGCCTGGCTGTGGTGGGGAACTGGATGAGGGTGAGTCGACTAAAGCTGAACCTGAACCTGACAAGACTGAGGTGATAGTTGGCCAGTCTTGTGCCCTGGAGGGAATTGGGACTTCTCTTATTGATGGGGCCTGGCCCCCTCTGGTTGATCAGGCTCGCAACTTCGGAGTGCTTCTGGATCCTTTGCTGCACCTGGATTGCCAGGTCATGGAGGTGGCCAGGAGTGTTTTTCACCAACTCCATCTGGTGAGAAGGCTGTGGTCTTTTCTTTCAAACTCAGATTTGGCCACTGTCATCCAGGCTTTTATCATCTCGAGGCTCGACTACTGCAATGCACTTTTTGTGGGGCAGTTCAGAGGCTGCAGCTGGTGCAGAATGCAGTGGTTCACCTCTTTACGGGGAAGCATCACTGCAAGCACATAACACCGGTGCTCTGTTCCCTGCACTGGCTGTCAATAGTCTTACGGGCCCATTCAAGGTGTTGGTGATGACCTTTAAAACCCTAAATGGCCTAGTCCCCATCTATCTGAGGGATTGCCTGGCTCCCTGAGTCTCGTCGCAGCCTCTGCAATCACTGGAGGAGCCTTCCTGGAGACTCCAGTTTTTCACCAGATCTTGACTATGAGGAGGGCATTCTCAGCTCTTGCACCTTTGTTATGGAACTCCCTCCCCCAGGAGGTCTGCCTGTGTTCAAGCCTAGTGGCCTTTCAGAGGCAATGCAAGACCATTTTGTTCCTTTGGGCTTTTGGCAGCGGCAACTGAATTTGTGTGTGTGTGGGGGGATTCATTCTAAGGGGGAGGATTTTCTGGGTGATAGTGAGGGGGATTAGGTGGGAGGTTGTTGGAGGGTGGGAGTGGGTTGGGTTTGGGGGGAGTTGTATTTTAAATGTTTTTATACTGAATTTTATATATATATTTTGTCAGCCTCCCTGAGCCTTCAAGAAGGGTGGGATATAAATGTTAATAAATAAATAAAATGTGTACACACACATTATAGATAGATACAGTTATAGATATTTTCAGCGTATCCTCCTCACCTGTAACTAAGCTAAGCATGCTCATCGTGGACTTCTCAACTTCATGAATGTGTTCCTGCCTCCCCATTTCTCCTCTCTCCTTTGTCTTTCCTAGATTGCAAGTCCTCAGGGAAGAGACCTCTCTCTAATTAGTGGTTGTATAGTGTCAGGTATATTGCTGGAACTATATAAATAATAGTATCCATTTTTATATTATTGTAACTCATGCTGAGCTTTCTTGTGGGATAGGTGAGAAAGAAATTTAAATAAAGACTGGGTTTGCTGATAAGTGTTCAAAGAAATAGCTACTTCAGAAATTTGGTTTTGACTTTGTGAAGCAATGTAACTAGAAACCTGGGAGGTAGGTGGAGGGACCCAGGTTCAAGTCTCGCCTTAGCCTTGGGTCAGTCACAATATTCTCTCAGCCTAACCTACCACACAGGGTTGTTGTGAGGATTAGAAGTTGTGTTATATGGAAAGCACTCTGAGTGCCATGGCAGGGGAATGCTATATAAAAATAAAGATGATGATGATGATCCAGAGTTACCATGTTGTAAGTTTCTAATCAAAATGGCCTGCATTTTTAAAAATATCCAAGGCATGCAAACTAGCTTAGATTAATAATTGTTCAAAAAAAATTCTTCCGTTGATATTTTAAAACAAGATCAAAACAAGTAATGATCTATTTTCAGGCCATTCACAAACAAAGAAAGGTGAAACTTTTTCAAGCTTTGGTTATAAATTATTGTCCCATCTGTACTCCTTATGGAATCTTGATTTACTTCTGACAAAGGGGTACAATAAGGATACAAAACTCTGGGATGAAACAGACTTTGGGTACAAAAATGAACCATGAAATTCCACTGAGGTACTTTCTAAAAGGCAAATTTTGATAAAATGAATTCAAGTCCATAAGAATCATCTGAGGTCTGTGTTCCAGTCTTTAGAACCCACAAACAAGCCGTCCCAATTTTCACACTGTTATGTGAAGTTTAATAAAATATAGAATGTGCATGAAAAATGGAAGTCAGAGTGTTTGAGTGGAGATACATAGGCCCTTTTTACACAAACACTCTAACACTGATAAAATGGGTGTTACATTTTATTATACAGGGTACAGGACAACACTGCAGCCCTGCAACATGAGCCCTTTTCACATGAGATGCCTCCACCCAGTTTCGCTGGGTGAAGATGCGTGGAGGTGTCTGTGTAAACACCACTTGCGGTGGGTGGGGTGCATGTCGCTGGGTGGAGATGTCTGTGTAAACACCACTTGCAGTGAGTGGGGTGCATTTCTCTGGGTAGAGATGGGTGGAGGTGTCTGTGTAAACACGGCGGGCGGTGGGTTTAGGTGCATGCATGCTCCCGTGCAACCCTCATCTCCACCCACCACCCACCCACGGAGCAATCAGCAGTGGAGTCTGTTGCTCCGTGGGTGGGTGGTAGGTGGAGATGGGTGTTGCGTGGGAGCATGCACGCACCTACACCCACGGTGTTTACACAGACACCTCCACCCATCTCCACCCAGCAAAATACACCCCACCCACCGCAAGTGGTGTTTACACAGACGCCTCCACCCAGCGAAACTGGGTGGAGGCATCTCGTGCGAAAAGGGCCCATGTTGCAGGACTGCAGTGTTGCCCTGTACCATGTATAATAAAATGTAACACCCATTTTATCGGTGTTAGAGTGTCTGTGTAAAAAGGGCCATAGACTAGTTATATATCAAGTTAAGAATCAAATCAATATGGCAAAACTTTAAGAAGTTTTATTAATGCTACACTGTGAAAATTATCAAGATGAATTTCCAAATAGCTTCACCTACAACTTCATGCATATGAAACTACCCACTGTTTGGGTATTCCAACATTGGGTGAAAACAGACATGACGCTAACCACCCTTTAACCACCCTTGGTGGTCATTTATGCATGTTTCAGGGCTGCATAGGACACCAATACAGCCCTGCAACATGTATAAATAACCACCAAGGGTGGTTAAAGGGTGGTTAGCGTCATGTCTGTTTTCACCCATTGTGTCTCAAGTCAGTGGGCAATCGGGCCTTTGCTGTGATGGACCCCTCAGTGTGGAACTCTCTCCCTTCAGATATCCATCTTACTTGCTCCTTCCTCATCTTTAAAAAAGCTCCTAAAAACTTACTGATTCCCCAGGTGTTTCTAGGATTCACTGCTAGTTCCCCTTAATGAGTGTTGTCCTTCCCTACTACCCCTCTTTTTTGAAAAATTGTGTATAGGTTTATATTTTAGATGAATTTGATGTTGTATTTTTATTCTGTACAGCACTCCGAGAGCCATCTGGTGGTAGGGTGCTATAAAAAGTATGATTACTACTATTATTTGTGTATGTATACACATCTAAAAATAGTAACTAATCCCTTGGGAAACATCATAGGGACTCTTAGTACAGTCAGGAATTAAAGTAAAGGTAACAAGAAAAGTGACGGCGGACTTGGAACAGCTTGTGTTGCCTGTAGCAGGAGAAGAAATAACTAAGGGGCATGTTTATTAAACCAGGTTGATTGCTGTTTCAAAGCCATATAGTAGAACCCTGACAATTTGTGCAAATTAGGATATTTAGTTTTGTTGTTAGAGGTACACTGGCATCAATGGGAAAGTATTTTCTAAAGGGCAGACCCATGACATAGTGAGGAAACCTGTAATGCAACATTTCCCCCCCCCCCCCTGCAGTTAAGAACCACAGAAAGAAAACTCTCTCTTCAGTTGTCATTTCCCTATGAATATTTTTTTTAAAACCCAAACAACCCAGATCAATAACCTGAAGTCAAAGAACTGTACTATTGTGTAAATCCTTCTCCCCACATATGGATTTCCAATACCTGTTTGTAAAATATGCCTGTTTTGTCAGATCTTTTGTTTCGGAGACTATTGCTAAGCAAGTACACTGCTTGTGCTTAGTGTAACACAGCATGCGTCATGTAATGATCAAATATCCCCCTGCTGGTAGCTCAATGATGTGCAATGTTCTGCCCTAGACATTTTGCCTATTTTATTTATTTATTTATTTATTTATTTCTACAATTTATACCCCACCCCCTCCTGAAAACAGCTCGGGGCGGCTTACAACAATATAAAATACATAAAAACAAGTATAAAACAATTTAAAATAATCAACAAGTTAAATGTTTAAAACAGGACCCCGGGAATTAAAACAGTAAACAGGATAGGGGAGAAAAAAGGGAAAAAAAGAACATAACCCTAACCCACCCTCCCCCCCACACCAAAGGCCTGGCCAAACAGGCCAAACACCGCCGGAATGACAACAGACTTGGGGCCAGGCGAGCTTCCTCCGGAAGGGAGTTCCAAAAGCGCAGCCCGGCCACCGAGAATGCCCTCTCCATTGTGGCACCCCGCTTTACGCGGGGAACCTCCAGGAAGGCACCCCCGGCCGACCGCAGGAGTCGCTTAATATCTTGTGCCTTTAAAAAATGTATCAACTGAAGCTTATCGGGTACAGACTGTTGGTGTCACAAATCCCATACAACAACATTTCAAAGTATTTTTGATTTAGTGTATTCTTATCTGTACTTTTAATTTATTTTTACAGTCAAATTTTATATCATTTAGCCCTCTGTTAATTTTTAAGACCAGGAAAAAAATATTTAATAAATACAGGTCTAACATCTCTGAACTTGTTTTCTCCAAGACTATATCCTTTTGTTTTCTTAACTGTTCACCTTCTCATTGTGAAGGAGTGCATTTACTTCTACCTCTTATAATTTTATCCTAGGTTTCTCAATATAATAATTGGCACATTTCTTAAAGCCTCAAATCCTAGAATCACAAGAAGAAAAACGTATTTTCATTCAAAAATACATTTGCTAACTCTTCTGGTTGGAGTTGAACTTGCAAATGTAACTACAAAAACTCAAACCAAGATGGCAAAACTTTAAGAAGTTTTAGTAATACTGCACTGTTAAAGTTATCAATATGAATTTCTAAATCGTTTTACCTACAATTTAATGCACAGATGTGTGGCAAACTTGCATGAAATACAAATTTGCAATTACAAAATCATGGCATTCACACAAACATAAATCTATCTCTCTCTCTCTCTCACACACACACACACACACACACACACACACACACACACACGTGAGAAGGACATAATAAAGGCCATAATAAAGGCCAAAAAAATGAGATATGAGATGTAAGCTGGACCAGGCAGCGAGTGTTCACGTGTGTGGAAGCACCGACTCACAGGTCTGTTTCAGCAGCACCCCTACCTAGGTTCTTCCCAGCCCGGAGCACTCCCATCCACTGGCAACAAGAGATCAGGGCTTCTGAAGGACAAGGAGATGGAGGGAGGCTGCTGCCACAGAGATCTTTCTGCAGCTAACGGCAATGTGTGGAATGGTTTTATTATAACCAACATTATTTACACAGACCCATAAGGGCTAGGGACCTAGCCACAATGGAACATGCGCGCTCAGTTGAGAAGGGGCTCTGGGTAGCCCCTCTGTAAGCGGCTGGAGCATTGCTAGGAAATTTTCAGAGTGGTCAAGAGAGGGAACAGGGCCCCCACCCATCCTGAAAACATAGCTGTGCTCACTCCATTTGCAAAGGAAGTTTTCAGAGCGGGCAGGAGCAGGGGGCTACCATGTCTTGCGGTTTCATAGGCCAAAATGGGAGTCTGAGTGAAGCCATGAGAAATGGTAACCCTCTGGCAAGGGTTGAGTGCTGGCCCTGCTGACTCTTAAAACTTGCTTCACGATGGGGTTGCTCGCACTCCAGGAAGCCTCTCTGGGAGCCAGGCCAGCATCACAACCTCAGGGGCAGAGTGTGGGGAGAGGGAGGAGGGCAAGGTCAGCCATGGCCAGGAACCTTGGGAAGGTTGTGCTTAGGAAGATCCTGACCCCTTGTCCTTCAGGGGTCCGATGATTGGGACATGGGCCAGGGCCTTGCTATGCAACTGATAAGAATGCATAAAACTGTATACACACTTAGCTGCTGTGAAAACAAGTTTCATTATTTCCAAAGCAGATGCATCATGTTAGCATATAAAAGCCAAAGGAATACATTACAGTCTCTTGTACTATACCTCCATTTCTCTCCTACCCTCGCCACTAGATAGTATCGCTCCGTTGTATTTTTACATTCTCTATTGAAGCCCCCTGATAAAAGAACAAAGCATAAAGATCGAGACATGCAGGAACAATAAAGGGGTCTAAGAATTCAAGGACAGAGCCTTCATTCAGCATGATGTTGCTTTTGTCAGTTTATTTCAGAAAGACATTATTACTTAACTGTTATTCATATCACATGTCAAGCTCTGCATCACTACTGTAGCTCCCAGTAGTTAAAGAACAGTAGATTTTCCTGGGAAATTATCCTGTATTTTTCAGTAAAAGCTCATATGATAGAATCCATCTACAAAAATGAAACAAAATGAGTCGCAAAGATATTCTTTCCAATTTTTACCCTTTATTTTCAAATATGTGTATTCTATATATTCATTGCCTGGCATTTACAATTTTTTTAGCAGTCTCATCTATCTTTGAGCAATTTATGTTTGTATGTATTTAGTATTATTTAATATGTATCTTGAACTACCAGCTGATAATCTGGTTAGGAGTCATTGATCTAGCCAATGAACAAACACATAAGAAAATCTTTGCCTTTTACGACTTCATTTGACATATGCACACACTACTTTAAAGAGCTCACGGGTCAGTTATGTCCATTTACCCCTTCTTCTGGCTTCTGTTAATTGGCTGATTCACTATAGGTGGATAGTGTTGGAACAAAGATTGGATTCAAGGGAGGATTTGAAAGAAATAAGGGATGTAAAGCCTTATAGATCCATCCAGGGAAGATTTTCTACAAGCAAGGAATAGCATGGGGAAAGCCTGTGGGAGAGACTAGCTGACTAATGAGTAGACAGGACTACGACCGATTCAACAGCAGAAAGTAGCAGTCAACCGGGGGGCACCTCCTTAGAGGTCCCCCGGGTTTCCTGGGGGCAACATTCAAGAGGGCTTTCTTGGTGGCCAGCCACACTGCGACTGTGGAACTCTCTCCTGGTAGAGATTCGCCTCTCTCCGGATCTCCCCTTGTGGGGTTCGGGGTTTTTATAGGTGAACCCCACGGGAAAGGGGCAATGACGGGGCACTAGGGCATGCACTCCATCTCAGACGATAGGCTAATCCCGGGTAGGGCAGGGCAGTGCAGGTTCTTGTGGTGGTGGTCTGGAGGACTTAACCTCTCCCCACCGAGATCATCATCGGGGTGCAGGCCAAGCCACTTCCCAACCGGGGAAGGCCACACTAGATAAGCGCTGACACTCGGGGACCAGGACCAATACCGGGCGTGGAGGGATATAGTGGGGGAAGGCAGGGTGTAACACTCCCAGGCAGGGGGAAGGGGAAAGGCGAAACACACTCTCAGGGCCCCAGGGCACCACGTGCCAAAGATCAAGGTAAGAACGTACTTACGGTCAGACACCCTCGCTCTCGCACTCACACACACTCACTCAGTCAGCCGCAGTCACACTTCGTTAGGCAGTCAATACAGCACAGTCGCAGGAATCAACAGGGGGCCAGTCTCACAGGACGAGGCTCTGTTCACCGGCGAGGCAGCACCGTCTGCCTCTTCCTTATAAAGCCTGCGCCTGCGTCCTACTCTGCAGACGCGCAGAGCGACGCCGGGATGTTCCTGGGGGTGTGGCCAGTGGAGGCGTCCTTGCAGGGGGCGGGGCCAGCCCCGGGGCTTCGTCGGCGTGATTCTGTAACATGCTAGGGGGCATGGCTATGCGCCGCGGTGCTGGGGTCGGGGCTTCCGGTTCCGTTTGTCTCGGAGGCAGGGCGTCAGGCAGGCCGGGGGGCCCGTTTGCGGGGTGCTTCCCTTGGTGCCCCCTCTTCCCCCACCTCCTCAGGCCCCAAGGCCTGACACCCCTCCTTCCGTAGACAATGTAAAAGCTGGCTGTTTCATCAGGCAGTTGGTAAGGGGGATGGGGTCGGGTAGTGGGAAGGGGGGTTTTCTTTAGGGTCAATGGTATTTTTATCTTGGATTTCTAATAAGTTATTGTTTTGTTATTCTATTGTGTATGGTATTTTATATTTTTTTACTTTTATTATGTTGTTCACTGCCTTGGGCTGCCATGGGGGAGGTATATCAATTGTTTCATAAATAAATAAATAAATAAATAAAGCAAGTAGTAGGAGGAAGGGAGTCTTTCAGTGGGTCAAGAAGATAGCTGCATTATGAATGGCTCAGGGTGTGATGATCAGTGCTGAAAAGTAAGGGATTAGTAATAGTGCCAGGTGAAGGGGGTAGGAGATGCCCTTCCCCATACCTTTGTTTCATTATTTGTCCCTCAACATGTGCACACACACGCACGCGCACACACACACACACACACAGCGTATTTGTAAAACAGCTTATCCTTTCATACTTCATTTACTCACACAGTAGAGTAGTATGGCAATAACTAAAGTAATGGGAATGAGATCCAAGGTCAGGACCTTGCAATACCATGATTAGCTTTGGCCACTGATGCTCAAGAAGGTTTAATTTAAGCTGGAATAAGTTTGACAAAGAGCTCCGAGGAAGACCAGTTGAATGGAGAACCTCTCTTATGAGAGGAGGCTAAAAAATCTGGTCTTGAAGGATGTCTATAAATTCAGGTGGGACTGATAGATGATCTGGTGTCTTGGTACTACAATTATATATTAGGTGTCCTAGTGGTGGGTCCTATATGCATGGTCGGGGTCTAACTGATAGCCATATTTGGGTCAGAAAGGAGATTCCTCCCCAAGCCAGACTGGCAGTTGATTCAGGTTTTTTCACCTCCCCCTGCAGCATAGGTATGGCTCACTTATTAGAGTCATCTGAATATATTTTAAAATTTTCTTCCCGTAAAGATGGATAGTGGATTTTTCCGTTGGAGCAGTTTAGGTATAGTAAATCCCACATCAGTGCCATGGGTCAGATTAGATGGTCCTTGAATTCTCCCCCAGCCCTCTGACTCCAAGAACTGTTCCACAAAAGGTAAAGGGGTATGTGCGTGGTGGTCAATCTCTCAGCTGCAGTTTCTGTCACTGTTTTTCTGTCCGCCCACTTCCCCATGTGGGGGAGAAAAAGAGGACCATACCAAAAACTGGGGGGGGGGGGGGACTGTTCCCACGGTTAAAACATCTACCTAGCCTCCCTGCCAATTACACCCATGGGAACTGAAGCTGGGGAATTTAAGCAGAAGTGGAGGCAACAGCACCGGCAAAACTTAGAGGGAAGTTTCCCCTCTGAGAAACCAGAGGGCGATCTATCTCCTTTATATTTCCCCCTTGTTGCGCCCATGCCAAGGAAGCTGGAGAATATAATCGATACAGGAGAACATGAGACATTTGATTACCTGGCAAACCAAAACATTAGGAAAGTCAGGCCATGTGGTCAAATGGGTAAGGCACTGTACTGGGTATCAAGAGACTTAGGTTCTATTCATTGCTCCATCACCCATCTTGGCCAAGTCACTTCACTTCTTTGTCCCTGTTTCCACTTCCATTACAAACTACATAGACAGAGGACAGGTCTTTAGACCGCCTTTTACTATTCATTTGTAAAATGCCTAGTGCAATGGGGTCCTCCTGATCTAAGTTTATGCTTCTAGCTATTACAAAAATATTAAGAAACAAGAAATACCACAGAAGCAACAGCATTAGAATTCAGAGACAGATATAAATTTAAATATGTAGTAGTTGGATATCGCCCCAAGCTTATGGCCTTGGATGACAAGGATAGCACTGTTGTCACCCATGATGGAGAAAGATGGGAAAAGACAATCAGGAATCCAATTTGGCCACATTAAATTTAGGTTGACAGAAAGACAGTTGAACTGTCTGAAGACAGGACTGAAGAGAAGTCAGAGGTGAAAAGACATCGCTGAGGCACGTCAGTATAAAGATCATAGCTAAAGTTGTGCAGGCAGATAAGATCATCCTGATAGCTGGTGTGAAAGGAGAAAAAGGTAACCAATGACCGAGTTTTGGAAGAATTCCATGGTAGGAGGAAGATGGTGAAGATGAGCAGCTCCAAGCAGCAAGCACTTGAACTGAAGAAGTCTGGTTCCCTAAAGCTGGGTGGGGGGAGAGAACAAAGCTCAATATGATTCAATGCGATTTTTAGTTACAAAAAGGGTGTCTGTCTGCTTCAGCACACCCTGTATGAAAGTTTGGGTCCCTATTTACCAGTAAGCCTTCTGTCCATCTGTACCAAATTTGGTGGCAATTGACTGCAGGATCAAAAGTTACTAAGAGGTGTGTGTACAACCACACACAGATTGCACAAGCCTTCTTTCCATAGAAGACTGGCTAAAATTCATACTGTGCAGGTTTCCTTTGTGGATGAGGGCTGAGAGGTCAGATATGGAGTGGTTGTGCCAGAAAAAGTGTCTGCCCACTGTAGAGTAAGTGACTTTGTTCATAATTGTATGTCTGTGTGAGATCATACCTGAATACACAATCACAGAGAGACATACAATTATAAACAAAGTCACTGACTCTACAGTGGGCAGTCACTTTTCCCAGCACAACCACTCCATATCCAACCTCTCGGTCCTCATTCTCAAAGGAAACCTGCACAACACCCTCAAGAGGCAAGCCTGGGAACTAAAATTCATAACTTTGACACCAAAAATAATGTACTTAACAAGGACCTAAATTTCTCTAGCCACTACAAAAACCTGTAATATCTTAAAGTCTACTGCATTTTAACTGTTGTTATCCTCTGAACAAAGTTCCTAAAAGATATCATTCTAACCACTTTGTCTCCCTCTTTGTAAATGACAGACTGTCAGCTGGATATGCTACTACTGTAAACCCAGTTCCTTTAATGTGTGTTTTCCCTTCACCTGACAAGCTGTTTCCCACTATATGCCACTAAATCAAGTTTGCTTTAGCTGCATTCTTTCCATGTGTTTACCGCTACCTGTTGTTTCTATGCCCCCTACACCAATATATAATTTTATGGCTCTGCTTTTAAAGACCTGTTTTTAAAGACCTGGCCACTCTTATTCACGCCTTCATCACGTTGAGGCTAGACTACTGCAACACGCTCTACGTGGGGCCTCCTTTGGTTCTGGTTCGGAGGCTGCAGCTGGTGCAGAATGCGGCGGCCCATCTCCTTACAGGGACAAGGCGGCGGGAGCATATAGCACCTGTGCTCCGCACTCTGCACTGGCTGCCTATAGCGTACTGAGCCAGATTCAAGGTGCTGGTGTTGATCTATAAAGCCCTACACGGTTTGGGCCCCTCATACCTTGGGGACCGCCTCACCTTCCACACCTCAGGGTGATCCCTGCGGTCTGCCAGGGGCGTCTTCTTGGAGGTCCCCCGTGTTAAACGGGGGGCCACAATGGAGAGGCCATTCTCGGTGGCCGGGCCACAACTTTGGAACTCCCTCCCAGAGGAAGCTCGCCTGACCCGGGTCTGATGGCTTTTCATCAAGCCTGTAAGACTTGGCTTTTTGCCCAGGCCTTCAAAGGGGAGGGTGGGAGGGGAGGGTAAGGTGGGGGGGAGGCTTGGGGGGTTGGGGGGATTACTTTTTAATTAATCTTATCTGATGATGTTTTTATGAGTTTTTATTCGTTTTACTTGTTGTGAGCCACCCCGGGATGCCGTAGGCATGAGGGGGTGGCCAATAAATAAATAAAAATAAATAAATAAATGTCACATCTCTCTTTATCCCCCTCCCACCAATTATCGTGTCGTATCCACTCCTTCCCATTCCCTGCCTCCTCATATATACCAAACCTACATTTGCTCAGTTGATATACGTTTCTCAAATCATTATAGGGGGACCTGAGCTAGCTAGCAATGGAGTTGTGAAAGCCACAGGAGTCAGAGCTTTTTGGAAAGAGCACATATCTAAGTTGCTAAAATATTCAAGTTCACAGGAGGAAAAGAATATTCACAGGGATTTGGCAAAGAAAAGGTGATTGGCAGTAGCAGATGGAGATGACAAACTCAAATCAAGTCCCAATTTCTTCCTTAGAAATGCATTAAAAGACCATTATGATAAATATACAAGTACCCAGGACTTTAATTCTAGTGCATTCTACTATAGCAGTTTTAATAGAAATTCAGCATGGGCCAAAACCTGCTGTCTTACTTAGCAATCAGCAGCAGTCAAAGTTGCATCAAGGACTTTTTGAAGTCATATCAGCTTCTGTTACATGTAGAGGAGCATGCTTCTTGGCACAGAACATCTTTCCTTCACCACAGAGGTGTGGGGAAGGGAAATGGCAGCACAGAAGAGGGGGGGACACTGTTGATGAAAAAATACAAGACAGCAGCCAGTTGTATCCTCTGCCCAACCCATGGAGCAACAACGCAGCCACTCCCCATTGGGTCAAAGCGGAAAGCAGAACACACGTGCAACCTCTTGTGCAACTGCCACACTCCCCCCACATCCTGGGCTAGGCCGAGTAACTGAACACACAAGTAGAATTTCGACACAGGAGCAGTGGCTGCCAGCTGTGTGAAACAGGATCGGGCCAAATCGCTCTAGCTTCTGGGCCAGAGCAATCCCATCCAGGGGCCAAGCCCAAGGCACTGTCATCCCTGCCTAACTCCCCTTAGCCAGTGTCCAGGGCACAAGGAAACCAGTAGTTCTACCCAGGCAGAGTTACACCCAGAAAGTGCCCGGCAGGCCAGTTCTGACCCAGCACATGGGCGGAGGCAGAACCCGTGCCACACGCTGAATGCCTGGACTTGCCACTGCTGCTGCCCAAGGGGCGGGTTCCACTACTATGCGGGGCAGGAGGCAAGCAGGGAGGAAGGGAGGGACCGCACGAGGCTGAGCTCAGCTCTGGGACCTCCCTTTGTCCCCCCCTTCCTGCAACAGCTTCTCCTGACCACATCACCAGCTGATTGGTGGCTGGGGTGCGGTCTGCTCACTCCCAGCCTGCACCATTAGTCAACAGGCAGCAGCTGCTCCTGGACCTGATCCTTGCCGAGATCATGGCCTTGTCCATGGTGCTGACGGATCTTGCCACATGCAGGGGTTGTGTGGGACCTAATAGATGGGAGGGCACACATTAGGCCATAGCCTGTGATGCATCAACTACTTTCTCCACATGATGTGTTGAGTAGCAGTCACCCACCTGCCCTGTAGCAGAAGTGCACAAATATCTGATGGCCACCTAATAGACAGGCAGATGAATCATGGGCTAATGTCAGCTATTGTGAAGTACTGCCTTGTTTTTTTTAACCCTGTGACTGCTCATATCCACTGGATGCAGCATGCACTTTATGGAGAGAAAGAGAAAGGACATGGGTCTAAGCTGCGAATTTGAGTTTGTTAACGTAAGAGTTTTAGACAAGATATCGTCGTGTAAGAAGGTTAGCTAACGAATTTTCTTGAATACTGGTAATTGTTTGTGAGGAACAAGAACAAAGGAAGATATTGAAGTATTTGGAAACCATCCAAAGTAGTCAAATGTTCCTTATAAATAAGTTTGGAGGTGGAAGGAATATCAGGAAATAGCAGGAAAATAGTCCCTACTGCCCTCACTGCTCTTGGTGCAACATATTGAGAAGTAACAAATAAGGGAGGGGTGGACATTTTATTTCCTGTTAAATCTCTGCATGATCCAATAAGGACCATAGCAATTAATGCAAATTAAAATTATTATTGAGGGTTTATGTCCCAAGTCGCATGGTGGAATATTTGGTCCCAGAAGGACGACAACATTTTTCAAGCGAGAGATTAATAAGTGGCCATTACATATTAGTAAATTGCCAAGTACACTGCTGGCGCTATATAAATGTTTGTTAATAATAATAATAATAATAATAATAATAATAATAATAATAAAAAGAAGAAGAAGAAGAAGAAGAAGAAGAAGAAGAAGAAGAAGAAGAAGAAGAAGAATGTGCTACTAGTATGATTTAAACAAATGAATAATGACTTGTGATTAAATCAAATTGGTTGAATCGGGAATCCAGAAAATTTCCTAATTCAGGTATATTCAGACATGACAGTACCATGGTTGGCCATGCTTTGACCCACATGGCGATCTGAAGTGCCATCAGATCTGAACCAGTCTGCCAGATGTTTCCCTGTGAATATTCTTTGCCTGGGCTGTAACTCAGGCCTATTGCCGAGTCACAGCTGGGGCTAAGAGCTGCCACGGTCCATTGAAGCCATCTCCGGACCAGGGTAGTGGGCCCTCATGTGTGATGACCCACTCTAGCTGACTCTGGGGCAGGGGCTGTTCTGGGCAGGCGTAGTGGCTTCATAGGCTGCTGTGGCCGCCCACCAGGAAGGTGGGTGGGCCGCACTCGGCAGCATGGGGGGCAGAATCATGTAGACCACTTCCACATTCCCCCGCCCTCTTCCCATCCCCTCTCAGCCCTATCCAGAATATTTTATATAAATGTCTTTTTCCTAGATTTGCAGAAATGCTTACAACTACCTGCAGAAAGTAAATTGATAGAACAAATAAAGCCAACAAGATCTTTGACTGCATATCTGGAAAAATCACATGAATCAAGGAGATTACAATCCTACCTTTCAATAATAGAGTACAAGACACATTATCCCAGGGGAAGTGGTAGACAGACACATCATGACATCAGTCATTTAATAGTGATTAGCAAATACTGTATACTGTGTTAGCAGAAGGATTACAAAGTGTCCATTATCTTTCCACATCTAATTGTATTATTCTACAGGCTGACAGTTGTAGATAAGCTCTATAGTACTGTTTGCCAATTGCTGTATGTTACAATATCAAACAAAATTCCATGTAATACAGTATTGACTGTTTCCATTAGCTTTTCATGTACATTAACTTTCTGTCCATTTAGGGAGGGAGGTCTAGACAAACACCTGTAGGATTCTTTTAATCTAAAGGAATAAGGCATGTGTAGCAACATTGTGAGGCCAGTGAAATAAGAGAAGGGCTATAGATGAAACTGAAATCCTAGGATTATTAAATCTCATTGAAAAAATAAAGGAAACAACTTGGGGAGGTAAAAGACATTTTCTTCTCGCAACAAGGTAATAATCCTCCCTTAATCTTATTTAATTAATTGGATCCACTTTGTATTGTATGTTTTCAGGTCCTGGTTCCACGATGAAAGGTCTGGTCTTGTGGTGAAGTTTGGCAGCAGGTAGATACCCTTTGGTAACTCCAGTGCAATCAAAATTATGAGATTTCTCGAGTTGTAGAAAACCCCTCTCAAGTCAACATCAGTTCTCACTGAATGTCATAGATAAAGTGTTTTGAATCAACAGATCAAGGAGATACTTTCCCAAATAAAGTTTTGTTACAGCAAAGCACTCCAAAATATTCTATTTTCTGCTAGCAATATTCAAGTGAAGTAATGTTTCAACAATAAAGTATATTTGTTTGTAGCCTGTTAACAGAGGCCATAGATTTGGTTGATTGCTTTTATGCATCCGTTGAGAAGCATTCCATACACTCAATTTAGAAAGAACAGTTCCAGCAAGAGGGCAGGACTTAGATACTGATTACATGGCACCAAGCATGTCTACACTAAAAGAATGGCATAACTAAAAAGTGTCAGATATTCAAATTCAAATTTATTGATTTGCTTAGTTTATTTGGCCATTGCACAAGACACAAAACATACACAAACCATATCACAGTATCAACTAATTAAAATATGTAACAATAAATTTTTTTAAAATAAGTATAAAACACGAAAAGCAACATCTCGCCTGTAAATACTAAATTATTTGGGACTCAATTTGCTCCATAGGCAAACACGTAATATATACGTGTTTACTTACTATTCATCTGCTTCATCGAGCTGTTTTACAGGAGGGGCAGGGTATAAATTGATAAAAATAAAAATAAATTTAAAAATTCATTTTCAGCTTTATTAATTATTATTATTATTATTATTATTATTTCATCAATTTATATCCTGCCCCTCCTGAAAGCAGTTTGGGGCGGCTTCCCCGTGACTGCAACAGAGCGATCGCCCAACAAGAGATTTACATAAAAATCAGAAAGTCTTCCAGGGAAAGGCTTTCTGGGGAGCCCAGGGGGATGGGTGGTGGGGAGGGAGAAGAAGCCCCGGCAAGGCGGTGCAGGGGAGGGATGCACCCCAGGCGGAAGGCACAAGGGGGGGGTTACGGACCGCCAGTAGGGGGAGGGCCACAGGGGGAACGGGTGGGGAATAGCGTCAGAAAGTAACACGGTACACGTGTCCCAGCACAGGGCAGAAGGTCCGCACTGACGGCCTCCCCAGTTGATGACCCCCAGCCCAGCACCTCCCAAGGGCATGGCCTAAGGAGCAGCAGTGAGACTGAGGTGAGCGCGAGGGTACAACCCACCCCCCCCGGGAGGGGAGGGGCCGGGGGGACACAGGGCAGGGGGCAGCAACATAACCCGATCCCCTGCCCCCCGCAGGACAGCTCCCAGACAATGGAGCACTGCACCACTGAGACGACGGTCGAGGAGGGCCTCCCAGACAGTCAGGTGAGCAAAAGGGAACCCCAGGGGACAGAGGGGGGCAGGCCCCACAGTTGGGCAGGGGGGTTCGTGGTACATGTGGATGATGGGTCACGAGGTCAGGGCCCCAGCATGCCAGACCTGTTCCCTTGAGCTTGCCTTCACCCCCCTGTGCCAGACTCCTTGGGGGCACCCACCCACCGTTGTGGTGCCGTGGAGCGCTGCAGAAGTAACAGAGGCTCGCCTACTGACGGACCTACTGAGGTACGGCCTTGCCTTGCTGTCCGGGGGCCCCCCTGTTGCTGCCCTGTACACCGGCAGCCTTCTGCATGCACGCGGCATCCCAGGCGCACCCTCAGATGTGGGGGTCCTCCTGTGGGACCTGGGCTTGCTGTCCCCCGAGGTTGGTGGCCCGCTCCATACCGGGGACCCCACCGCTGTGGAGCTCACTGCCCTTCGATCAGTGAGGGACCTTCCAGCTGTACGGGCTGCAGATGCAGGTGCGGATCCTCTCCTTCCACGCTATCTGAAGGGGCATGTTCATCTGGGAGGGTCTGGCACCGGAATCGCCACCCCGGGAGCGCTCACTGGACCGTCCATGAGCAGTCCCTCACCGCCACCTGCTCGCTGCCACCCTGGTGCCCGGTACGGTGCATAGCTCCCCCCCCCGTGCCTCCGAGCAGGCTGTGCGCTGCCTTCTGCTTCGCTGCTGACTGCCGCCTGGAGTCCCTGGACCCCATTTCCCCCTCTGTGTGACCGCTGCCCCTTCCCGCTGGGGCTGCCCAGGTGCCCTCACCCACCCTGTGCGGGCACTCCTGTGCCCTCCTGTGTGCCTCTCGTGCCCAGCCACGGGTGCCCCAGCACCCCCCTGCTCTGCTTTTCTGTGCTTGGGGGCCCGCTTTCCCCGGCACCAATAAAGAAATGCTGTTCTGTAATGTCCTGTCCTGCCTTGATTCTGTTGCTGCTGTGGCAGCTGGGTGCCCCTGCTCCCAACTGTGTGGTTGTGTGCAGGGGGTGTGCTTGGTGTTTACTGGGGGGCTCTGGGCCTGTGGGGTGGGCACTGGCTGTGAGGTGTGTGTTCCCCTGGCTACCTCCCTGCTGGATGCTGCTGCCTGGGGTTGCTCCTGGGGTGGTATTGGTGGTGGGCAGTCATCCAGGCACCCCCTGGCCTCACCTGTGCATTGATGTGGCTGTGCCCCTCCCCTCTGCTGTTGCTCCCTGTTGGTGCGGCCCATCATTGGTGGTGGCGATGGATGGGCGGTGGCACCATGGATGCTGGTCAGGTGAGCGTGAGTAGGGGTTGTGCTGTCCCTGGGCTTTGGCCCCTCCGATCCCCCTTGGTGCAGGGGTCCAGGTTGTCTCCTGGGCACTCTGTGTGTGGGAGGTGTTCCCCTGCTGGTGTCGCTGCCCCTGGCCCTCCAAGGACCCGTTGGTGTGGGCGTTCCCCAGTGCCCTCTCCCTTCTCTCCTGCAGCTACTGTTGTCATGCTGCTGGCGATCCTGCGCCTGGGGGATATGGTCCTGCAGCTGGAGTGGGTGGCCTGGGACATACAGGCGGTGGGGCAGCTGTTCAATGGCATCCGTGAGTGTGCTGCCACTTTTCTTGGCCCTGTGCCTGTGTCCCTCCATGGGGGGTTCTGTTCCTGGGTGCCCACGGCCCGCTCTGATGACTGTCTCCTCTCCCTCTGTCCCCTTCAGTGCAAGCCATGATTGTGGAGCAGACCCAGGAGCAGGGGGATCTGGTGGAGCTCCTCCTGGAGTGGCTGCACTGGCTGGACCGCGCGCAGGCCGAGTGCTGACACCGGACGTAGTGTCACTGGCCATATTGACCGGGGTGCTTGTGTGTTCCTTTCCTGGTGTGTCGGTGTTGTGCTTTGCTGTGACCTCTCCCCTTGTGTGGGTGCCTCTGGGGGTGTGTGGGGGGTGTTGCCTGTGTTGTGTGGGTCCCTGCCCCCCTTTCTTTGCCCCCCGTGGGCCCTTCCCTGTGTGCTTCTGCTGCCCGCTGTGTGTGTGCGGCTCTGCTGTGGGTGTGTGTTGGGGAAAGGAGGCCTGGCGCCGGGCAGTCCAGGCTCTGTGCCAGGGCTGTGTGGAGCCGACTCCTTTGTAGCAGTTGCCATCCTCCCCTCTCCCTCCCTCCCCACCCGTGCGGGTCCTGGCAGCCGAGGGGGGGGCAGGGCCGCATTGCGTGATTTCGTTTGTCCTCAGTCGGCCATGCTGTGCCATTGCTGTGCCGAGCGGAGCTTCCCCGCCGTTTCCGGTCCTGTCCGTCCATGTACTTGCATGGGTGTTTGGCAGGTGTTTCCCGGGATGGGTGTTTGGGCGCTGGGTGTTTGCGGGCCCCTCCTCTTTCCTTCCCACAACCACCCGTGGTGCTGTTCGTGTAAATGTCTCCCTGCTCGGCGCCACCGGGTGTTCACTGGGTGTGCTCACCCACCCATCCACACCCATCTCCACCCATTGGTGTTGCTGCACTGTCTGTGTAAAAAATACCCATATCTGCCCTCTAGAACAGCCATCTGCATTGTTTGCAGGCGGAGATTGATAAAAGCCTTTCTGAGAATCGGATCCATTAAATAATTCAAATAGTGAACTCCTTCCCTTGGTGGTACCCAATATTTGTAATATGGGGAGGCTCTGGAGTAATTCGCAATGGCTCTAAGGTTCTGCTGCTCGATATCCATAATCCTCTGTTTCAACATTTTTATAACCACTCTACTCATATATCACGAAAAAAGACCTTAGAGAAGCCTAAAGTTAGGAGACCTGCATTAATCTCTATCCAACAACGGTCTCTCCCTCAAATCTTATCGACCGCCTTTTCTTGCAATGTCAAAAGGGGGAGAGAGTCTGCAGGGGCATCCCGAAACTTGGCCCAAAAGGACAATGTTCGAATTTGCAGCTCAGCTGAGAGGGATAGTCTTCCCAGTTCCAAATTAATCAAGGCAGCTTTGGTAGCGCAGGGATTGCCAAAATTCTTCTCCATGCACTGCCTCAAGCCCTGTCAGTGTACGCCTCCCCAGCCCCCATATCGGAGCACCATAGAACATACTTGCCAGAACTTTTGCCTCAAACAGTCTTTTAACAGCCATGATATTTTGTTGGCCGTGTTGCGTAAAAAAACACTGGACAGCCAAAACCTCTATATTTATTTTCTGCTTTATTGCATTCAGATGGGTCATCCATGAACCATTGTAGGCAAAAATTATGCCCAAGTATTTGTACAAGCGCACCTGCTCAAGCTTATGCATTCTAAGCACCCAATTATACCTAACATACTTCTTAGCAAACACCATAATTTTGGTTTTGCTATCGTTAATAGCGAGTCTCATTTCTTTACATTTCATCTCAAAATCTGCCAACGCTCTGTCTAATCCAAGCTTACTAAGGGATAGCAAGACAGTATCATCCACGTAAAGTAACATAAAAAGTCTCCGCAATCCTAATTTAGGGGGATGGTACTTCCCTGCATCCTTAAAGGTAGTGACCAGTACATTTACATAGATATTAAATAGTGATGGAGCCAGCAGGCATCCCTGGCATACACCACGCTGCGTTGCTACTGGGACAGTATAACTGCCCTTAGGGTGCACTCTCACTCTCAAGGTGGTGTTAGTGTATAATACTTTAATCAGGCCTAGTAGTCGTTTGTCCATATGCAGCCTATTGAGCACCTCCCACAATCTTGTCCTACAGTTAGAATCAAATGCCATTGACAAGTCAATAAATGCTGCATATACTCTCCTCTTACGCCTCTTATATTGACTATTAGTGGACCTGGTGGACCTAAAGCCTGCCTGCTCTTCAGCCAAAATTCCCTCCTCCTCCACCCATTGTTGAAGGCAGGTTAATAACAGTCTCATGTAGATCTTAGACATTATACAAAGGAGAATTATAGGTCTATAATTTCTGGGCTCCTTCCTGTCCCCCTTTTTATAAATAAGGACCAGAATACTGGTTCTCCAAGCTTCCGGGATCACCATCTCATTTATCGATGTAAAGATAGACGTAACCAGTAATTTACTGCTCCTAACCATATCCTCTCCTGTAGGGGTGGCAATCCACATTCCATGGCAAGAGCGACATTACTCGCCCCGGCAGGGGCTGATAGTAAAGACCTGATAAAGCCTGATTGGAGTTTTTCCAAGTTTTTAGATTTATTTATTTATTTATAAATATTTTTTAGCCGCCCCCTCATGCCAATGGCATCTCAGGGCAGCTTACAACAATACAAAAAGTTCCATAAAACAATATTTAAAAACAACTTCATCAATACATTTTAAAAAACAATCCCATATCCACCCCCCTCCCCACAACTACCCAACCCTCCCTTCCGAAGGCCTGGGCAAACAGCCAGGTCTTGCAGGCTCAACGAAACGCCAGTAGACCTAGGGCCAGGCGAGCTTCCTCCGGGAGGGAGTTCCAGAGTCACGGCCCAGCCACCAAGAACACCCTCTCCATTGTAGCCCCCCGTCCCACCTGGGGGACTTCCAAGAAGGTGCCCCCAGTGGACTGAAGGGATCACTCTGAGGCATGGAGGGTGAGGCGGTCCCTGGGGTATGACCCAGACCATGCAGGGCTTTATAGATCAATACCAACACCTTGAAACTGGCTTGGTACGCTATAGGCAGCCAGTGCAGAGCATGGAGCACTGGTGTTATGTGCTCCTGGCGCCCAGTCCCCATAAGGAGACGGGCCACCGCATTCTGCACCAGCTGCAGCCTCCAAAACAGAAACAAGGGAAGCCCCACGTAGAGCGCATTGCAGTAGTCCAGCCTCGAGGTGATGAAGGCATGGATAAGGGTGGCCAGGTCGGGCCTGGAAATGTACGGGCACAGCCTCCGTACCAGATACAGCTGGCGGATGGCAGTCTTAGCTACCGCCTCCACCTGCTGATCCAGACGGAGACCTGAGTCCAACACCACCCCCAGACTCCGAACCTGCTGGGCAATAGGAGGACGGACCCACCCACCCCACAAAGGGGGCCAGAACCTCCCCCATCTGCTCTGCCTCATCCAATCCGCCATGGCCTCCAAACATTGGGAAAGCAATGAGACGGCAGGACCTGGGTCGCTGAAAACAAGAGGTACAGCTGGGTATCATCAGCATATTGGTGACATCGCACCCCGAACCCTCTCATGATCTCCCCCAGGAGCTGCATATACACATTAAACAATAATGGAAACAGGATCAAACCTTGCAGAACGCCGCAGAATAAGGCCCGGGGGCTTGATGTTTCAGCCCCCAGCACCACCCGCTAGCTTCTCCCTGAGAGGAATTAACGGAACCACCCAAGGATAGTCCCATCCAGACCCCCCCAGGTCTCGCAACCGTTTCAACAGCAGCCCATGGTCCACGGTGTCAAAAGCAGCCGAGAGATCTAGCAGGATCAGAAATTTGGAACATCCTGCGTCCATCTCCCAGTGGAGATCGGCCACCAAGGCCGTCTCAGTACTATAACCGGGGCGGAACCCAGATTGAAAAGGGTCAAGGAAACTGATGTTATCCAAATGCACCTGGAGCAGCAGTGCCACTGCCCGTTCAATAACCTTCCCTAAAAAGGGAAGATTAGAGACAGGTCGGTAGATTTATCTAGTGCCCAGAGGTGCGCTCCATACAACATTTGGGGGATGCATTTTCGGGTAAAGATTTTGATTGCCGGGGTAACTAAGTTTCCGCCCCTCGACCGAAAAAAGGATATTAGTGCTTTATTTAGTTGTTTGCTCTTATCACTTGTGGCCTGCAATTGCATAGACCAGCCACCATTTGCTTGGAATAGGAGGCCCAGATATCTAAACACCTGTACTTGTTTAATCTCCTTATTGTCCATGATATCAGATATTTGAGTCCATTTGAGAGACAAGGGCTGTTTTTAAATGGGACGCACCCATGCAGGTCCACCCATTCCCCACCCACTCAAATGCCCATCTGAAGGTGTCATGGGTGGGCACACACTTCCATGACCCATGCACCACGCACTCATACTCACAGACAGAACATTGGGGGGGAAATCTGGGATGCTCCAGGTGGTGCATGGATAGAGGTGCACACCCATTCCAGCCTGCTTAAATCCCCCACTTACTGAATGTGCATCGGTGCTCCATGCGGTGCATGTGGACCCGCCCCTCCAGCCGTGTCCCTTTTAAAACGGCCATAGTTTCTTTTTGAGGATCATTCCACATAGTAATTTTCAAAAAAAAATCTCAATCATTTTGATGTAAAAATCTACTCTGAAGAAGGGTTTTTGTACCAAAATTCTTGCATAAAGGATGAAAGCTGGCCATTTTCAGCATGGTTCAAAAGTGCACTACCTGGCCGTCATTGTTCTCTGAGGGTGGTCTTCTGGATGCAAATTTGTATCACTTTATTTTAGTTTTGTTTCCCAAAGTTATTAGATTTAAAATTGCAGATTCGTATTTCAGATTCATATTTAAATCAATTAAAAAATAAAATATAATTTAAAAAAATTATTACAATGTGTACGCAAAATGGCCACCAGACCATTCTGCTCATGTGTGACCTTTTCGAAAATGGAAGCGGGATTACCATTTTGAGAAAGGGCAGCCATTCTGCGCATGTGCAAAATGACCGTTGCACATGTGCAGATTGGCTGCCCTTTTCCAAAATGACGGTGCTGCTGCAGCTGCTGATTTGGAAAAGAGTGTGCATGCTGGTTTGCACATGCGCAGTAATTTAAAAAATAAAAAATAAATCAATTATGGCATATGCACAAAATGACTGCTGGACCATTGTATGCATATGCACCCTTTTCTAAAATGGTGGCAGCAGTATCACTGCCATTTTGGAAAGGACAACTGGTCTGCACATGCACAAAATGCCCACTGTACATCGGCAGAATGGCTACCCTTTTCTGAAAAATGTGTGCAAGTTTTTATTTTGATGTATTTTTTTTTAACACACAGTAATAGAATTTGCATTTTTTAACATGAGGGAGATAGATTAGCTCAAATTTTGAAATTAGCAGCTAAGTATTTGCTTAACTTTAAGTTACAACTTGTGTGTGTTAAAAACATCTCCTTCCAAAGTTCCAGTTGCTAGGGAAATTCAGAATTCTTCGGTTATTGGCTAAAGGGTCACATTATGAAGTCTCAACTGCTAGTAACATATTAATGTATTTCTTGGGCTCAGTTCTTGACTGGTCGTCCTCCTACCGTTCAAACCACTTCTTCAGTGTCACTCATGCTGTTAACTCCTCTATGTCAACCTGCCCCCCTCAGTCAGAATTCCCTATGTCTCTGCCCAGAGAGTATAAAAGGAGTAGAGGGACAAGGACAAACTCATGGAAACTGTGAGATTAAAGTTCCACCTGTATGCTGGAAACACTCAACTCTCTCTCTCCACCTCACACTCTCCCCCTTCATTCAGTCTGTCATCACTCACCATTTCACCATCATCTTACACTTAATATGACCAAGTTTGAACTCCTCATCTCCAGTCCCCCACAACTCCCTCAAAAAAACCTGTTCCTCTCAGTCTTCTCTCTCTATTTCTATTGATAGTGTCTACGGCTGAAATGAGATATCAAGATTACTCAATATTTATTTATTTAAACAATTTTCTATCCCGCCCCTCCTGGTCCAGGCAGCCCGGGGTGGCTCACATCATAAAAACACATAAAAACACAATAAATCCATAATACAATAAAAGGGAAGGAAAACAGAACCAAACCCCACCCTCAACCCTAACCCACATCCCCTACCCTACACTCGTATAGGGCTTTATAGGTCAAAACCAACACCTTGAATCAGGCAGGGAAGACTATCGACAGCCAGTGCAGAGCCCAGAGCACCAGTGTAATGTGCTCACAGCGGCCTGACCCCACAAAGAGACAGGTCACCGCATTCTGCACTAGCTGCAGTCTCCAAACCATCACCATGGGTAGCCCCATGTAATAGTCCAATCTCGAGGTAATGAAAGCATGGATGTTGGTAGCCAGGTCACTATCTGAAACATATGGCTGAAGCCTTCACACCAGATGTAGTTGGCGGAACACAATTTGAATATCTCATTCAAATTCTAGTGGTTGGTTTGTTCCAGGATAAACCAAGCACCAAGATATCTTCGCCAAGTTCTTGTCACAGAAAAAAACCACCACTGCCCATGTGCAAAATAGCCATTTTCCTTAACCAAAATGGTGGCAACAACATTGCCACAATTTTGGTTAAAGGCAGTGGCCATTGGCATTTTGCGCATGTGCAATGAATTTTTCTTGTGTTTCTCACCAAGAATTCGTGATCAGAACCGAGATCTTGCTGTCTTGGTACTCAACATAACAAGAAATGCTTGCGAGCAGCAATTTACCTATTGGTTTCACCCTTATTTTATTTTTATTTATTTTTCACATTTTTACCTCTCCCTTCTCTCCATAGACTCAAGGCAGCTTACAACATTAAAATATAAAATACATTGTTTGAAATCTCTTAAAACCCCAATATCCCCGCAACCACCCACTCACTCCATCCTTTATCCCCACCTACCACCCATCAATCCTCTTCCCCAAACACCCCCTACCCAACCCTATTCCTGCCTGCCAAATGTCTGGCCAAACAAAAGGCTTTACATCTCCTCTGGAAGACAAGAAGATTCGGACTTAGGCAGACTTCCAAGAGGAGGGAGTTCAATAATTGTGGGGCAGCAACCAAGAACATCACACACACACCCCTCACTTGTCCTTATTGTAACAACTTCACGGGCAGTTGGCATTTGCAAGAGGGTGTCCTCAGCCAACCTCAGAGGTCACAACGGGACATAGGGGAAGAGGTGGTCTTTCAGATGCCTGGGGCCCAAGCCATTTAGGGCTTTATTAGGTTAAAACCAGCACCTAATAATGTCACTATCCAGCCTGTTCCTCAGTCACGTAGCCTGGGGTTCATCTTTGACTCCTTCCTCTCCTTTAAACCTCAGACTCTTCTTCTAAGTCCTGTTGCTTATCTCTGCATAACATTGCTAAAATCCATCCCTTCCTTAGTGCTTCCACTACAAAACTCTAGTCCATGCTCTAATCATGGAGGAAGGGAAGGGGCATTTCCCCTGTACCAGTAATATAGTGTTGTTGAGAGTTGTAGGGGACATGAGATGAGACATGTCTAAAAAAAGGAGGAATACAGATTAGAAGGGTCTGGCAAAGAGGATTTTTACTGTACATACAGAGATGACAGGAAAGCAGCTTATCTTCAACCATGTGTGTGTAGTGGTAGTGTCTTATCACTTCTCACTTTGAAATATTAATTATATAATGCTGTGGAGGGCATCAGTTAATGCCATTATTTTCCTTTAAAGTGTTAGGCACATCACTGTTAGTCACTGGCTGTAATCTAATCTTCACCAACATCTTCTTTTCACAAAGTTCTCAGCTAATGAATTAATTTTACTTGTATCTTTATACTAGTTTCTCAGCCTTCTTGACTCACACCCACTCAAAGAGTTTAGCAGCTGGCTGTTCCACTGAAGCTCAAGATACACATTACAGTTGTAAACCTGATGAATATAAATTGCTTGGAAAAAATCTTATTGACATTCCATAAGTACCCCTCCTACAGATCTATTGCCACAAGAATAATTTTAGATTGTCGGTGTTCATTTACTTGGCTGTATAACATAAAAACTGGGAGGTTAACAGATGTCTTTTCACAGGTGTTTTCATAGAGGTAAACAAGTCATGTTCAACAGAACCAACAAATACCACAATGAGATGGTGGGAAAACAGAGGTTATCAAAGCAAAATATGAAAGTAAATAAAAACGGTTACTCACACTCTTACTCCTGGCATACAGAGTACAGGTGTTCTTGTTCATGATGATGCACTTATCAATTCTGAAGGGCTCTACAGATTTCAAAAGTAGATATTCAAAAGCCAGATGATGTACTGAAAGAAAAAAGTATTTTTAATAGCATGCTATTTGTGTATTAGATTAGTTATGACTGAGGTTTAAGTATCCATTCATAGAACCCAGCACTGTGCTGCACTTCCATGGCTGTCAAGTACATTCTGCAGTTCATGAGTGCACATAAAAACCTTCCTGCCCTTCCCAAGATTGCAATCCTCCATCCATTGAAGTAAATGGCTCAGCTCCTATTGATTTTAAAGGATGGAAGATTTCACCCAAAGCTAAACATCTCTGACGAAATTTATTTTCGATTGCATATTGACATCTAAACTGGATGTTGGCTGTTTTCTAATGGTTTGTTTGGTAGCTGCATTTATGCTACTTCTCTCATAATAATCTTATTTGAGTGAAATCTGTTCAATTAACTGCTTTTCTTCTGGCCAGATGCAACATTTTGAATTAGAGGGGAGGGTGGCTGTGGGTCTAGTTTTAAGATCTGGACACCTGAAGGTGCTTTAATTAGTACTTTAATCTGTACTACATGGGTGTGCTTTGAGTGATGTAGGTGGTCATTTGTGAATTAGATCCATGTCCTTCCTGGCTGGAGAAAGCTAGTCACGAGACTTTGGGACCATTGCTGGCTGGGACGGTCAATGGCTCCCTTTGGAAAGGCAGGGTGCCTGATGGCCTCAAAACAGTGGTCATCTGACCCTGCTCAAAAACCATCTCTGGACATTGGTCTTTTTTATATGGGCTGTGGTGCGGGGGGGGGGGGGGGGGGAGTGGTGTACGCCGCGGCAGCATGGGCAGGGGAGGCAGTGCACACGGGCACACATTGATCCCCCCCACACCGCATCTCCACTCATGGAGCGATCACAGTTTTGGTGAATTGCTCCATGAGTGGGTGATGGGTGGAAGTGTGTGGGTTGCGGGAGTGCGCACACACCTCCACTCACTTGCCACGGCATGCACACTGGGGGCACCTATTCATGCCCGTGCAGCAAATCTGCGTGGGCATTAATTGGTGCATCTCGTATAAAATAGGCCATTGACTCTCCTGCCAGCTATCACCATATCTCTAATCTTTCATTCTTAGGGAAAGTTATTGAAAGGGTGGTTCCCTTGCAGCTTCAGATGCATCTCTATGCTATTGGATTCCTGGTCCCATGTCAATCAGGATTCTGTCCTGGGCATGGCACTGAGACTGCACTTGTAGCCTTGTTTGAGGATCTTTCTCTGCTTGGAAATTGACAGGGATAATTGCACTGTGTTGATTTTGTTCGATCTTTTGGCAACCTTTGATACAGTTGATCATGGAGGATTGTTGACACATCTGTGTCACCTGGCAGGGGTTTGAAGGCCTGCTCAAGTGGTTCCACTCATTCCTGGTTGGGATAACCCAGAGGGTGGTGATGGTTGGTGGCTTGTCATTCCCTTGAGAGCTCCCTTTTGGGCTACCATCCTATCCACACTCCTGTTCAATGTGTATCTTAGGTGTCTGTGGTGGGGTTGTATGGAGATTTGGAGTCAAGAGCCATAAGTATGCTGATGACACCCAACTCTGGGTATTTTCAGACGTTACGAGATCACGCTCAACCACAGTCAATTCCCTGTGGTGGGGAATGCCCTCGTAACATCTGTTGGGGAACCGGAAGTTCCCCCCCAGATGTTAGCCACGCTCAATCCCCGCTGGGAATCTCATTCACCACGCGATCAGCTGAACCCGCGGGGCCAGTGCCGATCGCGTGGTGAATGAGATTCCCGGTGGGAATAAAGGGGCCCGTCACGTCTGGATGGCGATCATGGCCCGGAATCCCCGCCGGGATTCCGGACCGTGGTCATTTCGGGCGGGCGCTGCGGCCGCATTGGCCACGGCGCCTGCCCATCTCCCCAGAGGGTGGGCGGTGGGGGACCGTGGGGGGCGGGGCGTGTGGCCGCACGTTGCGCTGCGCTGCGCTGCGCGGCCCCGCCCCTCCCCGATTTCCTTCCGGGATCCCCCAGCAAGTCTGTTGGCCGTGCCGAAGTGATCCCGGCGGGGAATCTAAGGGTTGTTTCCATGATGGGGCGAATGCCGCCCTGTCATGTCTGAAAATACCCTCTGTCTCTCCTTTTCATCTGACCCAGGTCCTGTAGTCTCAGTGTTTACCCAGTCCATGGCTGCCTTTAGTGACTAAATGCAGGTGAGCTGACTGAAGCTGAATCCAGACAAGACTGAAGTGATGTTGGTTGGCCGGCCTTCAAACCTGGGGGACACAGGGACTCCTTGATGGTCAGTCAGGTTTGCAGCCTTGGGGTGCTCTTGGATCCATTGCTGTGCCTGATTGACAGGTTGCAGCAGTGGCCATGAGCGCTTTTCACCAACTTCATCTGCTGCGAAAGCTGCATCCCTTTTTATAAATCAGATTTGCATTTGGTCACCATCATCCATGCCTTCATAACCTCAAGACTAGACTACTGCAACATGTTCTTATTGGGGCTGCACTTGATGACTGTTTGGAAGCTACAGTAGAATGCAGTACACCATCTTCTGTCAGGGGCAGGACACCGAGAGCACATTACAGCAGTGGTCCAGCTTTCTGGGTACAATTCAAGGTGCTTGGGCTCAGAATATCTGAAAGACTGCCTCTTCCCCCATGTTCTGTTCCCCCATGTCCTGTTCCCCCTCTTCCCCCATGTTCTGTTCTGGCCTCTGAGGTCAGCCTAGCACACCCTCTCGCAAGCATCATCTGTTCATGAGGTTTCCACAACAAGGGCATGCGGAGAGGTGTTCTGTTCTTGGTGGCTGCCTCACAGTTATGGAACTCCCTGCCCTTAGAGATCCATCTAAGCCCAAGCCTGCACATCTTCCAGAAGCAATGCAAGACTTTTTTGTTCAGCCAGGTGTTTGGCAGGCAGGAATAGGATTGGGTGAGATTGCGTGTAGGGGTCAGGTAAGGAATTGAGAAGTGGGTATTGTGGGGATTCTTTTAGTTATTTTATATGAGGTAAGTTGCCTTGAGCCTTAATGGGAAGGGTTGGAGTAGAAATTGGAATCACTAATACTTAGGTACCTTTGTGGAGGCACCCAAGTTGGAAAATGGAACTTTATATTGTATTAAGCCCTAGAAACTAATTAACAAGTCATATTCAAAGTACTTCAAGAACAGCAGATGCACTTTGTCAGTTTGTAGATAAAGGTTTCATTTGAAGTCCCTAGTGAGAGTGTGGGGTTGCTGTGTTGGTCCCAAATTCAGGAGATATAAACAAAATAGTTTAGATGATATCTTTCATTGCATCCGCTTCTGCTGCTTCAATAAAAGATGTATCATCTGAATTACTTGGTTACATATTTTCTCAAATACACAAGGAGCCCAATCAACCCTAATAACCGATACCTCATTCCAAGTACATATACCAAATACATCCTCCTGCTACGAACCAAACATGCACATAGTTTTATCAGAATATTTTTCATACAGAAAGGGTAAATGAGCACACATGGACCTTCCTGCATGACCTTATGATATAAATTTAGGGTGCAATCCAGCTCCATAGAAGTCAAAACATAAATCAAATTCAGTTAAGATGATTACCATGGTTAGAGTTTTAGTTAGTTATCTTTTAATTTAAGGGTTTGGTTGAGATACACTGACAACACTGACAGAATTTCCATTTGGATGTTGGTGTTAATCGATACATTTATCCATGTATTCATACACAGATGCAAATGAAACTAGCTAAAAATGAAAAAGCATATATACTTATACTTTCATATATATATATATGAAGAGATCCAAACAGATCTCTAAAAATAGCTGTGAAATACTAGGCTGCTAAACTCTATTCCTATGAAAAATATTCTCATATATATATATATGAGAATATTTTTCATAGGAGTAGAGTTTAGCAGCCTAGTATTTCACAGCTATTTTTAGAGATCTGTTTGGAGTGCTGACATACGCTCAGTTAAGTGGGTCTTCAGAAAACCAAAATATCCTACCTAGACTTGATTTTGCACAAAGGTGTGTGTGCCCTTCTCAGGACACCAATACCTGTGCTTGCTGTTTAAAATTTCTAATCCTTGTGTATGTACAACACAGCTTTGAATACACACAAGCGATAGCTCAGCTGAGGTCTCACCATCATCTATTGGAACGTATCCTGGAATATTTACCAGTAGAAATAAAGCACACACACTTTCATAGGTAAACAAACCTTCACATAAACTCAACAGCTGCAGATATTTGTAGACTAAAACCTTGCGTGCTTAAGAATATTCAAATCTACACAAAATTATTAATCTTAAATTATTAACAAAAGAAACATTCTCTGCATATATAAAGTACATGTCTATGCATGTTTTGTGAAAAGGTTACATTTTTGGTGGGCCTGATGCTTCTACAAATACTGCTTTACCCACAGGAATAAACCTGCCTTCCTTAATACTATGTTCTCCCTGTAGCTTTGCTAAATAGAAAGATATGGGCTGGAAAATAACACCACCATCTATTGGATTCCAGCTGTGTTTTCATAGTACACTGGTGGGAGATACATTTAACTAATTAAACAAGTGAACAATACATTTTTGCTATATTCTCACTAGCAGCAGTGCAGAGCTTCTAGAGGCATTTAGGAGATTAAACTGCTGTTTTACGACTGAAACAGTAAACCATTTTTTTAATATATTGTATTGTAGCCACAGTTCTCAATAGGGATCAGGTATTATTTTCAGACACAAAGAAATCTGCTGCGTTAAACAGTTGCACATTCAAAGCTGCAGGCATCCCAGAATATATGTACCTAACCACCAGGGAGAATTGATTTTTTTGTCTGGGCTGGAAATAACTCCGAAATGACTTCTTTAATTAAATGGCCATTGTGAAGAATTTTGTATGGAAGAATTTTCAGGAGAAGATTCTTCTACCTTGTTTTCAAGGAACCGAATCCTCCTCTTCCCTATTGCATTACCATCGCTGCAGTCAGGGCCAACTCTAGGTAACTTGCTGCCCCAGACAACTTTTGCTGTTTTGGGGCCAGGAGGGAAGGGTGGAAGGGCTAAGACAGCATCATAGGGTATTTTCAGACGTTACGAGATCACAGTGAACCACGGTGAATACCCACCTGTGGTCGCTGTGATTCGCACGTCTGTTTGGCGGCCGCCAGATGTTCGCCACGCTCAATCCCCACATGGGGTCAGTTTCAACCATGCTTCCCAGGCTAGCCGCACCAATTCCCTGGGAAGCGTGGTGAAAGTGATCCCCGGCGGGGATCAAAGAAAAGTAACGTCTGGTCGGTTGCCACGGCCCGGAAGCACCGGCGGGATTCCGGGCTGTGGCGGATTCGGCCAGACGCTGCGGTGGCATTGGCCCCGCCACCCGCCCGTCTCCCCAGAGGGTGGGCGGCGGGGAGCATGGAGGGGCGGGGCCGTGCGGCCACACATTGCGCCATGTGCCCCCGCCCCTCCCCGCCGGGATGACCCCTGCACGTCTGTTAGGGTGTGACAGGGTCGTCCTGGCGGGGGATGACTTTATTGTTTTCATGATGGGGCCAATTGGCCCCGTCACGTCTAAAAACACCCATGGTTGTGGCTGAGGTTGTGCCCGCCTGTGCCATTACATGACCTGAGGTCCCCAACCTTCCCCCTCTCAGCCCATCCAGAGAAATGCCACCAAGCACAACAACAGCACACCACTCTGAAGCACCGTCCTTACCTTCACCCTCCCCACCCCCAAATTGGGTTGGTTTTGGACACTGAGGGGCAGAAGAAACTGGATCCTGGATCTAGGGTCACTGCAACAGCAGTCTGCAAGTTCAGCGCAGCAGTTGCAGGTGAGCAGATAGCAAAAAAGCCAAGGACAAAGCTATAATGGGGACAGGTGGTGCAACTGCACCAGAGGCCACACACTCTGGTACAACTTCATTCCCTGCCACTGGGAGATGGGGGTGGGATGGGTGGGTGGGTACAGCATTCCATCTTCTGTCACAGGGCCTGTTCTAGCCTAGGTACACAGTTCCATGAACAGCCTGAGTGCTAGGGGTGTGCAATTTGTTTTTGTTTTTATAAAATTCTGAAATTTCAGAATAAAAACAAAATGTTTGGAATTGAAAAAATTAAAATTTGGGACATAAAAATAGCAGGTTGTAACTCCTTCGTTTCCTGCCCAATTTGCATGCAATTTGGAGATAACGTACCCCTTACACAGGGGAACATGATATCCTTGTTAGGTTTCAGAAGGATTGGATAAAGGGTCCCAATTTTATAAGCATCATGGGTTGTGATGCATTTCTGGCTGTAACATCTTTGCTTCCCATTCAGTAATGGAAAAAAAAGGCACATCCCTGCTTTGGGGTGCCGGCGACAGAAGCCTATGCCGGTGCCGCCAGTGCCTCTGGCACCTGCTTTTCCTCTGCTCTGCCCACCTCCTCCCCAGGTCTTCTTCGCCCTCTCTACAAGTGCTCCAAAGAGTGGATCTCTGCATCCAGTAAAACCTTTATAATTTAAACAGAGGCAGCAACTGCAATCGATTTAAGGAAATTTGCAACTTCTGTTAAAATCATGACATTTTCACTGCTTATAAAATTTGGACCCTTTATCCAATCTTCCGGACATTTGTCAGATATAATCCCTTTGGTGAAGGGAATGACCTGTCCAAATTGCAACCAAATTGGATAGAAAACAGACATTACAGCTGCAAATGTGTCTGCAAACCATGACATAATTAAATTGCTTATACGATCAGGACCCTTTATCCAATCTTTCTGAAATTTGGCAGGGATTATCCCTTGTATGAAGGGCACAATAAGTCCAAATTCATCCAAAGTAGGTGGAAAACAAAGATGTTACAGCTGGAAATATGTGCACAAATAATGAAATTAAATTGCTTAAAAAATCAGAACCTTTTATCCAATCATTACAAAATATGTCAGGCATGAGGGGTACAATCTGTCCAAAGTACATGCAAATTGGATGAAAAATGAAGAAGTTACAGCCAGAAATACATTTTCCATTGAAACAAATGGAAAAAGAAAATGAAACTTAACAAAAACTAAAATTCTGGATAACGTAAACCAGAATAATGAAAAAAAAAAATAATGAAAACTAAACCAAAAAGGTCCCTGATGCACATCTCTACTGAGTGCTGTTTGTGGCTTCAGCAGCAGTGGAGTGGGAGGGGAGAACGGGACAGCGCAACCTAAACACCTGAAACTACTAACTCTGGAATAAGTTGTTTGAGGATTAGGCCAGAAGTCCCTACCAATGTCTCTCTCAGTCTCAGGTTTGGTAACTAAGCAATCTTCCCCACAGAGTAAACTGTACTTTGTTATCCATAACCGAGAATAAAGTTGTTTTCCTTTGCGAAAACATTAACTTCACTCACAAGAACTACAAGAACTTCACTCACAAGAACTTCACTCACAAGAACTACAAAAAGTGCCAAATTTGCTTGTTGACCCATGACCTATTAACCTCGACGTACAAACTAATTTTTGATGTTAACCTTCGGCTTGAGTAGCTAATCCAGCTTTATGGTTTAGCAGATGTGAAGCCTTGTAGCAGGTCTGATTTCAGTGCTGGGTCAGCAAAACAGTTTTACATGAGCTTAGTATTGCTAAGAAAACTAAAGAGTTGAGCTAAGGAAATCAGTGGGAACACAGGACAGAGTTTATCCAAAGCAACAAATCCAAATATAATCATAAGGAAACAACCCTATAATCCCATACAAAGCCCTAAGGCAGATAGAGAACTGATTGGCAGCTACTTTCCCCGATTGTTTGCTTTTCCCCCACCAGGGAGACCCTCACTTGGGCGGAAGGTTGCCAGATGCCCTTTATCCTAAGGGTGTTTTTAGACAAGACAACTAATGTGGATTAGAGCTATCTAATGAGTATTTAAGGTGGAATTTTCAAGATGTAAAATCGGTTTCATAAACCCCTAACATCGGGGTTTTATGAAACTGGTTTCACAAACCAGCGGATTAAAATGTGTTTTTATTGTTTAAACAGTTAATGTAGATTTAAATAGTGCTTTAATCTGCATTTCTGCTTCTGAAAACATTAAAAGTGGTTTACTTTAAATGTAAATTAATTCTAAATCCACGATAACACACACATCTAAACATTAAATCCAGATTAAAATAAGAATGGCTTCAATGCGCAATAACCACGAATCCGCGATATTTGGTGCTTGTTTAAAAATGCCCTAAAACTGGGGTGTGGAACCTGAGACCTTTGGTCCAAATCCAGCCTGTAGCTGGTTTTTATTTAGCCCCTTTCCAATTACTGGATTTGATCTGCAGATCCAGTCCCTACCCTCAAGCATTGAAAGAAGGAGAGAAGGGATCATAGGAGAAGGGAACATGATGAGGGAACACACTCCACAACTAAGGGTGGATCCAGGACATAGGGTCCCTCATGTAGACCCTCCCCATCTTGAGCACATCCTTTGAGCACCTTTGCCTCCATTTCCTAGCTGGCCCATGAAGCTTGTACCGATATTCAAAGTGGCCCATGGGAGGGAAAGGCTTCCCCATCCTTATTTTAATGGAATATCCCTTTCAACAGTATAGATTCATAGAACATAACAGACATCCCTTATTTCAGACAACCAAAGCTTCATAATTTCCTTCTGAAATTTTGATTTAGCAACACTATCTGGGCCTCAGTCTCCTCCCAGATATTCTACTTTCCTTCCTCTTCCTTGGGGGAAAGGATTCCCTTCAGATGGGAGAGTGACCCCAGCACCACTGTTGTCACTGTGTCAGTGGGAGTGGGGAATAGAGATCGGGAACTACACAATCACCCACACAACCTACAATCAAACCAGCGCCCTGCCCCCGATGTGTAGGGGAAAACAGCCTGTTAGGATAGTACGGGTGCAGGTAAGGCACTGTTGTATATATTGGTGTACGTCCTGTGATAGGCCAGGCCACCAAAAGGACCTTTGGATCAACTGAATGGTGCAATCCGGTCCTAAGTGTCCTGCGAGAGGGGAGTCGTGGTGGAACCACAAGACGTGCTGCCTACAAGAGGGGGGAACCACTATACGCCCGTCTTTGTGGAGAAGCCCATCCTTTGCCACATAGGATGGATTGTCTGCTAACGGGAGCTCAGTAGCAGTGGCCTGTTGCAGTAGTTCGTGTGAAAGGTAGGTACCTGCAAAGACCCAGGGTTCCAGGATTGGACCGTGGAGGTGTCGTGTATGGCCCCGTCCTTCTTGGTAGCACGACAGGGTGTCAGCCAAAATGTTTAGTTTTCCAGGGTAATATTGTATGGTGAAGGAGAAACAGGCAAGAAACAAGGCCCACCGCACATAGCACGCGTTCGTAATTTAAGCGCCTTGCAGGAAAGTGAGGTTCTTGTGGTCGGTAATAACTGTCACGGGGTATCGTGCCCCCTCCAAGTAATGTCACCATGCCTCAAATGCCGCTTTAATCACCAGGAGTTCCCAATTGAAGATAGCATCATTTTGTTCTGCTGCAGACAGCTGGCAGGAGTACTAGGCACAGGGGTGTAGCACCTCATTGTCGTCGGATGGCTGCAACAGAACTGCTCCTATGGCTTGGCTGGAGGCATTGGCCTCGACGTGAAAGGGTTTGTTGAAGTCCAGGTGTCGCAAGATGGGTGACGTGAGGAATGTTTCCTTGAGATACATAAAGAGATATTGCTGCTCGGGCCCCCAGACATATTCTTGATTTTTCTTTAGAAGGGCCGTGAGGGGTTTGGTGATGTCCACATAGTTAGGGATGTATTGGCGGTAGTAGTTTGTACTACCTAAGAACCTTTGGAGTGGCTTGACCGCCTTTGTAGCTGGCCATTGTCGAATGGCCTCCACCTTGTTTTTGTCCATAGCCACCCCTTCGGGACTTACCACAAAGCTGAGGAATTCCACTGTCTGGAGGTGGAATGCACACTTCTCCCACTTATAATATAGTTTGTGTTGGCGCAGGCACTGCAGGACTTGTCGCACATGCTGGACATGCTGGGGCAACGATGTGGAGTTAATTAGGATGTCATCGAGGTAGGCTATGATGAAGAGGTCCAGCACATCCCAAAGGATATCGTTTATGAAGTGCTGGAACATTACCGTAGCATTGGCTAATCCAAACGGCATTACCAGATACTCGAAGTGCCCATAACGAGTGCGAAAAGCCATTTTCCACTTGTTGCCCTCTCATACCTTCACCAGGTTATACGCTCCCCGAAGGTCTAGCTTGGTGAACATCCGAGCGGCCTGGAGGCGATTCATAAGTTCCAGGATCAGGGGGAGAGAATAGCGATTCTTGACTGTCACTGCATTCAAGCCTTGGTAGTCGATACAAGGCCGGAGCCTTCCATCCTTCTTGCCAATGAAAAAGATGGGGGCCCCAGCTGGCAACGAGGAAGGACAGATAAAGCCGTTGCATAGGCTTTCCTCCAGATAGAGGTGCAGGGCGCCTAGTTCTGGTGTTGACAGGGCATAAATCCGTCCAAAGAGAGGCTCCGCGCCTGGTAGGAGATCGATGGGACAGTCATAAGCCTGATGTGGGAGAGGTTCTGCCGCTTGCACCAGGCTGAACATGTCTGCATATTCTTGGTATTCCACAGGCAAGGCAACGGCAGCAGGAATAATGCTTCTGCAAAGTGTTGCAGGCCTCTGGGGTTGGGGTACTACACAGGTCCAGGCACAATAAGCGGACAGGAAGTGAACCTGTTTGAGGTTCCAGGAAATGATGCTGAAGCCAAGGGAAACCTAGGACCATGGAAAACATGGGGGTGCAGATGATGTCAAACAACGCATACTCCTGATAATCCCCGATGGTGCATGGCAACAATGGCATCTGCGAGGTAATGGGGCCTGACATGAGGGGGGGACCCATCTATGGAGTGGACCATCTCCGGATGTTCCTTTGGCTCCAAGGGAATGTCACAAGCGCGAGCACAGGCTACATCCAAAAAGTTTCCAGAAGCCCCGGAGTCAATAAGGGCCCAAACCACATGGGAGTGCTGGGGTGCAAGGGCTACTGTAAGGGGTACTTGGAGATGAGGGTCGAGCAAAGTCGGTTTTGAAGAATACTGTCCTACGGCCGGGATGACCCCTGCCCATCCTGGCCCTTGGTGTTTCTCTGATCCCGGCACTGAGGAGGCAGGGCTGGACATTTCTGGATGAAATGATCGGGGCCTCCACAGTAAAGCACGCCCTAGCCCTCCTCCTCTGTTCTCACTCTTCTGCTGGTAATGGTCCCCGGGAGGCACCAATCTGCATGGGTTTGGGTTCGGGTGCCAGGGTATCGGATCCCTGGGTAGCCGGAGACGGTGATGGAAGGACGCGAGGGGCAAAGCTTTGTCGACGTTCCCTTCGTCAGTCAGAGAGACGATCTTGGATCTGGAGGGCCAAGGAGACAAGGCCTTCCCACATCTCCGGAAGGTTGGCGTATGCCAGCTGATCTTTGATCTCCTCGCTGAGGCCTTTCCGGAACATTACTATCAGGACATCGTTGGGCTATTGCAAATGAAGCACTAATTGCTAGAAGTGGGTGACATAGTCAAGAAGACTGCCCTTTCCTTGCCGCAAGGACATGATGGCAGCCTCTGTGTCCCAATGATGATGGGGGTGATTGAAAGGGAAGGTGAACTCCCTAACAAAGTTGGCATAGTTGGATAGGAGGGGGCTTTTCCTTTTTAACAAGGTTGTAGCCTAATCTAAGGCCACCCCACCTAAATTACCAATAATATACGCCACCTTTAATGTATTGGAGGCATAAGTGGCGGACTGCATAGTGAACGTAAGCTCACATAAGGCTAAAAAGCCTTGAAATGAGTGCCTATCCCAGGAGAACTTGTCTACCCGGGGTCCTTTTGGTTCTCGGGCTCCGGCCAGACCCCCAGATGGTGCGGGAGTTGGAGGGGCTACAGCAGGGGCTGCGACAAGGCCCATGGCCGGGTCCCCGGTGGGGTCCGCAGTAGGGGGCACTACCGCAGCCTCCTCCCCGGTGGCGGCCTGTCCCACCACTGTGGCCAGTTCTGCATACTTGGTCTGCAGATCTTTAAGTTCCAATGCAATGGCTTGTACAACCCGTAACATCTCCCCTATTTCTCTGCTCAAATCCATGTCCCCACACCCCACTATGGAAGGGAGAAAGGGTTCGGATGCTGGTAATCCTGTCAGTGGGAGTGGGGAATAGGGATCGGGACCTACACAATCACCCACACAACCTACAATCAAACCAGTGCCCTGCCCCCGATGTGTAGGGGAAAACGGCCCATCAGGATAGTAATCTGGCCCAATATGTCTCACAGACATGGGGCCTATATCATCATCAGAGCACAGAGCACAAGATCGAGCACAAGCAGGTTTGGCTCGCCACCGATCCACACACTGCAATCACACAGGGGAGGAGAGAACAGGGAAGGTTGGTAGTGTGGAGAGTTGTGCGGGCATGGGGGTGAGGGCCTGGGATAGAAGGAGGAGGAAGGGCTACACGCACCTGGGACTGGGGAAGGAAACCTGGCGGCGGAAGGAAACAGGGTTCACGCTCCAGCACTCACTCTCACACTCACGCCCCACGTTATCGCCACACACACACCAAGGGAGAGAACAATAGGAGTCCAAACGCCCACACGCCACCCCTAAGTCTACACAAGCACCCTCCAATATCCGCACAATATCCCACAGTACACAAACAGAATCAAACACTTAGCTTTGGGGCCAGTTTCTCGCTCTGATTACCGGCGCCGGTGAACACCTGGCGCCAGCTTATGAAGTCTGAGCCACGCCCCCCTGATGTGCTAGGAGACGTGTGGAGCACCACAGTGGCTCTGATCTTGGCCTTGCCCCCTGGGTGTCACCAAGAGTGGTGCAATGCCGCCAGTGGCAGTGCCGGTTGCCTTGGCAACCGGAGGCGGCGCACTCCCCCGCTGCTGCTCCTTTGATCGGACTTGCGCCCACAGCATGGGGGGTGCACAAGTCCTGCCGGAGCAGAGGCCCCTGGCCCTGACACACTGGTGCACTGTTCAGTGCACTTTCCTTAGCAGCACGCTCCCATCAGTTGCTGATTAACTGCCCTTTTCCAAAAAGTTCTAGTTCTGAGGTAACCTACCACAAAGTACACAGCACTGTCTTACCTGTCACTGTCCCTACCCATTCTGGTCAATTCTTGATTGTGTTACATAGAAATTGACCAGAATGGATATACTCCTTCCCTCAGGAGTCCAACCAACTATTTCTGCTTAAGTGTCAATCCTTGTGCAGTGAATTTGTTGATCTGCAAACCATGGAGAAAGCCTAACGTGCACACTCTGTCTCACTCTGGAGATATACACAAATTAACAACCAGAAACCCTTAGCTTTCTGCTTATCCCTTTTCCAGGGCCTCTTCCATAACCCCCTTTAGCTCCAGCTCCTCTACCAGAAGACTCCTGCCTGGGATGAAAACACACCCACACCTGCTTTAAAACCTCAGACTTCCCTGTTACAGAACAACCTTTATTCTCATGCATATCTCTGGAAGGTGAGTATAACATTTGCTTTTCTCCCCCTTGCTTATGCAGACTGACTTTTCATGCTGAGTATGTAACCACTTCCAATGAATTATGCTGGACTGTATTTTTAGACTACAGCCTACCCATGCTCAGTAGTTCCTCCAGACTACATCAAGCCAATTTAGAGGGAAGGAAGCTTTTGGAGCAGGCGCAACTTCTGTGGCTCATAATGGGCCACCTACCCAGCTGCACCCTGCTTCAAAAATGTTACCAGAGCTTGCTCAACATCACTTTGCTAATTGTCATTAGAGTGCCTATAAGAGACATTCATGACATGATCCTCTGAGATACATATAGCATTTGCTAATCATTACTGCAGGTACGAATTCCATTGAAATAAACTGGGCTTGCATCTATGACAAATGCTAGTGCATGCACTTTTCTTTCAGATTATCACATTGCAAAAGCTTAATGACAAATCTGACCAAAAAATATCTAGGTTTACAAGTCACTGATATAACAAACATCATGGATTAATTGCTATAACCCCAGTTATAATCCCCATTTCTGGCACTATGTTTAATTAAATAAACTTGCTGTCAAGCTAGCAGTTTCTCTCAAATCACTAACAGTAAACAAACATCTTCTGGAGAAAAGAATTATAAACTGTTTAACTTACTTCAAACCATCTATTTCAATTCCTGTTTGCAGAAACAGCAACACTTGAAAAACTGGGTAATTTAGCATGGACAGCATGGTTCTTAGGTTGTTTAGAGCCAGCCCTTAACACTGGTGCAAGTCCTATTCCTCTCTTTTGGGTAGCATCAGTTGGTTCGGATCCTATGGGCTATAGGGCAGGAATATTGAGGAATAATCCATTTTAGCAGTTGCACTAGCAATAAGAATACAGTAGGAAACTGATCTTGCCTTGCATTTTACAGTGGCAAGCTTTAAACTTTAAAGAGTCATAATAGTACATGTTCTAGGTACACTTTTTAATGAAAGTTATTAATGGAAAGGGTCTTGACATTCAGTCCTATTCACTTTACTTAGACCAGGGGTGGGGAACCTTTTCTGTCCGGGTCACATTGAAAATTAGTACGAGCTCTGAGGGCCACATAGAGGTTGGGGGCAGGGGTGCTTAACGGGTGTATTCAAGAAAAGGAGGGCCCAGATCATGGATCTGTGCTGTGGATCTGTCCCCTACCCTTGTGTGCATGGCCTCTCTGCTCCCTTATCCTGGGCCCACTTTTTCAGAGTTTGGGGTTAGAGACAGGATCCAGTGGCCAGATCCAGGCACTGGAAAGGGGCCACAAAAAAACTTGCTGAGGGCTGCATTTGGCCCCTAGGCCTGAGGTTTCCCTCCCTCCCCTGACTTAGACATATGCTGACACTAAGGCCATTTTCAGACAAGGTGCTACCATGCAGGTCCACCCGTCTGAAGGTGGTCTAGGGGAGTGCGTGCTCCCGTGACCCACACAGCACCCACCCATGATTACTCACAAAGCACTGGCAGAAAAGCTGGAGTGCGCCCCGCGGGGGCAGGCAGAATGGTGCGTGGGGACAGGCGCCCACGTATCCCCAGCCTCTGCAGCCATTCCATCCGGCAGACATGGAGCCATCCCCCAGCTGTTCTTGTTTGAAAATGACTTTAGTCCTTGCATAAGTGTTAACAACCAGAGAATCACACCCTAAATCTGAGAGGGAAGCAAAGTGGCTCGAATTAGATCCTTTATTGGACCAACTGCTGTTGGTGAAAATAAGCAAGCTTTTGAGCCACACAGGAGCCTTCCTCAGGCATGTAGCACGGCCAGTCAAAGTCTGGAGAGAGTGAGATTGCTGTGCTGGTCTCAAATGTAAGAGGTGGAGCTATTTAGTTCAGAGGATCTCTTTTATTAAACCAACTTTTGTTGGTGAGAATATGCACGCTTTCGGCCACCCAGAATCCTTCCTTAGGAATCTTTTGTGTGCCAAACAAGGGTCCAATTTTAATTTTATTTATTTATTTATTTATTGCAGTAGCTCTCGCCATAGCCATCATAAGAAAGTGCAATAGCATAAATAAAATTAGACAGCCAACATACACACACATAAAAAAAAAATCTGTTACACCAAAATTATACAAACATACATAACAATTAGTTATCTGATGCACCAACTAAAAACAAACAAATAACAATACAAGTCCATCATACATACAAGACAATAATGGACAAAATTAAAAATCAGCCTAATAGCCAGCCCGATTAACATTTTCCATCAGCCTGCATAATTTATGGCAACTATGGGATGACGATTCCTTATGTCAGCTGCTTTTTTCCGCATAGACTGTCAAATTAACGATTACATGCGATTTCTCCTGCTGACACAGCCAGATCAATCTTTCCCACTTGGTAAATAAGGGCACCTCCCTTAGAATGGGCTGAAGGTGGTTCTCCCTAATATTAATAAAATAGTGGCATTCCAATGTGTAATGGATAACATCCTCCACCACCTCCATTCCACATGCACATGTTCCTATTGTCAGTGGGGGAAAGGAAAAGGGTCTGCCACTTGTCCACGCACTCTCACTCAACCGGAGCATAACCAAGCTCTGACCAACAGGGAACTGGAATAAATGCCCATCAGGATAGTAGGTGGACCCTTGAAGTCTCACAGAGACTAGGTCCTTATCATCATAGGGCTCAGAGCACGGTGGAAGGCCGAAGCCTATTGTTTCCCCTGACAAATCCCACTCACACACATTCTCGCAGGGAGGGGGGTTCGGGGCAGGCAGTGTGACGAGGTGCGGGAAGGAAGGCAGGGGCCTAGGGTCACAAGGGAGGAAGTAGGAGGATCACACATGCTGGACAGGGAAGGAGCCCCGAAGGGGGGTGGGGGGGGAGGACACCCAAGCGCTCACCCAGCACCCGCTTCCACACCTACTCACAGACCCCAAGGAAAGGGAAACAACCAGGACCCAACCACACAACAATATACACCTACGTAATAGCACAAGCACAGGGAATACTACACATGAATACAGACGTAAGGCACTCAGAAACACAAGCAAGGAACACTTATCTCTCAGGTGCGGGCCAGCTTCTCACTCTGATTACCAGCGCTGCACTGCTGACAGAGCCGGCTTCTTATCCTTGAGGACCCACCCCCTGCCATGCCCGGAGCCGTGCGGAGCACCGCAACGGCCCTGGCTCCGACCCCGTGCTCTGCGCTGCACCTGGAAGCACGGGCGCATCGCTGCTGAGCCGTTTGGTTGCCTTAGCAACCGAGGATGCAGGCGGCTCCGGGGAACCAGCGGCGGGCGGCCCCACAGGGGCAGCTGACAGGGACCCAGGTAGGGGGAACCCGAGGCGCCGTGGGCGCCGTCCCCTGACAGTACCCCCCACCGAGCCCCCTGGCCAGGGCCCCAGGACGGGCATGGGTGACCTGGGTGACGGAGGTGAAAGAGGCACACCAACCGGGGCACCAAGACCCACGAAGTGGGCTCCCAGGAACTGTCCTCCAGGCCGTACCCCACCCAAACTAGGAGATAATACAATCTGCCCCTACAGTGCCTAGAGTCGTGGACAGCCCGAACTTCATATTCAGGGGCCAAGAGGGAAGGGCACGGGGGCTTCACAACAGGGGGAACAGGAGAAGCCCCAGTGACCTCCTTCAGGAGGGATACAAGAAAAGTGGGGTGAATTTTCATAGTGGGTGGCAAGCGGAGGGTATAGGTGACCTCATTAACCTTCCGAAGGATAGGGAATGGACCAAGATAGTGGTGGTTCAATTTTCTTGAGGGTCGAAGGGAAGGATAGTGCCTTCGATCCAACCAGACGAGGCCGCCTGGCTGGAATGACAGGGCTAGTCGGTGATGCCGGTCAGCATATGTTTTATACTAGTGGCGAGCATGGGCAAGGGCCCGGGCGGCCAGGGCTTGTGTCTCCTGGATCTGCTGTGCTAGGGCTCCGGCAGCAGGGACTGTGGTGGTTTGCATGTCTATAGTTCCCAAGGGTGGGTGGAACCCATAATTCACAAAAAAGCGGGAGTTACCAATAGACGCATTCAGAGTGTTATTATATGTGAATTCCGCCAATGGTAACCAATCGTACCAATCATCTTGGAGATAGTTAACATAGTTCCGTAGATATTGTTCTAAGTTTTGGTTTACACGTTCAACCTGTCCGTTGGCTTGGGGATGGTATGCGGTTGTGGGGCTCAAGGTGACATGTAAAGCCTTGAATAAGGTTCTCCAAAAGTGGGATATGTACTGAGTTCCTCTATCACTGCTTATCTTTTGGGGCCATCCATGTAGCTTAACAATGTGGCGGATGAAGAGTCGACCGGTCCGCTGGGCAGTGGGTAACTGCTTACAGGCAATAAAGTGTCCCATCTTCGTAAAATGGTCTATGACCACAAGGATGGCGGTATAGCCCCTCGAGGCGGGGAGTTCGACAATAAAATCTAGGCCCACATGCTGCCAGGGGCCCTGTGGCATGGCCTGTAGTTGAAGGAGTCCCAGAGGGGCCTTGCGAAGAGTTTTGTTCGGGCACAGATTGGGCATTTATGCACATATTGCTGGACATTTTATCGAATGGTTGGCCACCAGAAGGTTCGCACGATCAACCTGTACGTGCGGTTCCTTCCAGAGTTTCCGGCTAGGAGCGAATCGTTATGAGACCACAAGATATCAGTTTGTCATGATGGGGGAACCAAAATAAGTCTGTTCTTGCAGTGCAAGCCCTGTGTGGTTACAGAAACAGGGGTCGAGTTCGTCAGTTGAAGCCTTTTGGAGTTGCTCAAGGGTGAGGATGGTGCCCGCAAAAACTCATGCTTCCAGAATAGGCCCCTGTATGTGCACGCGGTGTTCTCGATCCTTATAGTACCGGGATAGGGCGTCGGCTAGGATGTTGAGCTTCCCGGGACGGTATTGTAAGATAAAGGAAAATCAAGCGAAAAATAAGGCCCATTGTGCATGGCAAGCATTATGAATTTGTCTGTAAGTAAGTGAGACTTTTATGGTCAGTGATGACCGTCATGGGGTGATGGGCTCCCTCAAGATAATGGTGCCATGTCTCAAAGGCGGCTTTAATTGTGAGGAGTTCGCGATCGAAGACTGCATAATTCCATTCGGCCGCCATAAGTTGTCTTGAATAATAGGCACACAGATGGCGAAGCTGCTGATCGGTGAAGTCTTGTAGCAAGATGGCTCCTATTGCTCCACTGGAGGTGTCTGCTTCGACATAAAAAGGTTTACTGCAGTCTGAGTATTGGAGTCTAGGAGCCGTGAGGAAGGCCTGTTCCAAATACTCAAAACTGTGCTGCTGCTCTGGCCCCCACGTATATACATGATCCTTTTTCAGCAAGGTGGTCAAGGGCCGTGTAATTTCAGCTTAGTTAGGGATGTACTGACGATAATAGTTTGTGCTCCCCAAGAAACGCTGGAGGGGTTTCACGGCCTGGGGAGCCGGCCACTGTTGAATGGCTTCTATCTTTGGGGGGTCCATAGCGATGCCCTCGTAACTCAGCACAAAGCCCCCAAAACTTATGGTCTGAAGGTGGAATGCACACTTTTCTCATTTACAGTAGAGTCAGTGGCTCTGTAGCCGCTGTAAGACTTGTCAGACACGTGTGATGTGTTGCGTCAAGGAAATGGAATAGATTAAGATGTCGTCCAAATAGGCGATGGCAAATACATCAAGGATGTCTTGAAGGATGTCGTTAATGAAGTGTTGAAAAGCGGCTGGAGCGTTGGCCAATCCGAATGGCATGACTAAGTACTCAAAATGTCCGTAACGAGTGCGGAACACTGTTTTCCACTCGTCACCTTCGTACTATGCATTCGTACTGCTGAATTCGTACTATGTTGTAGGCCCCTCATAAGTCGAGCTTGGTGAATATATGTGCTCCCTGGAGTCGATCGAGTAATTCCGGAATGAGGGGCAAAGGGTAGTGGTTTTTTATGGTGACGAGGTTGAGCCCCCGATAGTCTATGCACAGGCGGGAGGACCACACACACTGGATGGGGAAGGAGCCCCGAAGGGGGGGGGAGGACACCCAAGCGCTTGCCCAGCACCCGCTTCCACACCTACTCGCAGACCCCAAGGAAAGGGAAACAACCAGGACCCAACCACACAACAATATACACCTACATAATAGCACAAGCACAGGGAATACTACACACGAATAGACGTAAGGCACTCAGAAACACAAGCAAGGAACACTTATCTCTCAGGTGGGGTTCAGCTTCTCACTCTGATTACCAGCGCTGCACTGCGGACAGCGCCGGCTTCTTATCCTTGAGGCCCCGCCCCCTGCCATGCCCGGAGCCGTGAGGAACGCCGCAACAGCCCCAGCTCCGTGCTCTGCGCTGCACCCGGAAGTGCGGGCGCATCGCTGCAGGGTGGTTCGGTTACCTTAGCAACCGAGGATGGAGGCGGCTCCGGGGAACCAGTGGCGGGCGTCCCCACGGGGGCGGCTGACAGGAACCCAGGTAGGGGGAACCCGAGGCACCGTGGGCACTGTCCCCTGACACCTATGTTCTTTAGGGATACCACAAATACAACCAAGCTTAAATGCTGATTCCATCAGTGACATCCGCAAGCGTGTCAGATGAACCCGGCAACAGCTATCTGATACAACTGTAAGATATTTGGCCATGCCACAGGATGGTATCCAATGTATATAATAGGGAAAGATTTGCCTGCATCGTACAGCTGCGAAATCATCCTGTTGAGCTATATCAAGTAATCTCTGCAAGAGATCCATCTTTTCCCTTTCCGGGAAAAAACGCTCATCCCTATTTATAATATAGTTAAAACCAGCTCTATTCAGAATCTTAATAAGAAATGATAACCATGGGGCCTGACGCAGTGGGTTTTACCATATCCTCAAGATAGCACATTTTCAATAATCTCCCAGGTGGCAGTGTTAATAGCATAAACCAAAATTTAACAACTCTGTGCATAACCAAGAATTTTACAGGTTTTATTCCCGTTTCCACCCTTAGCAAAGCCACAGGGGTAGAGGCTGGCAAGCCTAAGGTAGCCCTTAAGAATTTATTCTGAACCACTTCTATCGCTTCACTAACAGAATAACCCCATACTTCAGCCCCATATAATATCTGTGACAATACCTTCCCTCTGAATGCTTTAATGGTGGCCTGCAATGAAATGAACTCAGGTAGAGCATGGAACTTCCTGACCGTCTGTGATGACTAAAGTGCTCTTTGTTTTACAGCCTTTAAGTGTACTTTCCAGCCCCAATTACAGGAAAATATTAGCGACTGACAATTGGGATACACTAAATATATTAGATATCTCACCCAAGGGTTCAATTTCATTCCCTCCCTACATTCCCAACTCTATTATGTTGGACAGAGCATCTTCGTAAGCCTCCCCTTGTTCCGATGAAGTTGTTGTCAATATCCTAGACCTAGGTAATGGAGCTGGCTTAGCAATCTGTTCATACAGGTGATTCATTTTCTTTAGAAATAGATTCTGTCCTTCCAGGGGAAGACCCTTATAGGCAGGTATATAATTCCTTCTAACAGGTGAGAGCGATGGAGACCTATTCCACTCCACCATCTGCACCTCCATAGATTTAGGGGGTGAAGTCCTTACCCCTTTCCCACCCCTGGGCGAGCATTCCCTCACCAAACCTGGTGCTGACTGACCTAAGAATCCACCCTTAGTAGGCCCCCCTTCCTCATAAGGGTCAGGTGAAGCAGAAACATATACCCTTGAAATATAAACTGCCTGACTAAATAGTTCAGACTCTCTCTCTAGTATTCTGGTTACCCAATTCTGGGTTTTCAAATGGAGGGGAACAAGGGTCCAATATGGCCCCAAAGCTTGCATTCTCTCACCAACAGAATTTGGTCCAATAAAAGAGATCACCTGAATTACTTTGTCTCCAACCTTAAATCTTGGCATCATCGAGACAAATGTATGACTGACTTCAGTGAAAGTTTCTTCTATGTAAAAGCTCAGTGAAAACAGAGTAAAGACTTGAAGAAGTAAAACAAGTTCATGTTTTGGCTGCTATTTAAAGATGCAGGTGGGAGGTCAATAGCTGAGCAAACAGCTGGTGCAGACCGAAAGCAGAAAGCTAGCATTCAGCATAAGAAAAAAGGGATTGCCTAGGGATGAGGATGGAGGGAGTTTGGCTGCCGTGTGTTGGTCCTAAATGTAAATATGGGTGCTAGGAAGAGGGCAAGGAGGTGTGGTCGAATCCCACCCTCCATTTCTGATGTGGTCACGCCCCTTTCTGAATTTTGTGACATCATGATGCTTGAAAAAGGGGCGTGGTCACATCAGAAAAGGACAAAGTGGCTCTACCACTCCTGCCCCCCACCCTGGGAACTTTTATTATTATTTATTATTAAATTTCATACCCCGCCCCTCATGCCTCTGGCATCCTGGGGCGACTTACAATAAAACAAACAATAAAAATAACACATTAAAAAAAATCTACAATTTAAATATAAATATAAAAACACAGAAAAGGAATACCCAAAAGATCCGTGATACAGCCCACCCTGTCCCATCCATCCCTCCCTCCCTTCGCTCCTGCAAAACACCTGGTGGAAGAGCCATGTTTTGCAATTTCATCAGAAGGCCAGGAGATCTGGGCTAAGGTGAACCCCCACCAGGAGGGCATTCCAAAGCGATGGTGCAGCCGCTGAGAACGCCCTCCTGTCTGTACGGACCCGGCAATATTCACAGGACCTCCAGAAGGGCATCTCTGGGCAACCGCCGGGGCTTCACCGGGATACGGGGGGTGAGGTGATCTTTCAGGTAAGTGGGGCCTAGGCTGTGTAGGGCTTTAAAGGTTAAAAACAGCACCTTGAATTGAGCCCGGAAGACAATAAGTAGCCAGTGCAGTGGTCAGAGCACCAGTTGAATATGGTCTATGTGGCCTGTGCCTGTAAGCAGTCAGGCCGCTGCATTCTGCACCATCTGCAGCTTCCAGACCATCACCATGGGCAGCTCCACATAGAGTGCATTGCAGTAGTCCAGTCTCAAGGTAACGAATGCATGGATGATGGTTGCAAGTTTGGAGTCTGAGACATATGGGCAGAGCCTTCTCACCAGATGCAATTGGCAAAAGGCACCCCTGGCCACACCTGACACCTGGAGATCCAGGTGCAGCTGCAAATCCAAGAGCACTCTCAGGCTCCACATAGATGGAACCAAAGGAGGACGGACACCCCTAATAATAATGGGGACAACCCTAATGGGGGTGACCCCCTCACCTAGATCACCAGCCCCACCAACCAGCATCACCTCTGTCTTATCAGGATTGAGCTACAACCGGCCCAACCTCATCCAGTCCCCCACAGCCGCCAAACACGGGACAGCAAAGAGACTGCAGGGCCTGGGTCTGATGAAAAAGACAAATAAAGCTGAATTTCATCCACATATTGATGACAGCAGACCACCCAGCTGCGGACCACCTTTCCCAGCAGCTTCATATACACATTGAACAAGAGAGGGGACAAGATGGAGCCCTGTTGGACTCTGCACGGGAAGTCCTCCAGTGAAGAAGTGCAATCACCAAGTAACGTCCACTGGGAATGGTCGGTAAGGTAAGAATGGAACTTCTGTAAAGTTGTCCCGTCCACCCTGGCCAAGTCCCACAGGCGCGTCACCAACATCTCATGGTTTACGGTATTAAAAGCTGCTGATAGAGCTAACAGAACTAGTAGGGTCATACGATCACTATCTATTTCTACTAGGAGGTCATCTACCAAAGCCACAAGTGCGGTCTCTGTGCCATACCCTGGACGGAAGCCGGACTGCATGGAATCCAGGAAACTGGTGCAAGATGGGCCGCCCACTTCAAACTGGAATCATGGAGGATGGAAGATTTAACAGCAACTGACCTTGCATTAAACAACACCAGCTCCAGACCTGGACTATCTGGGATCTCAACTTCCCGGTTACCTGAGTCCAGGGGGGCCAAGCAGGGGATTAGTACTAGCCACCGATCCTGCCTCTCACAATGACCTTCTTTCCCCCTAGGGCTATATCTCCCTCGCCCTAGGACCACCGCAATAGCCGCCGCTACACACTTTCCCCTCCCACCCGCAGGGCCCCACTACCTCGGTTCCCGGTCCCTGACTGGCCCTCTGCCAGGGTTGCTGGGGGGAACCAGCCTTGTTGGCTATTTATGAGCAGCTTGCCATTTCCTTAAATTTATTCAAAATTTTAAATAATTATACCTTAATTGTATATAGTTCTTCAAGAGTTTTTATTATTATTTGTACTTCATTAGTGTCCGAGCCCTACAGTGAGATCAGAGCTACATTGTGCTAGACGCTGACTGAATACAAGAGCAAAGGGCAGTGTCTGATCTGAAGAGTTCACTGTTTGAGGGCCCTGTTGTTTCATAGTTGTGACTTACTCTTGTTCCCATCTGGGAAGTTTGCTCCTCCTCTGCTACCATTCTCACCTGCCCTGGAATTTCCTGCTCCCCAAAGCATCTTTTTATGTTCTCCCTGGCTGGGACATTTGTCTTTTTTGTTTTCTTTTTGGCAAGCCCCCCCCCTCCGCCCCCCCGACAAGAACCTAGCTGTAAAATAATAAAAATTAGGAGGAAAGGCAGATCTAGTCACACATTTTATTATACAGATTGTGTTTGGTTAGTTAAAATACATGGTATTACTTCTGTTCTTGATGGGCAGAACCATCACCTGGGTGTTTAATGCCAGCATTACTCCTTAGTGCTATAATGAATCTCATTCACTTCAATGGGACTTCTGCTGATTCTAAATTATTATTATTATTATTATTATTAACAAACATTTATATAGTGCCAGCAGTGTACCTGGCACTTTACAAAGTAATAAAATAGACACGGTCCCTGCCCCTAGGGCTTACAATCTGAGAGACAGGAGCTGGG
>QEPC01002256.1:1019614-1045938 GCA_003113815.1 Sphenodon punctatus | reverse complement strand
GAGGCGGTCCCTAAGGTAAGAGGGGCCAAGGCCGTATAGGGCTTTATAGATCATTACTAGGACCTTGAACCTGGCCCGGCACACTATCGGCAGCCAGTGCAGCGCTCGGAGCACCGGTGTAATGTGCTCCCGGCGACCCGTCCCCGTAAGAAGACGGGCCGCCGCATTCTGCACCAGCTGCAGCCTCCGGGCCAAGAACAAGGGAAGCCCCACGTAGAGCGCGTTACAGTAGTATGGGCAGGGGATGCATGGGCGCCCATTGCCATGCGTTTTTTTGACTTGCCCTGCATGGCATACTCCAGATTTCTCTGTAGTGCCCCGTGAGTGGCCATGAGTAGCATGGCTCATCGGAGCGCACATTCCCCTGCACCATCTTCAGATGGATGGTCGGATGAGTGACTCCTGGTTGGCCATGTGTGGTAGCATCTCATTTTAAATCACCCTCTTTTAGCACAAATGTGTGCAAGAGAGAATACATGATTTCATTTCTGTGGTTTCGATACAAATTTGCTATTTGATTTCTGAAAAATTTTACATTAGCTAAAACAACTCATTTGATTGTACAAGTGAAGTCTAAATATGATCAATACATTTCTGTTAAAAACATTAAATATGAATATTTAATTAATAATCAAGTCAATATTAAAATGAAAAAGTGCCTTATTGGTCTCTCGCAGCACAAAACACTGCACAACTATGGTCCTTTTTACACAGACACTCTAACACCAATAAAATGTATGTTACATTTTATTATACATGATACAGGGCAACACTGCAGCCCTGCAACATGGGTTCTTTTCACACGAGATGCCTCCACCCAGTTTCACTGGGTGGAGGTGTTTGTGTAAACACCACGGGCGCTGGGTGTAGGTGCGTGCGTTCTCCCATGCAACACCCACCTCCACCTACCGCCACCCATGGAGCTATTGGCATTGGAGTCCATTGCTCTGTGGGTGGGTGGTGGGTGGAGATGGGTGTTGCGCGGGAGCACGCACGCACCTACACCCACCATCCGTGGTGTTTACACAGACGCCTCCACCCATCTCCACCTAGCGAAACTGGGTGGAGGCATCTCGTGTGAAAAGGGCCCATTTTGCAGGACTGCAGTGTTGCCCTGTACCATGTATAATAAAATGTAACACCCATTTTATCAGTGTTAGAGTGTCTGTGTAAAAGGGCCTATCTCTAAGTTAAACTTCATCTTTTAAAGACTCTTTTCCTCAGCCTTCCTCTCACACACACTCAGAGATATCTAATTTTAAAAGAATTGCCGACATACTTTCTCTCCTTAGTTTTTGTTCTGCCACAACATGCTTTTCCCCAGCCCTTACAATGCTGCATAGAAAAGTCTAGCCTAGCCCAAAGCTACTAAGTAATTGTGAAGGAATGACAGATGTGAGAAGCTAAGAGAGATGATGAAAGAGATGAACAACACTGTATGCCAAAGGCAAATTCAACCAGTATTGTAGTGTGTCCTCTAAAGGTGCTATATGACTACAAAAGGTTAGTTCTTACTTATGAGAAAGCTACAAACATTGAACCATATCGTTATTGTTCATGTTAGCGCTTGGACTAAGGGAGGGAGATTTATTTATGTTTATTTATTTATTTATTAAAAATTTGTATCTCGCCCCTCCTGCCCATAGGGCAGCCCGGGGCAGTAAACAGCAACAATCAATAAAACAATAAAACAGTTTAAAACAGTTAAAAACACAATAATGCAGGGGAAAAAGACCCTCCCCTCCCCCATCCTCCCCTCACTGAAAGCGTGACAGAACAGCCAGGTCTTACATACATGCCGAAATAGCAGGAGAGTGGGAGCCAACCAAGCCTCCTCCGGGAGCAAATTCCACAGCACAGGGGCGGCCACCGAGAAAGATCTAACATCGGTGGCCACCCACCTCGCTCAGGAAACCTCAAAAAAGGCTCCCATGGACGATCTCAGGGGTCGCACAGGCACATGGGGAGTGAGGCAGTCCTGCAGGTAGGTAGGGCTCAGGCCGTGAAGGGCTTTAAAGGTTAAAACCAGCACCTTGAACCTGACCCGGTGCTTTATAGGCAGCCAGTGCAGAGTCCGGAGCACCGGTGTCATGTGCTCCCTGTGACCTGCCCCCGTAAGGAGACAGGGCGTGGCATTCTGCACCAGCTGCAGCCTCTGGACCAGCTTCTCAGGCAGCCCCACGTAGAGCGTGTTGCAGTAATCCAGCTTTGAGGTGATGAAGGCATGGATGACAGTGGCGAGGTCGGAGTCTGAGAGATACGTCCTAAGCCACTGGACAAGATGTAACTGCCGAAACGCACTCCCCGCCACAGTCACAACCTGAGATTCCAGGCTGAGCTGTGAATCGAGGAGCACACCCACTCCGCACTTGAGAGACCATGGGTGGGTGAACCCCCACAACAAGAGGAGATTCAACCACCCCCAGGTCCCCCAAGCCCTCGTCCACCTCCGTCTTGTCAGGATTCAATTGCAGATGGCTCAACCTCATCCACACCCCCACAGCTGACAGGCACTGGGAAAATAGGGAGACTGTGTGACCTGGGTCGGTGGAAAAGGAGAGGTAGAGCTGAGTGTCATCAGCATACTGGTGACACTGCATGCCCTGAAACCCTCTCACGATCTCACCTAACGGCTGCATATAGATGTTATACAAGAGGGGGGACAGAATAGCACCCTGCGGAACTCCACACATGAGGTCCCGGGGGGAAGACATACACTCCCCCAAGACCAGCCGGTGACTTCTCCCGACCAGGAATGAACAAAACCAGTCCAAGACCATTCCGCCCAATCCTGGCACGGTCCCACAGGCGGGTCACCAACATCTCATGATCAACTGTATTGAATGCAGCCAAAAGATCTAGCAGGACCAGTAAGGTCTGATGACCCTGGTACAATGCCAGACAGAGATCATCAACCAAGGCCACCATATTGTGCCCAAAGAATGAGGAGGAGTATAGCCCAGAGAAATATCTACTGCTAAAATGGGATAAGATTCCTATGGGAGTTATCAGTGCTCTATTTACTGATGAGCGAGTGATGGTTGAGAGGAATATTCTACTCACCAACACTAATGACCTGAAATCCATAGAAGCGTATGAAAGGATGATTACTATATTGCAGGTTTACCTGGGTGCAAGTGAGATTCGAGCAGCTCCCTCCCAGAGGTCACCCGGGAGACATCAGCCATGGTACGACAGGCACTGTAGTAGGACTAAGGCAAGGGTCTTTGGAATTTACAGAGAGTATCGTAGAAGTCAGTGCAGTATCTCTCTACTCCCTCTCTCTCTCCCTCTGTTCAAGCTCGTCTCATCAACTGTCTCTCTGACATCTCTACCTGGATGTCTCAACGTCAACTCAAACTCAACATGGCTAAAACTGAACTCCTTATCTTCCCCCCTCATCCTTCCTCTCCTTCCTCACTGTCAATAACTATTGATGGAGTCACCATCCTGCCTGTCCCCCAAGCCCGTAGCCTAGGCTTCATCTTTGACTCAGCCCTTTCTTTTAAACCCTACATTGACTCTGTTGCTAAATCCTGTCGCTTCTCCCTCCATAACATTGCTAAGATTCGCCCTTTTCTCTCTGTCTCGTCTGCCAAAACTCTTGTTCATGCTCTGGTCATCTCTCGCCTCGATTACTGTAACCTCCTTCTCACTGGCCTTCCCCGGTCTCACCTTTCTCCCCTCATCTCTGTCCAAAACTCTGCTGCCAGGGTCATCTACCTCGCCAGTCGCTTCGACCATGTGCAGCCCCTCCTCTCTTCGCTTCACTGGCTTCCCCTTCCTGAACGAATCCTGCACAAGCTCCTAGTCTTCACCTATAAAGCTCTTCACAACCTTGCTCCCCCCTACCTCTCTGCACTTATCGCCCTCCATACTCCAGCCCGTGCACTTCGCTCCTCCTCTGTCCCTTCTCTCACCCTTCCACGCCTTCCCTGCTCCCCTAAGCGCCTTCGTCCCTTCTCACTTGCTGCCCCCCATGCCTGGAACTCCCTCCCTGTCCACATCCGCCTTGCCCCCTCCCTTCATACCTTCAAATCTCTCCTTAAAACTCACCTCTTTCGCTCTGCTCTGTCTGACTCTTTATCCTGCTGAGCCACTATTCCTATACCTACGATCGGTTTACCCTTATCCTTGCAACATGGACCTGCCTGCTGTCATTCTCATCGTAACCAAGCCAAGTACGTGCACTTGAGACCTCGCATCTTCATGAATGTTAGACCCCTTGTCTCTCCCTCTGTTCCCCTTCCTAAGTCTCTCCCCCAGCTCCTGTCTCTCAGATTGTAAGCCCTAGGGGCAGGGACCGTGTCTATTTTATTACTTTGTAAAGTGCCAGGTACACTGCTGGCGCTATATAAATGTTTGTTAATAATAATAATAATAATAATAATAGTTTGCCATCCCAGTACTTCCAGGCTAAAAGGGAGTATAAAGTTTTAATTAAACACAAGAAGAGCGCCTATACAAGGTTAAGGTGGGAGAAGCTTATTGAAGTTGCGAATGAACGATTTGAGGGCTTATTGGAGATTAGTCAATAGCTACTTATCTAAGAGCATATCCAACTACCGTCCTCCTCTTACTTTAGGGGTGTGGGAAAATTATTTTCGAAATTTGTACGCTGGGCCAGAGGATATTGCACAGTGTAGTTTTGAGGAGTCTGTTTTGGAAGATCTTCCTCCCTGGTCCCCATTCACCTGCAGGGAGGTGTCTACAGTAATAGATTCCTTCATCAACAATAAGGCACCAGGGGTTGATTATATATCAATCGAAATCATTAAAAATGATAAGGAGTGGTGGGTTCCCCTTCTGTCTTCTCTTTAGACAACAGTTAGCCGTGTAGGATTTGTCCCGCCCTCATGGAGGAAGGCTGTGGTTGTTCCCATTTTTAAAAAAGGTTCGCGCCAAGATCCGGCAAATTATAGGCCCATAAGCCTCCTTTCTACAATAAGTAAGATCTATGCCAAACTCTTGTTGGCTAGGCTCATCTCTTGGATAGAGGATAATAATATTATTCTCCCTGAACAGGCAGGATTGAGGAAGTCCTGTTCAGCTATGACCATTGTATTGTTTTGGACCACTTGATTGGTAAATATATGAAGCTTAACGGTCAGGTTTTTGTCGCTTTTTTTTTACGTGAAGTCAGCTTTTGACTCAGTCAATAGGGATATTCTATGGGCTAAACTAGCATGCTCTACTATTGACAAGCGACTGCTATTTCTTATTCAAAGCCTCTATCGGAATTCTGCTCTCATGGTTTAGGTTAGTAGATCAGGAACTCTCACAAGGGAAATCAATGCTCCTGGTGGGGTTAGACAGGGATGTGTCCTGGCCCCTACTCTATTTAATCTGTTTATTAATGACCTTGTCTTGCCGCTGACACACCCGAAGTTCTTTCCTCCTAGATTGGGTTCCCACTATCTTGGATGTCTACTTTATGCTGATCGCCTGGCCTTAGTATCTCAAACTTGTGTAGGCCTCAATAGGCAGCTCAGTGCATTTGCAGTTTATTGTAGATCTAATAAGTTGACAGTTAACTATAAGAAGTCCAAGGTGTGGTGTTACTGGAGGGAAAGCCGTGGGTGCGGGCTGGTGCGCCGTAAGCCGGCTGCCCTAAGTCAACTTTCTTGGGAGAACAGCGCGAGCAGAGCAGAGCCGAGGGTTGGAGTAACAGCTGTGACTGAGTGCGGAGGAGGCTGTCAGCTGCAGTGGGGGCGTGGCTGGAGATATCTGATCCCCATAAGGCACAGCACTGACTGATTATTTGATAACATTGCTGATATTGGAGTTTCATTGGTGGGGGTGAAAGGCCAGTTGCATACCTTACTGGGAAAGATTGACCAATTTAATTTTAAAAATTGTGCCTCTAATAATGTGCAAATTGTTGATCTGAGATCCCAGGAACAGTCTCCAAGGGAGGCAAGGTGACAGGCCTTCTTTAGACAAAATTCCACCTATAATTTAATCCCCCCTCGTGAGGTATCCAGCATTAAGAATATAGACCATAAGGCCATTTGGCTGAAAATTAGACCTGTGGAACGGGGGTATATCCCAAGCTGGGATTCTGCTGAGCAGATAGCTAAGAATATCGTAGCACAAACGACAATTAGGAAGGATAAGATGAAGATAATTAGCTGGGAATGTCTGAGCTCTGAGAGATATTATAAGTGTCTTAGGGTTAAATTCTCCTCCTCTTGGGTGGTTGACAAACTGTTTTTAGCCAGGAAAAAATCTTAGGCGGTTTGGGGTCTCGACTGATCGTGTCTTTAGGGTGGTGGAGGGTAATAAGAATGAGAAAGAGGGGGTAGAACTGGACAACCCCAATTATGTTCCCATAATGAACCCATGATTCTGTGCAAATCCTAGTGTGGAGGATTCTGCACTGCCGTTAGCTGTAAATGGTAATCAAGAACGAGAAGATATGGAAACAGAGCGTATAGGGCATGCTCCTGACGATATAGTAGAAGATTTATTATTAGTAAATAATCGAGCTAGTCCACCAGCAGCGGGTGTTGTGGACAGAGCTAATCCCTGTGATCCTCTCATGGCAGAAATTCAGGGCTATTTAGGGAATGAGGGTATTGGGGTGTTGGCCCCGCTCTCATTACAATCTTTTGAGAACCTGTCCATTATCCAGCAGGACATTCTTATACAGAAATTAGATCGCATTAGGAAAGAACTGCCAGTATTAAGTTTAGATTTCCAGGGAAACCAACAGCAAGGAATAGAGCATGTTCAAATCCCTAAGTCTCCACCCGGGGCATGGACGGCTGCCCGTTATTTAGAACAGAGTGAGTTGGGACAGCCATCTCCCCCAAGGGTAGGCGCGCCCCAAGGTAAGAAGGTTAGAAATTTGGTGCAAACTACAATAGTATATAGGAAGCAAGGGCCTAATATAAGGGAGGAGGTTGGTGTGGCCCAAACTTCTGTAGGGGCAAGTGGGGCTGATAGGGAAGAGGACCTTAAAGAGACGGATTCCAATAAAAGGATAGACATAGTAGAGATCCAGGGGAAGGAACCTAGGGATTGATATAGTGAGGCTCCCCTGGGAAATTCACTTCTTGGGGAGCCAAACTATAGGGGGGAGTATTATTTGAATATGTTTAGTTCAGTGGTTAATAGGGAGATAGTTATGGAAAAATCTCCTAAGTCAAAGCATCTCCTTCATGGTATGGAGGACTCTACCCTGCAGTTAAAACTTATGTCATGGAACATTGCAGGGTTAAGGAATAAATTGGAAGACCCAGAATGGGTTACCTTCCTTAAAAGTTTTGACGTAATATTATTTCAGGAAACCTGGTGCCTAAAGGAAGATAAGATCATAATACCTGATTATTATGTGCATTTAAAACCCGGGCGTAAAGATCAACACAGAGGCTGGGTCTCGGGGGGCCTTGCTATATTGCTCGCTGACAAATATGGATGCTGTGGCAAGGCTGTCCATCTGGATAGACCAGAGGTTCAGGCTATAACTTGGGAAGTGCAACCTGGCCTTGTTATTTTATTGCTTAATGTATATTTGCCTCCGCGCCCCTCAGTGTACTACGATCCAACTATTTGGGATGCTTTGGGTCTGATATTGGACCAGTTAATGTCCCAATTTCCCTCTGCCTTCTTTTTGATGGCAGGGGATTGGAACGCAAGACTGGGTGTTGAGAAGGTTAATATGAAAGTTTTGACAGGTAAAGAGAGGGGAGCAAGTGGAAGGAAGTCACGCGATAGCGTACGCAATGAGTCAGGGAAGTGTATGATCAATTTTTTGAATGAGAATGGCTTGCTGGTATTGAACGGGAATGGGTTAGGGGACCCGGAAGGGGACTTTACCTTTATTAATAAAAATGGTAGGAGTACCATAGATTATATAGTGGTCTATCTGGCACAGCTAGAATATTTTTCCTCATTTAGATTAGTACCCAGACCTGAGTCAGACCATCAAGCCTTGGCAGTAAACATAAACTTAAGGGGGGTTTCTACTTCTCAAGTATGTACGTTGGATACAGGAAGAGTTAGAGTGATGTGGTCTAACTCAGTGTTAGTTAAGTTGCTAGAAATACTCTGGAGTCCTCGGCTGGTGCAGATGAAAGAGGAAATGATTAATATAAGTAATTTGGATATGGAACAACTGCACCTATGCTATGACAGGATTGTACTTATTTTAGAAAGAGAAGTTCTGTCTAAGGAATGGAGGGAAAGGACACCGCGTTTAAATAATTGGTACGATGGAGAATGTAAAAAACTAAAACGCTCTCTCCTTAATTTAAGAGCTCAATGGGTTCGGTATAGTTCGGAGCAGGCAAAAAAGGCTTTTTTGGATGCTAGAAGGAGTTATAAAGCCCTGATTAAAAGCAAAAAGGCATTGGCTTCAAATTATATGTGGGCTAGGATAAGGGTAGCAGCAGCCCAGAAGGACTTACGATGTTTCTGGGCTCTGATAAATCAAGGTCTGAGACCCAGACCCCAAAGTAGGGGGTCCCAGATAAGCATGACTTGCTGGGAGAGCTTCTTTGGGGCCTTATACGCAGGTACCCCAGAGAAAGATTTTTCAGTCCCAGTGCAGCAACACAGATTAATGGAGAAGAGTTTTGACCCCCAAGTAAAAGAGGAGGATCTGTTGACGGTGATCAGGTCACTGAAACAAGCAAAAGCTCCCGGTCAGGACTTTTTGGTTGCAGAGGTATTGCAGGCAGCCCCCTTTTGGTGGCTCCCTGCACTGACAAAGTTTTTTACACAGATCAATGTACAAAAAAGTCCTCCGCGATCATGGGGGGAGAGTATTATAGTTCCTATATTCAAAAAAGGAGATCCGCTGGATCCAGGTTGTTACTGCCCAATTAGTTTATTACCGGTTATGGGCAAAGTCTTTGCCAAACTTTTATTGAGGCAATTAGAGGAATGGGTAGAAGGAAATCACCTTATACCACGAGAGCAGTTTGGTTTTCAGAAACAGTGTTCTACACTAGATAACTGCTTTGTCCTCTCTCATATTTTGGATAAATATGTGCGGATTAAGACAGGAAATTTTTTCCTGGCCTTCATAGATTTCCAGAAGGCCTTTGATTCAGTCCCTAGACAGAAGCTGTGGCTAAAATTATTTCACCTTGGGATAGATAAGGACCTTCTGGAATTGATAATTGCTTTGCATTCAGAGAACACTGCTAGGATTAGAGTGGGACAGAATGGAGCTCTTTCTCAAGCAATTAGTGTGAATAAAGGGGTTCGTCAGGGGTGCGTGCTCGCCCCCATGTTGTTTAATCTTTATGTGAGTGATTTACCTTGTGTGCTAAGCACCCCCAAATGCTGTCCCCCGAAAATTAAGAATGAGGCAATTGGTGCACTCATGTATGCGGATGACATTGTAATTTTGTCCCAAGCCAGAAGGGGATTGCTTTACCAACTTGAAAGGTTGATGTCTTATTGTAAAGACAAGGAGTTAATTGTAAACCCTGTAAAGTCCCAGATTATGACCTTTGGGGGGGAAAAACGGCTTTACAAATGGCATATAGGTAAGGTTGAGTTTCATCAAACCGATTCATATGTTTATTTGGGTATGACATTGACCAACAGGGTTATTTTGGGGGAAGCACAGACATCAATTAGCCTTTAAAGCATTAGCAATTGCTAAAGGTATTTTCAGATTGGCAAGGAAAGCCAGGGGGGTCCCTTTTGCTGATATATTGCATGTTTATAAAGGGAAGATTCAAACCTTGTTGACCTATGGGTCGGAAGTAATATCAGATAACAAAGGTCAGGTTCTGGAGGTTGTACAAAATAAATTTCTAAGGAGCCTGCTGGGATTGCCCCAGAGAGTTCCGGCCCCTATTTTAAGAGCTGAGACAGGGCTTTTTGCAATTGAGACACTGGGGAAAAAACAGAGGGTAAGGTATTGGGCTAAATTATTGTCGTTTGATGTGAATTCACTCCCCTCCATATGTTTACGGGAACAACTGGAATGTCAAAGTCCGCGGGGATACTTATGGATAAGGCAGGTCATGACCGATGTGCAATATATGGGGTGGTCAATGGCCTCCTTTTGGGGGAAAAGCAAGCACCAACAAAGAAGTATGATTGAGGACCGATTACAGGATATAGCCATGCAAGAAGATATGGCTTACCTGAGGGATTGGAAGGTGGCCCCTTATTTTCTGAGGATTAAATTATGCTTTGGAGTTGAGTCCTATTTAAAGAAGCTGGAAAACCCGATGCAACGTAGAGCTTTTTTGAGACTGCGTCTCCAGTTATTTACTTCAGCAGTGCACCAAGGGCGCTTTAATAACATTCCATATGCATCCAGAGTGTGTCAATGTCTAGAGGGGTGTGTGGATGATTTAGCACATTTCTTGCTACATTGTTCGTTCCATGAGAGCTTGAGGGAAGCCTGGATCAAGCCATTATGGGCCAGGAGAGAACCCCCCACAGATGAGGGGAAAGTCATTAGTATACTGACGACCAGTGACAGTCAGGAGCTAAAGATGGTTGCTTCCTATGTCATCTTAGCGGAACAGTAGCGCGAAAGATGCTGATATAGGAAGGGTCTATGAATTGCCTGAGGCTGTACAGGCGAGTTGATGACTATCTTGGAGAAGGGTATTTGAAGAGTAAATCATTAATTTATCTATGTATGTGGATTATTTTCCCTGTGTATTGAGCTGTCGACCTATGCTTTTGTGTAATGTGGCTCGCCGTGCGCTGTTTCAGTTTGTTTTTTTATCTTTATGTATGTATTTGTATTTTGTACCTTATTTTATGTTTTTAGTTGTTTGGCCATGGCGTTAAGCTAGTGCCGCAATAAAATTAATTGAATTAATTGAATAAGAAGTCCAATATTGTGGTGTTCTCAAAGAGGAGGAAGGTCTATAGCTGGTCCTTGGATGGCCAGGTAATTGAGCAGGTCAGGATTTTTAAATATTTGGGACTGCATTTCCATTACTCTGGTTCCTGGAAAGAACAGTATAATAGGGCACTCTTTGCTACTAAAGGATTAATCTCCCCTCTAAGGAGACAATTCTCAAGATCAGGGGAAAATTTAATCAAGATGGCCTTGGAGGTATTTAACTGCAAGGCCAGAGCTAAGGTTTTGTATGGGGCAGAACTATGAGCCCCTTTGATAGCTGATAATCTTGATATCCCCCAGTCGAGTTTTTTTAGATTTTTGACTAAAGCCCCTGGAGGCACTCCGATGGCTACGACTAGATCTGAATTGGGGCAAAGAAGTTGGGAGTATAACGCCTGAGGCATGGCCCTCAGAGCATGGTCAGAAACGCTGGATCCTTCTGCCTCTGGACTTGTGCGATTTGGGGGGCTTGATAAGTTCAGAAGCAAGTGGAGGATTAACATTGAAGCACATTTGTGCAAGATGGGCTTTTCATTGGACTATCTGCAGGGAAGGAACCCCAATGCGGTTCGTTCAGAGATTTTTACGTGCTGGGATGGTATGGATTGGTATGGATTGTTCAGTTGTTGTTAATTTATATAAGAACATAAAAACTAAAGAAGTGCCATACTGGGTCGGACAAATGGTCCATTGAGCCCAGCATCTTGTCTCCAATAGTGGCCACACGTCGTTGCTTTGGAGAAGTATCCAACAGGTTACAACGGGGCAATCCATTCCCTGTTGTTCATTCCCAGCTCCCAATAGTAAGAGGTTACATCCCCCAAACTTACTTGGCTAACAGTCATTAATGAACCTACCCTCTAAGAACATAGCCAATTCTTTTTTTAAACCCACTTGACTTGATCACATCCTCTGGCAACATATTCCACAGGCTAATTATACATTGAGTGACTAAGTACCTTCCTTTTGTTTGCTTTGCTTTGTCACCAGGTAGTTTCATGGAGTGTTCCCTACTTCTAGTACTATTTGAGAAGGTAAGTAACAGCTCCCTATTAACTTATTCCACTCCGCTCATGATTTTATAAACATCTATCATATCCCCTTTCAGTCACCCAAAGAGCTGAAGAGCCTTAACCTATTGAACAGAAGCTGTTCCATACCCTTGATTATTTTAATATATTTTTGTCCTTCTCTGCACCTTTTCTAGTTCTACTATAACTTTTTTGAGATGGATGACGAAGGTGGTTGCTGCAGCACATCTTCCCCTGTTGTGGGCCCTCCAAATCAGCAGCACCATGTCAGAGAGTAGTCTGCAGCTTTATTGTCCTTTGCCGTTCACCAAATATTACGTCACAAACACGGCCCTTCCCTTGAGATATCACGCGTGGGGGCGCCATGTTTTGTTCAGAAGGTCTGGCTTTAGCACGTGTGCGATTGTCTGGTTGGGTAGGGAGCTACGTGCGGTGGGACTAGCCAGGTGGCTAGTGATTTCGGCGTTGCTTTGTGTAGGAACGCTGAGACCATGGAGGCCCCTCCTGTCACTATGATGCCAGTCACTGGTGGTACCATAAATATGATGGAGTATTTACTCCCAAGGAAGTGTTCTGGATCAGAGCCTGGAGAGCCTTCTTCACCGGCTTCACGGTCTGTGTGACAACATGGACCCAGAGACGTTCCTGGACCACGAGATGGTGTTCCTCCTGAAGGGGCAGCAAGCTAGTCCTTTTGTTCTGAGGGCATGACGCTTCATGGACAAAGATGGCACATCCTGGCACCTGAGGTATTTGGGAGAACCAGAAATGGGAGACAAAAACCGCCATGTCCTGGTGCGGAACTGTGTAGACATTGCCACTTCTGAGAACCTGACAGACTTCCTGGTGGAGATGGGCTTCTGTATGGATCATGAGTTTGTTGCCAAGGGTCATGTATTCCACAAGGGCATCATGAAGATTGTGGTGTACAAGATCTTCCGCATCCTCATTCCAGGAAACACTGATAACATTGTACCTTTGTCCCTTTCTTACTTGGTGGAGCTGAGCATCGTGGCCCCAGCAGGACAGGACATGGTTTCTGATGACATGCGGAACTTTGCTGAGCAGCTCCAGCCATTAGTTCACCTGGAGAAAATTGACCCTAAAAGGTTAATGTGAGTGAAATGGGCTCTGCAGCTATGGGTAGATCTTTTCTCTTAGGCTAAAGGACTTCCGGGGCTCTGATGGCAGCACAGACAGGTTTTCCTTGCCTTTTGCAAGAGGACTGCAGGTGTGGGCTCTGGTGGTCTGTTTGTTTGCTGCAGTAATTTGCAGCTGGATTGTTTTTCCTGAGCTGGATAAGGAGGACACTTGTTCTAAAGCATCCCTGTTGGCTTAAAATTGACTATTTTAAATGCAAATTTGAGGCTAGGAATGTATGTCAAATAGAGTTGGGGGCACCGATGTGATGTGGTTTGGACTCATTGGCGTAGACATTGACTGTGTTTTATATTTTATTTTGTTTTATTCTATGCTGTCCTATTTTATAATGGCTATGGCTATATAAATAAACTTGTTTGACTTTGACATTCACCAAATATACCATCCCAAAACACAATACTTCCCGTAAAGGTCAGGCTGGACCCTTTTACAACAGCAAGCACTTTGGTGACCCTCAGCCATACACTGAGGTAAGTTCGTAACCTGCTCCCAGTCCCATCTGTCTCTCTCAGCGAGGCTCTCCCTGGTCCACTGAGCCTTGCTGTTCACCTTTTCAGGGATTCAGCACCCTGGCCAGCTCACAGCAAAGACCTAAACTGGCTCCATAGCCAGGCTCAGACTGCCTGTGTGTCAAGCTTTGCAGGTCTTATAGCCCCAAAGGTCCAGGTCTTCAGTGGCAAGGTACCTACTTTGTCAGAGGTGACTAGAACGGCACACAGTATTCAAGGTATGGTCACACCATTCATTTATATAGTGATGTTCTGATATTTTCTGTTTTATTCTCTATCACTTTATGAATAAGTCCTGGCATTCTGTTTGCCTTTTTGATTGCTGCTGCACATAGAGCTGAGGTTTTCAATGAATTATTCACAATTACTCCAAGATCCTTTCCCTGAGTGGCAACCTCTAATTTAGAACCCAGCATTGTGTATATAAAGTTAGGATTATTTTTCCCTATGTGCATCACTTTGTACTTGTCAACACTGACAACATATTGTACCAGCAATGTGCCAGGCATGAAACAGTCACGGTTATAGAGATGAATCCCTGCCCCAAGGGGCTTACAATCTAGAATGGGGAAGGGGAGGTCCACAAAGAGAAGGATGCAAGTACATTCATGAAGCTGAAAAGTTGCAGGCACACATGCTTAGCTTAGTTACAAGAGAGAAGGGGGACTCCTGAAGGATGGAACCGTATAAGGAGAAGCATAAAGGAGCAACCTATGGGAGTCAGGAGCTAGGGAAGGCCTGACAAAAGGGGTGAGGGTTTTGGAGGGATTTGAAGGTTGCAAGGGAGGGAGCAGAGTGTATGTGCTTGGGGAAGGGTGCTCTAAGCATAGGGAGCAGCATGGGAAAAGGGGCAAAGATGCTTTAGGGAGCAGGAGACTCTGAGGCTGGTAAGGGTGATGACATAGAAGGAGCAAAGTTCACAGGTGAGAATGTAGCAGAAAATGGGGATGGAAAGATAGGGAGGAGCAAGGCCATGAAGAGCCTTGAACGTGAACACAACAAGGTCGTTTTTAAACGAGACAAGAAACGCAGCTGATCCTTTGATCAGCCGCGTTTCTTTGCGCTCGTTTAAATTGCAAACCTACATTTAAGCCGGCTCTTCCCCACGTCAGACCGGGCAGGCGATCCTGCCCCCTCCGACGCGGATCGCCGCTGTGCCGGCTTCACAGCACACTTCCGGGGTATTTTGCCGAGTGCGCATGCGCAGAAGGGAGAGCATGCGCACTGAGTCTCTACGCCGGGTCTGATGCTCTTCTGAGCATCAGACCCGGCGTAGAGAGAAAGGCGGGTGCCCGATCCCGCCTCTGAACGATCCTGCTTGTCAGCGGGATCATCTAAAAGCGCCCTAAGTTTGTGCTCGATGTGAAAAGGGAAAGGAGGGGCTGAACATTATCAAAATGGGGCGAGGGGGTGAGGTGGATGACCTTCACAGCAGAGTTGAATAGAAGGGAGAGGATCAAGGTGAGAGTCAGGAAGGCCAGTAAGAAGAGTCAAAGTGAGAGATGATTAGGGCATGAACTAGGGTCTTAGCAGTGGGAGCTTTAAGGAAGGGGCAAATTTTAGCAGTGTGATGTAAGCAGAAGCGATAAGCCTTAGCAACAGACTGAATATCTGACTGAGTAGATTGGAGAGGGAAGAGTAAAAGATGAATTCCAGGCTATGAGTGCAGGCTGGATGGTGACACAGTCAATGGAGATGGATGGTGAAAGGGAAGAGGATGGTTTAGGCAGGAGATGAGTTCAGTTTTCAACATGTTCAGTTTGAGTTTGTCGGCGAGACATCCAGGTGTAGATGTCAGAGAGACAGTGTTATGAGGCTGGATGGAGGGGGTGAGGGTAGGGGTGGAAAGATAGAATTAGGTATCATCAGCATGCAGGAATGAGAATCAATGAGTTAGATAGAAGGCAAGTATGGGCATTATGTTTTGGTTCTGGTCCTATTCATTAGATTCCCCAGTAAGTTTGGTTCTACTGTCAACGTCTTTCCATTTTAAACAATGATGAATGACAAAGAAAAAGTGTTTGTTAGATTTCCATCCATGTGTTGCCAGGTTAGAACCAGGAGGTGTTGAGATGTAGGTGCCATGCACACAGCTATCTCAGCACCTTCTAAAATCCTCATCAACAGTGTGAAGTGGAGTATTTGGAAGGTTCCAATTTTTTCTTGTTTTTGCTTATGAGCAGTTCTGTGCCACTGAACCCAAGACTATTTCAATTAGTTTTAAACACAGACTGCAAACAAATAAGGCTACTGATGTCTCTAAGACACACTGTTTCTGGTTTTAATCTCAAAGACAGAGAAAGCAATAGCAGACAGAGGGAGACAGATATGATTCATCTTCTCAACATGGTTTACATGAGTCATTCATTGACCGAGGCTTGTTTTGACAAGCGGAATGTTAGCTTTTTAAAATCTCAACTGGAGATGTTCCGTAGGCACTTTGGACTTCTCCAGAACATCAGGAATGTACAAAAGATTAAAACAAAGCCAAACTGAAAAAAGAAAAGGATCTGCAAAGATCCTATTAGTCTAGCCAGGGTCACACACAGACCACTTTTACACAGCTATTAATGAGAGGGAAAATATAAGTCTGTATATCTTCATTTTCAAATTCAGTTCATCCTTTCTATGTTCACCTGGACAATAGGTGTCTATGACTGAATTGCAGAGTTTATTAAATATGAAAACAACTGAGAATAGACAGATTGACTGAGGACTAAAATCACCATAGGGCAGGCTAATGAGAAAAACTAAAAGAAATAAATACTTCAACACAGCCAGTCAGACCTATTCCTTTTTGAAGCATCACTGACCATTTTTCCCTGATCAAAACAGTTGCCCAGGCAATGTTTACCTTGGTATTAAGAGGGAAAAAATGCAATAAATTTTGAAACATCTGTAAAACTGCCAATGACAACTTCAAAAGCCGCCCCGAGCTGTTTGCAGTAGGGGCGGGGTATAAATATATTAAATAAATAAATAAAATACATTAAAAATTCAAGATTCTCAGGGCTTACAAAGTTTAGGGGAAACTGCTTTTTGACCTCTGGCAGTCCCACCTTTCTGTGGTATAGAAGCCAAGTGGAGAAGGTGGAGAACTTGAACCTGGAATAGCAGAGTTTAAATCTTGTCTTAGCCATGCACTGATGGAATGGCCTTGGACAGCTCACCAGGTGAGGGCCCAGTGCCAAGGGCCCAATCCCCACGCAGTCCTGCGGCAGGCAATTGTCGCTGCCACACTGCGGAGCGAGCACAGGGAGCCGGCCACATGGTGCAGGAGCGGGCCCATGCTCCTCTCTCCCTGCTTAACAGCTGATGGGGAAGGGAAGATTGGGAAGAGCATGCACCCTCTTCCCAGGACCTCCTCCTCACTGATCAGTTGTCAGTCGTCAGTCAGGTAGATTGGAGGAGAGGGGAGCATGAGAAGAGCACAGGCTCACTTCCCCCACAGCTGATCCACTTGATTAACAGCTGATTGGGGGAGAAGAGGCCCAGAGGAGCGCCTGTACATGCTCCTTTGGCCCCTTCCTCCAATCATCTGTTTTTCAGGGTGAGGAGATGGGAACACATGTGCTCCTCTGGGCTCCCACTCCCCCCGATCAACCCAGCCAGACTGAGCACCTGCTCCTGGCCATGACATAGCCACACGCGACAGGCACCAGTGCTGCCACTCATCATGGAGCTCACCACGCGGCAGGCAGAAGGGGCCTGGCCACACGGGACACCCCACCCTGGGCAGCCTAACCCTATGTGGGGTAAGGCTGCTCTGTGACACAACAAATAGCAGGCAGCTGTTTGCCCCACCCTGGGGAGAATGGAATATCTGGTCGCTGCCGGCTCCATGATGCACCGCATCACAATGCCCAGCTGCCCAGAGGGGGGTAAAGCTACTCAAGGCATGGTAGCCTCCCTTCCCTGTCTCCTGTTCCTTTCCAATGTCTCTCAGGCCCTTTTCACATGAGCCGTGGTGGGCGGGGTGGGAGGTGCACTGGCAGTGGGTAGAGGTGGGTGGGCGGTCGTTCCCACAGGCATACACCCACCTCCACTCATCTCCACGCACAGAGCAACTGGCATTGGCTTCCACTGTTCCATGCATGGATGATGGGTGGAGGTAGGTAGAGCGCAGGAGCACACACCTACCTCACCCACTACCTGTGGTGTTCCCATGGGCGCCCACCCATTCCCCCGCACCTGCTGCAGCATTCGCATGGGTGCCCACTCCCATTCACACACGTGTGAAAGGGCCTCAGCCTCCCCCTCTAAAAAAAGAAGAATGACCTCTCTCACAAGGTTGTTGTGAGTGTGAACTAGTGAAGGACTGTAAGGCACTTTGAACAGCAAAAGTGCTATATAAATGCTAAATAATAATAAAGTGTAATAGTCTCATTTTTGGAATGAAAATGCTTGTTTCCTTTTTAAAAGAAAACCGTTCTCAGAATTGTGAGCTTTTTTAGAGACACTGGTCCTTTTCACATGGGCCTGGGAGGAGCTGCGGTGTGGGGAGGATGGGTGGAGGCTGCAGCAGGTGTGCAGCCCTTCACATGGACACACACCCATCTTCACCCACCTCCATGCACAGGGCCTTTTCACATGGGCTCCCCACCCCCTCGCAGACGTGTGTGTGGGGGGCACCTGTGCAAACGCCACAGCAGGTGCAGGGGGATGGGTGGGTACCCGTAGGAATGGTGCCCGCAGTTCCCGTGCTCCACCCATCACCCATGCATGGAGCAATGGGCTCCAATGCCAGTTGCTCCAGGCGTGGAGATGAGTATGCACCCATGGGAATGAGCGCACACTCACCTCTAGCCACTCACTACGAGCGCTCATCCATCCCCCCACCCACTGCAGCCCATGTGATATTATATTATATTATATTATTATTAATAATAATAACAACAACCTTTTTGTATTTTTCATCATTTAGATTTTACAAGTGCAGTTATTTACAGAGCGCTATTGGTGTGTGCTGTAAAATAAGTAACTTTTTCCTGAGAAAAAATACAGCTCTAATCATTAATAAAATGGAAATTAAATATGTAAAATAACCTGCTTGGGCATGGGGAGGGGTGGGACTGTATATGTATTTTATTCTCTTCTAGGTAGGAGGCTGGGGAGTGAAATTTTGGGCTTGCGGGGCTGGGGACATTCTGTCTACAAGAGCCATGTGAGCAGTTGAGGCTTGGGGTGGGGTCTTGAGGGATGTTTGTGGTTTTTGTAATCCTCCCTGAGTCCTTTAGGAAATGGGCAGCATATCAGTTTAATATTATTATGAAGATAAAGATGAAGAAAAGTGTTTTATGCTTATTTTCCCAGGAATGAGGTGAGGAAGTGAACATTTCCCCCCATCTAATCAGAATGTATATTTGGTCATACTGGGATTTTTTAAAAGCAACATTTTTAATAGTTGTGTGTGTAAGCAAAACATAACACTGCATTTTGAAAAGTGTTAAAGAATTTGAATATATTCACTGGATATATATATAAAATATCTTTAATATATATCTAATATATTAAAGTACCGTTAACACTTTTACATATATATATATAAAAGGGCACCGTCAAATAGAGATGCTGGCCCTTTAAGAGAGTAGCGCATGCCTAGAGGTGAAGGTGCTATTCAAAGAGCAGGCACACCTAGAAGTGGAGGACCATTCCTGATTGAATAGCACCTGAGACTGGGTATGGCTGGAAGAGCCACAAGCCTCAAAGAGCCTGGAAAGGCTCAGTTAAGGGTGAGATGTGGCAGTGGCATGAGCTAAAGGAGCGCTCTGCCTCAGACAGAGAGAGATAGTGGGGAGAGAGGCTGGAACTGATAGAGAGAGACTGTGGGGAAGACACCTGGTCTGAGGAGGGACTGTGCTTGGTCGGGAGGGTTAGCCTGGGAAGCCTATGCCTCACATGGGTCTGAACTGTGGACATACAGACTGTATATAAATAGAGACTTGTATATGTTGGAGAACTGATATGGGCAGTGAATATATGGCCATTTTTACATGGATGGGGGGTGGGTGGGTGGGTGTTTTGGCGCGGCGGGTGTAGGTGGGTGTGTGCCCGTTTATACAGACACCCACGCACCTACACCCACAGAGCATCCTCTGTTCTGTCGGGTGTGCAGCGGCTGTTGGGGTGTGTGTGGCAGGAGCGCGCATGCACAAACACCCGCCATTCGTGGTGTTTACATGGGCACATACCTGCCGCTCACCCATTCTCCCATCCACTGGTGACCGTATACACGGACTGCCCCCTTCGCCACACACCCGCCCGAACACCAAACAGGATGTTGTATATAGAACAGTATATTATTTATTATTAGATTTATTCACCACCCCCTCCTGCCACAGCAGCTCAGGGCAGCTCACAGCATCTTAAAAACAATATGCTATAACTACTAAAAAAACAGCAATAAAACCCACAGCAAAGCATAAAAAACATCCCCACCACACTCAAACTCCCACTCATCACCCGTCTCCCTCACCAAAAGCCTGGTGGAACAGCCACCTCTTACATTGTCTTCAGAAAGAGGGGAGGTCTGGTGACAGGCAGACCTCCATTGAGAGGGAGTTCCACAACCATGGTGTGGTCACCGAGAATGTCCTCCTCAAAACCCTAACCGAGCTGCCCCGAGCTGTTTTAGGAGGGGCGGGGTAAAAATCAAATCAAATCAATCAATCAATCAATAATAGCCACCCGAGATACCCGGGGGATCCAGAGGAGGGTGCTCCCAGTCGACTGCAGGGGTCAATCCAAAACCCGGAGGATGAGGTGGTCCTGCAGATAGGCAGGGCCCAGGCTGTTTAGAGCTTTATAGGTCAAAAACAACTCCTTGAATTGGGCCCGGAAGACTATCAGCAGCCAGTACAGAGAACAGAGCACTGGTGTAATGTGCTCATGGAGATGGGCCGCCGCATTCTGCATCAGCTTCAGTCTCCGGATCATCACCAAGGGTAGCCCCACGTAGAGCGCATTGCAGTAGTCTAGCCTTGAGGTGATAAAAGCATGGATGCTGGTGGCAAGGTCCAAGTCAGAGATATAAGGCCTAAGCCGTCGCACCAAATGTAATTGGCAAAATGTACCCTTTGCCACAGCTGCCACCTGGACATCCAAGGTGGATCTACAGGTCCAGGAGCACCGCCAGACTACAAACCTGAGGAACCAATGGAGGGCGGACCCAATCGATGATGGGTGCCACCACTCCCTCGGCTCCTCCCACCAGCATCACCTCCATCTTGTCAGAATTCAGCTTCAGGCGGCTTGCCCTCAACCAGACCGTGGACCAGACATCAGGTAAGCACCAAGACTGCCTGGCTCCCTGCCCTTCGCAGCTGCCTGGCCACCACACATTTGTTGTGTCACCTGACCCAGTCGAGACCATGTTGGCAGTGTGTTCCTGACCCAGGTCGGGCAGTGACAGCGGCACTCCGCCCTCACTTCTGTTAACAGGATTAGGGGCAGAAGGGGAAGACTGCGAGGTTATGGAGGCACCGTCTGGTCCATCTTTCTGGGATGAGTTTCAGGAAGTGACGCCAGCTGATGCTGTGGATGTTCTGGGGTCTGTTAGAGCCACTAGTTGCGAATTAGATCCATGCCCATCCTGGTTGGTGAAAGCTCCAGGGAGACCATGGGGATGGTGTTGGAGAGGGTAATAAACACGTCCCTTCGGCAGGGGAGATTGCCACCCAGTCTCAAGGAGGCTGTGGTACGCCCCCTGCTGAAGAAGCCATCCTTGGATGTGGACGCACTTGCCAGTTTCTGACCTGTCTCTAATCTCCCTTTTTCAAGGAAGATTATTGAACGGGCGGTGGCACTGCAGCTCCGGGCACATCTGGACAGCATTGGTTTCCTTGACCCTTTTCAGTCTGGGTTCTGCCCCGGCTATGGTACAGAGACGGCATTGGTGGCCTTTGTGGACAATCTCCATCGGGAGATGGATGCAGGAAGTTCAACATTTCTGGTCCTGCTAGATCTTTCGGCCGCTTTTGATACAGTGGACCATGGGCTGCTGTTGAGATGGCTGTGAGTCCTAGGGGGTCTGGACGGGACTGTCCTTGGGTGGTTCTGCTCATTCCTCTTGTGGAGAAGCCAGAGGGTTGTGATGGGGACTAAAACGTCTAGCCCTGGACTGTGGAGTTCCACAAGGTTCCATCCTGTCTCCATTATTGTTTAATGTGTATATGCAGCTCTTGGTGGAGATCATGAGGGGGTTCAGGGTGCGTTGTCACCAACATGCTGATGATACTCAGCTGTACCTTTCATTTTCAACCGACCCAGGTCCTGCCTTCTCTGTACTTTCCCAATGTTTGGAGGCCGTGGTGGATTGGATGCAGCAGAGCAGACTGAAGCTTAATCCCAATAAGATGGAAGTGATGATGGTGGGTAGGGTGACAGAGGTATTGGCTCCCCTCATGGAGGGGGTCCATCCTCCGGTAGCCCGGCAGGCTCGGAGTCTGGGGGTGTTATTGGATTCGGGCCTTTGCCTGGTTCAACAGGTGGAGGCAGTGGCTAAAGCCGCTTTCCTCCAGTTGTATCTGGTGCGGAGGCTGCGCCCATACATCTCCAGGCCCAACCTGGCCACCCTCATTCATGCCTTCATCACCTTGAGGCTAGACTACTGCAAAGCGCTCTACGTGAGGCTTCCCTTGATGCTGGTTCAAAGGCTGCAGCTAGTGCAGAACGCGGTGGCTTGTCTCCTTATAGGGACGGGGCGACAGGAGCATATCACCCCCATGCTCTGCACTGGCTGCCAATAGTGTACTGAGCCAGATTTGAGGTGTTGGTTTTGGCCTATAAAACCCTACACGGTCTGGGCCCCTCATATCTCAGGGACCGCCTCGCCCTCCACATCTCAGAGTGACCCCTTTGGTCCACCGGGGGCACCTTTCTGGAGGTCCCCTGTGTAAAAGGGGGGCCACCATGGAGAGGGCGTTCTCGGTGGTCATGCCGTGACTTTGGAACTCCCTCCCGGAGAAAGCCCACCTGGCCCCAAGTCTGCTGGCTTTCCGCTGAGCTTGCAAAACCTGGCTGTTCGCCCAGGCCTTCGAAGGGGAGGCTGGGAGGGGAGCGTAGCTGCGGGGAGATATTTTAAATTTTGTTTAAGTTCTCTTTATGTTTTCTATTTAATTTTTTAATATTGTATATTTTATGCCGTAGGCATGAGGGGGCGGTTAAGAAATGTAAATAAATAAATAAATAAATAAATACCCATAGATACTGTTTGGAGGTACACATTTTTAATTCATTTGATTTTTAAAAATAAAAAATAAAAAAATAAGAAAGCAGGCAAGGAATTTTGTGCAATTGCAAGAAAAGACTGTAAGTACTGTAATTTTATATGTCATATTTGGATACAATTCTGTCACAATAAGAGAAAAATGAAATCAGAACTAGCAAATCTAAAAACAAATGGCACAAAAGCAACCTTGTCAGATAAGGTTTAATCTTTTATTTTTAAAAAAATAATGAAGTGCATAGCTAGAAAATATCATATGCTATACAGGAAGTCTCCTTTATATTCTTGTCACATGCTAATGATGACAGTCAAGGTCAAACTGCTAATCCCTAATTTGAGGGCTCTAAATGCAAAAACATTATGCTAAAAAGGTCTAGGTTTTTGGAAAATTAATAGTGTACAATACATGATGCATTTAAATTGCACCTTCCTAAATAGAAAATAGAAGAGTGTGGTCTTTAAAAGCATGTCAAACAATTGCAAATGGTTTAAAGATAACCAGCTGTTTCATTTGCATGCTTCAGAAACTAGGCTGGAAATGGAGTGGCTATTATTCTGCAAGACCAGGCTGAAGACAGATTAGAAAATGTAAGCTTTTATCATTTTTCTTTTGCCTAAACTTTATTTCAAAATTGAATGTTGTTAAAATCGGTCTGCTTTTGCTTTCAATGTTTTTGAAGGCTTCATGTGACAGTAGACAATATTTTATTTAAATTGTACGTTTTTATTATATAAAGGGATTTAATCCACTCCTATAACAAGCTTACAACCTTCTTGTGGGTGGCATGTATGGATGCTAACTATTCATGCTCACTCTAAACAGTTTTTATTAAAAAGAAGAGACAGGTTTAAAACAATATAATTAAGTAATTTTCCTTAGTTCACACATATCTATTTACTTATAACAATGAAAGACAAAGNGCACAAAAGCAACCTTGTCAGATAAGGTTTAATCTTTTATTTTTAAAAAAATAATGAAGTGCATAGCTAGAAAATATCATATGCTATACAGGAAGTCTCCTTTATATTCTTGTCACATGCTAATGATGACAGTCAAGGTCAAACTGCTAATCCCTAATTTGAGGGCTCTAAATGCAAAAACATTATGCTAAAAAGGTCTAGGTTTTTGGAAAATTAATAGTGTACAATACATGATGCATTTAAATTGCACCTTCCTAAATAGAAAATAGAAGAGTGTGGTCTTTAAAAGCATGTCAAACAATTGCAAATGGTTTAAAGATAACCAGCTGTTTCATTTGCATGCTTCAGAAACTAGGCTGGAAATGGAGTGGCTATTATTCTGCAAGACCAGGCTGAAGACAGATTAGAAAATGTAAGCTTTTATCATTTTTCTTTTGCCTAAACTTTATTTCAAAATTGAATGTTGTTAAAATCGGTCTGCTTTTGCTTTCAATGTTTTTGAAGGCTTCATGTGACAGTAGACAATATTTTATTTAAATTGTACGTTTTTATTATATAAAGGGATTTAATCCACTCCTATAACAAGCTTACAACCTTCTTGTGGGTGGCATGTATGGATGCTAACTATTCATGCTCACTCTAAACAGTTTTTATTAAAAAGAAGAGACAGGTTTAAAACAATATAATTAAGTAATTTTCCTTAGTTCACACATATCTATTTACTTATAACAATGAAAGACAAAAAAAAAGGGAACTAGTGAAATACAAATTAAAAAATCCAAAATGACCGCCATCTCACATCATTCTTTGAGCTTCCTTTACCATCATTCATCCAACTGCACAAACAGCTTTTACAGATGCCGGCAGGTTTGTGCTGCTGGCCATCAGTAACATTAAAAAAATAAAAAACAAATTACAAAGTCACCAATAAAAAATTCCTTTTCATTAATAAGAGAGAATATATTAGTGGCTCAAATGTTTGACATTTTCAAGCAAATCCTTGAACTACAGGAAATTGATGTAACATATTTCACAGCAGTCTAATCATCTGATGCTTATTAAGTGCTTCCAACCGTGTCTCCTAAAAACTGATTTCAATTCAGATCCATCTGTATTCTGTAAATCTTTTTTTAAGTGTATGTTTTGCCTTAGCAATTGAAGAAGGCAACAATGTAAACCCTTTTAGAGTTCTTCTCTATTGGAATTCAGCATGTATTGCATGCTATTCTTCTAAACTACAGCTTTATTGCTTACTCTGACTTTAGCCTATGAAATATTTAACTGCAAATATCCTTTAAAATCATCATTAGAAACAACACCATCATTTGTTTTTCAATTCACACATAATTCCATGATTTCACATAAGTGGCCTAACACTATGAGGTCAGGTATCTGTTCTACAATCACTAGAACTGAAGACAGGGAGGTTTTATTAAAGCAAACTGGCAGGAAGCCTGATAATCTTTGACATTAATGACTTTACAGCTGCCTCCTCCCCTACATTCCAAGTGTTCCAGCAGGGAAAAAGTTACTTCTGCTGATGCTGATTCTTGGGCTTTCAATTATTCATCTGAAAATATGAAAAAATATAACTAGATTTGGAAGAGATGGGTTCAGGATGGGGTGGGGTATAAATTTAATAAATAAATAAATAAATAAATAATGTCCAGCGTTCTATGCAAGGTGAAAGGCAGTAATATATTTTAAGTTTAATTTTCACGTTACATAGTTCAAAGAGCAACAAGGAAAATGGCAACACATCAAGAAGCCAATAACTGGGAGTTCCATGCAAACTTTTTATTGGTGGTGAGCAATGATTTGGTAGTCCCACTCACACTTGAGATCACCAGATGCATTGCCCCTGACCAGAAAACAGTGTTGGGATCCTTTGTTGGGATCTTTCCCTTCTATATTTTCATCATTTCTCTATCACTGAAGGACGTGAAAATTGGGCACAGGCTACGGATTGTGTTAACACTTGATGTTTGCTCTGTGAGTGTTAACAAGTATAATGCTAGCTTCTCATTTAGGCTGCAAATATGGAGTTTGTTGTTATCTCTGTTAACAACCCGCTACATAACTGCCATACACCTGCCCCTCATTGTTTTTTTGCAAATGTTGTAGGCAAATAACAAGGAGAGGGTGATTGCACACAACCAGTTATATTTGGTAACAGAGCTGTCAGTGACAGCTGAGCTGCCCTTCCCTTCCCCCTCCTGGTTATTACATAGCCAGAAATCTAACTCTGGAAAGGCACCTGGAACAAGTAAGGTTTGGTTGGGGGTATCAGCAAGGGGATGGGATGAAAACATTTGAAAAACTATGGTTAAACTGAGCATTAGTTTATTTTATTTATTTACATAGTTTATATCCCGCTCTATCTCACCATAGGCAGCCCAGAGAGGCTAACAACACAAAATAAATACAGTATAAAACAGTTTTAAACATTAAAAAGCATAAGCATAAAAAACACAAACAACACCCCCCCTCAACCCTCCCCAACCCTATCCCTTTCCCTCGCCAAATGCTTGACGGAACAGCCAGGTTTTGCAGTTCCTATGGAAGGCCGGGAGGTCCAGGGCCAGACGGGCCCCCACCAGGAGGGAATTCCAAAGGCGCGGCCACCGAGAACGCCCTATTTTGTGTGG
>QEPC01002256.1:1005840-1018174 GCA_003113815.1 Sphenodon punctatus | reverse complement strand
TCCTGTCTCTCAGATTGTAAGCCCTAGGGGCAGGGACCCTGTCTATTTTATTACTTTGTAAAGTGCCAGGTACACTGCTGGCGCTATATAAATGTTTGTTAATAATAATAATAATAATAATAAAGAAACATCCAATAATAGGAAACTGGCACATCAATATGATGGAATAGAGTTGGAAGAGAAATGTATTCTGCAACAGAACCAACCAGGATATGTTCTCAAGATACTGTGGTGACCATTTAAAAATTACTGAGTAGAATTTTTGTGATTTAATCTCATCCTTGTCTTCTCTTTTATCTCTTCCTCTGTTTTCCTTCTCTCTTCAGGTTACTTGCTTCTTTTAGGTTTGCTCATGATATATCATTCATGTCCTTTCTTGTTTATGGCAAATAATGATCAAAGGTAACAATTAATGGGTATTTTCAGACGTTACAAAATCACTGTTCACCACACTGAATCACAGTGGATCCCGTGTGGTGGCAGCGATCTCATGAATGTCTGTGTGACCCCCACCAGATGTTCACCACAGTGAATCTCTGGTGGAGGTCACAGCTAACCACAGTTTTGGCCCTGAGGCTGGCCTCAGGTCCAGAAACCATGGTTAGATTGGCCACTATCAGGAAAGGGGAAAAGGTAACATCGGTTACCTTGCCCCCTTTCTGGAATCATGCCCTGAACCACGATACGGGACCGGTGCAGCGACCTCATTGGCCACTACGCCTGCCCATCTCCCCCTGGGCGGGCAGCTGAGGGAGTGCAGGGGGTGGGGCTGAGTGGGCACACGCACTGCACTGCGCAGTCCTGCCCCCTCCTTGAACCCCGGTAGCAATCAGACTGGCACATCTAAAGAGCAGACGGATCCGAGTCCAGGGTTCAGCGTAGTGGGCCAAACGGCCCGTCATGCCTGAAATTACCCAATATTATATTTTTTGAAAATGCTGTAAACAATAAATTTTTTGGCTATTCTGAATAGTTCAAAACTCAGTAAAATGTTTTTTTGTTTTTTTTTTAAAGAGTAAGATGGTGGGACTGGTGTGGGCATCAAAAAGGGACAATCACAAATAGCTCTGCCCTGATTCTCCCAGCTGTTACCAACTTGGATATCCAGCTTCCCTGGTGTCCAGACCCAGTTCCTCTCTGCTGACCCAGGAAATGGCTCGCTTTACAGAGGGAAGGTGCACTCATCCCTATCATATTGGGGGGAGAAGCTGGTGGCCACTATGAACACAGCAGTAGGAAACGGGGGAGACGCTCCCCTACCACCACCACACTCTGGAGGTGGAGCCATTGACTGAAGATTGGTCTGTCTGCAGGCTCCAAGTCATTGTCTGTGCTGCTGAAAAAGTGTCCTGGACAGATTCAAATTGCATCAGGCTCCACCTCTCCCACCATGGACTTAGAGTTGCTTGCATCACTGTTCCATTCCATCCAATAAAAAAAACAATTAGGGCCAATACCTATTGTATAAAACTGCCTTAGTAACCAAGACAGATCATTTAAGTAAGAGGCAGTAATAGTAGAAGACTTTAGCTACTGAGGCTGCTTTCCAACGTTACTTGGGAGGGGCAGAAACATTTGCAATCGCCACCATGGTTTCTGAGGATTAGCGCCTGTCAAAACGCACTAATCCCCTTTTAGGTGTTACCAACAGGACCTTTGATTAATTAGTTTTGGAGGCTCTAATTATGTTTTAGTTATTGGGAATTTATTTCTAAATTATTAATGGGTTCCCCTGTTGGACAACAACTAATTTACCTCAGAGACATTGAATTAGTTAGATTTATTTGAATATTCAGCTGTTTTATTAAAAATTAGCATAAAATATAATCCCCAAGAATATTCAACAATAGCATATGCAAATATAAATTTGACAGAAATACATGCCAGAACGACATATAATCTCACTAGTAGATATCTTTCAAATAGCCTCTGGAAATATTTGTGTATGTTGTCTGGTACTAACTACTCTGTAAACAATACTTGGCTTTCTCTGCATTTCTATTAAGCTAAGATATCTAGGCCGCTTTTAGACGTGTGCGGAGAACACGCTGCATAAAATCATGCTGTGTGTAAATATGCCGCGTGTGGGATTTAGACGTGATATTTCGCGCATTAAAGCCAGTCACGCATTCTTTTAAAGCTGTGAATTAAATCCATTCAGCAAGGACCAGCCTCTGACGTGGATATGGGAGATGATCAAGTTAATCAGGTCTGGACCAAAAGTAAGTATAGAGAAGAAGTGGAGAGAGATGAAAAAGACGTGCTCTCCACTATTCAATCCACAACTTTTAAAACCTATTCTCCTCCCATATCCACCCAGGATATTATCTTTTCCAATGATAAACCCTAATTTTTAACCAATAAAAAGCTAACACATTCCTCACGTAAATGGAAAATTTCTAACACATTTCTAAATTTTGCAGTGTGCTGACTTTCTAACATAACAGAAAAAGTTACTATAACTTACTAACCCGGCAGTGAGCTAGGATTCAGCAACACCACCATATTTCGATATCAAATTCCAACATCTTTCCTGTTTATCATAAAGTTAAACCAAGTTCCTTAAAAATCCTACAACAGCCAACCTTCACCCCACACATCAACCTACAGTAACTTTGCTCTGTTTCCAGCACTTAAAGTCAAACACTTTAAACTTTAACATACTTAAAAATCCTTTAATTAAACTAAAACTTCTATTAAACATACTAAAACTACTATGCGCTATAAATGAATATATAATAAATGAATATATGTGTGTAAATATATGTAGTAAATACTTGGCAATATGAACTACTATCTAGGCCTCAAAGTTTAGGCCTCGAGCCTGAACCTATTAACTCAAGGACCCAGGCAACATAGCGCATGAGAACACCCATCCTTGTAAAGGCTACATTTGGGAACCCGGTCATGCACGGGTGTTCTTGCATGCTAAAAGGGTATTAGTACATTCTGATGAACGCTAATCCTCACAATTAGAGAGGCGATTGCGAAAGTTCCCTCCCCTCTCATGTAATATCAGAGAGTAGCCTCAGATACCTGTTGAAAGAATAATAGAGCTGAACACAGTATGTCCAATAAGTGGTGGGTGAGGAGAAATGTTCTGTTTCAGAAAGCGGAGGAACCAAACTGGGTGCAGCTATCTTAGATTTGATTCTTGCAATGTGAGAAAAAGCGATCAGGGCATAATTAAGTTAATTATTCTAAGAAAAGGAAGATTGGGCACAGCAGAATTAGGATGCTGAATTTTAAATAAACAGATTTATTTAATCTGTTATTTAATTTACGCATTGCATGTCAGATTTTATTTAATCTGGCGTGCAATGCATGCTGTAACCTCATTAGAGGATTCAGGGGCTCTTGGAAATCACAAAAACACAGCTTAAAAAGCCACAGAAAGAACAATGTGGCAAACCTGGGGTGGGGGTCCACTAGGTGCACAGTAATGTCTGAATTGCTGTACTATATGGTAATCTGGTAGTATCATTTTCAAGTGGCACCACAAGATCAACACTTGTCTGCTTTTAAATCCCGCCTTAAAAATCAGCCACTGCTATGATGCCTAAATCACTTTCATCTGGCACTAGTTAGACAAACAGGATGCTCACATAGTCATAATATATTTATCTTTCACTTAGAGAGATCAAATTATAAAAATCAATAATAGGTTTTGATACTACCCTTAATTGCATTTCTGAGTAATGTAAGAGCTGATGTTACATAAAGAACTTAACAGTAGATCTGAAACCAGAGATATTTAAACCAAAGGGGGCTTTAAATTACAGTGTGAAGAAAACACAAGCAGGTGACAAAGTAGCTGGGTCCATATAACACAGAAGAAAACCTGTTCTGAAATAAATAGTGTGAGCGGAAAACACCTGGGGTGATCAGCAACCAGTCACAGGAGAAACAGCCTTAAGTTTTAGAATGACTGGCTCCCACAAGCTCCTGAAATAGTTTTCCAGCCTATGACTCCAACGCTAATCATCTTCAATAAAATAGTTTGTTTTCTTAATGCCTGTTTGCTAGGAGGGATTAGATGGGAGCATTTTCTCTCTAGTTGAGAGGGAAAAACAATCTGCAAAAGTTACACAGAAGAAGTCTTTTCCTTTCCCAGGTCATAGGTTCTCCTCAGTTAATCAGTATCAGATGAGGTGGTGTCAACTATGGTTTTCAACAAAGGATTTATCAGCTATGAACTAATAGCGAGATGGGATCAAATGATATCAAGAAATCCTCCCCAAAAGACTGGGATTTTGCCTTGGACGAGGTGAGGTCACTGCTAGTTATAAACGCTTATGGTGTTTTTACACGTTACGTTGGTTTGGACAAGTTTCTGGAAGATAGATCCATTAGCAGCTATTAGCCAGACAGGATCAGGGAACATGTCGGGAGCTGGGGGAAAACAACAGGGAATGGATGCCCCATTGTGACCTGTTGGGTGCTTCTCCCAAGCCACCATGATTGGCTACTGTCAGAGACAGGATGCTGGGCTAGATGGACCATTGGTCTGACCCAGTACGGCACTTTTTATGTTCTTATGTTGAGGATTGTCAATATGAGCAATTCTCAATTTGAGCTAAAATGAGTACTTGCAAAAAAACCAGTATATCTGTTAAATTTCCAGTACCTGAATCAAAACAAATATTTTGGGTGCTTTTTGGTGCACACAGCAGTTTTTGATTGGGTGCCCAAAATACTGACAACCAGCATACCAAAATACCGACAACTGGTATACCGAAATCCCAATTTTGTCCTGATTTTGTCCCAGATTTCATCCTGGATTTTTTGGGATTTGGGGAAAAAAAGATATTTCAGTATACCAGTGGTTGTTATTTTCAGGGATACTGGTTGTCAGTATTTCAGGTACTCAATCAGTATTTGCATACTGATTCGAATACCTGAAATGGTACCAAAAAAGTGAGTATTACCCACAGGTAGCAAATCAGGTACCCATTTCAGCTCTACCCTCAACATGTACCAGATTGTGTACATGTAACAGTTTGTGTGTAGCCTCTGGTACATGCAGGTAGCTATCCATGAGCTGCTAGAGGAGGCAAGGGATGGGGGGTTACTGATATTGCAGCAAAACCTGCAAAGCGGTGGTGGTGGGAGCAGCGCTAGTAGTGGAAGGTCTCAGGAAAATTAGTAAATTGCTCCCCAGGACCTGCCCTGATGCCACTGCTTCCTGGGACCTGCTATCACTGCTCCTGTTCCCCACTTGGGCTCACTCTGCAGATACTTACCTAGGTAACACAGACAGGCCCCAAGGAGTACCAAGCAGCAGCAAGAGTAGCAATAAGCCCTGGAGTGTGGCAAGCAATGACAGCAGAAGCAAACTGGCTCACTGCTGCTCCCTGGACCTGTCACTGCTACTCACACTGCTCCCTGACATCCAGTGTATGGAGACAGGCACAGGCAGGGAGAGCACAACAGTGGCAGCACGTCACACCTGTTTATGCACCAGTGCTTGTCACACACCATGACAAAACCATTTGGGCCTACCATGCAGGGCAAGTGAGGAGCCAGCATGTAGCCAGTGTGAATCAGGGTTTCAAATACACTTCACACTAGTTGCATGTTTACAATACAGACTAGCATAACATGTAAACGCACCCATGGAATTGTATGACTGAAAGAGACCTCAAGAACCATCAAGTCCAACTCCCTGCACTGAGGCAGGGTTAAGCAGACCTAAGTCATCCCTTACAAATCTTTTCTAGCCTCTTCTTAAAGGCCGTCAGAGAAAAGGGGATTCCGCAACCTCCCTTGTTTGCTCCATCATCCAACTGCTTTTAAAGTTATGAAATTAATATTTAACCGAAATCTGCTTATCTGTAATTTAAACAAAGTCTTTCCTTAATCCAGTTAAACCTTATAGTCCTTCCTTCAGTGGTAAGAGAGAGCAACTGATTATTCTCATGTCCTCCTTCGACCTTCATCTACTTTTCTGTCGGCTGAACCTATCCAGTGTCTTAGACTTCAGCCTTCCCTCATATGACATGTATTCTAAATAGTAAATCTTAATCATTGTGCTCCTCTCAGTCATCTCCACTTGTCCATATTCTTCTTAAAAAGTGGTGACCAAAACTGGACACAGTGCTCCAGCTGAGGCCTAACCAAAGCTGAGTACCAAGGAACAATTACCTGCCACGTCTTTGTTACACTGATTCCCTTGATGCAACCAAGAGGGTCATTTTTGTTTGCAGCGGCATGACATTGCCAAGTTATATTGAGTTTGTATAGTCCACTAACAACCTCACTCCATCTCAGCAGGGCAATTGTTCAGCCAGTTGTCTCACCTATTTTATGAACATGGTTGTGTTTTTTTACCTACATTTAGTAACTGGCATTTGTCCCATTTTATTATTTTCTTTCCATTTCTCTAGTTTATAATTTCTAATTCTTTCATCTAAGATATTTGAAATTCTCCCTAGTTTTGTGCCATTTGCAGATTCAAAAAGTATACTCTCTATTCCTCATTGTCATTAATGAAAATATTAAATAGCATCTTTCCCAAGACAGATCCTCACAGCTGGTAAAATCAATTCAACATATCTAAACAGAAGGTTAAACATCAAGCACCTAAAGGTTATTAGAGATCTACCTAAATTGTCCAGAACTAAAAAAAAAAGTACAACGGTGAGTTCTTATTGATCAAACCAAATTCTCCTTTGATGTAACAGGCAAAAAAAGAAAAAAGAAGAAAAGCCACTTGGACAAAGTGTATAATAAGGGACTATAGAGGGTTTCTTATGAACCATTTGGGTACAGAGATAAAGTTGGGATTTTTATTACTAATTACAGCAATAGCTGCTATGTAGCAGAATAATGTTTATGATGTAGTATCTTTTTTGTGAAGGAAGAGGGAAATAATCACACGGTGGGCTGAAAAAGTTTATGTTTACAATCTCCCAAATTTTTGGAATCCGTCCCCCCCAAAGGTTTGAACAATTTTCCCTTAAAATCAGTTACCGGTGGAGGTCAGGGGAGTTTAAATAATGCAGGTCAGTTGCAGGTAACAAGAATCTTTAAAGACAGTGGAGTTTAGGTAGAAAAAAAAGAAGGGAGGACCGCTATACCGATGTCATTTAGCAATGATAAAGAGTTGTATGAGTCATTTTTGCACAAGGAAAGGAATCCTAATAGAACAAGAACTTTCTCTGTCTCCCTTTGTTTCAGTGTAGCGGTTCTGACTAGAAACTGCCCTAGCAGCTTCTAATCCAACTTCCTAAACAAGGCAATGAAATGCCAAACTTCTATAGTTGTTAAAGTATCAAGAAAGTACCAGCAGTGGCTATGTACACTGTATTTGTTCGAAAGGGAGCTCTACCCATGCTCCAGAGAAACTCAAGAACATTAAGTGTAGCTTCTAGAGAAAAAGGTTCAGTCTACACAAATGTTGGCCCTTTCCCCAACATGCAGTTTGCTGGTAACTGGCTACTGCTGGTAAGTGACTACTGAGTCGACACAATGCAACTGGGGGTAGGGATTGTTCTCTTGCCTCACCTTGTGCCCATGTAACATGAAAATAAATACTTGGAGGCCATTTTGACAAAGAAAAATAAACTTTGATTTTGTGAGGAACAAAGATTCTTTTATTCTCCCATGCTAGAAAAAAAAAAGGGGGGGGCGGGAGTTGAAATTTTTCAGTGAAAAAACTTTCCATTTGACAAACTTTGACCAGCTTAGCCTGGAACCTTAATAATTTTGCTGGAGGCAACAAACTTGGAAGGACTTTTCTTTTTAGATTGCACTCATCATAATAATACTTTTTTCTCCCAAGCCGGCGGGCATACATAGGATATAAGAACATAAGATAAGGAGAACTGCCATATGGAATCAGTCCAGTGGTCCCCATCGAGTTCTGTGTCTCTGACAGCTGTTAACATTGGAAACTTGAGATTAAGTGTGCAAGAAGTCAGGACAGTTAAGGAATGATTCATCTCCTGTTGTTCATTTCCAGCTTCCAACAGCAAAAGGTTTAGAAATACCTTGTGCATGAGTCTGTATCTCATGACCATCTTGGCTAACAGCGATAGGGTAAAAAAAAAAAAAAAGGACTTGTGGCTGGTAGAGCAGCTTGCCACCCTGGGGAAGGAAATTGTAGGTTTCACGGCCCCGGTCAGACTGGGGCACTGAACAGACATGCCTGCAGCTAGGGAGCTGTCCCACCAGTCACACGGCCTGGATAGGGCCAGGAGCACAACAAGTGTACAGGTGGCTAGCCCCACGAACACAGTGCTCCCAAAGCCCCACCCCTCGCCCTGATGGGCAGCCATGGCAGCCAATGTTTTCCAAGGTCACAGTCCAGGTTAGCCTCCAACACAGCCTGGGGCAATCCCATGCCAACATCTGGCAATGTCTGTGCACACATACAGCTGGATCCCCGGCTAATGAGGGCCAAAGCAGGTCACAGAAGGCCAACATCATGAGTGTTTTTAAACGAGCACTGTGATAAGAGGGGGCCTATGGCTGCTGAGTGGCATGGCTGTGGGGTGCCCATGCATACAACATGCATGGGGAGTGCTTCAAACAAGCAGCTTCAAACAATCATCTCCCAGCATGGCTGTCCTGTCCACGGAGGTGGCCACCCTGGCCCGCATGGGGCAATCCAGATTTTTCAGGAATGCTCTGTGAGTGGCCATGATGACCGCTGCATGGGTCATGGGAGCATGCCTCCCCTCACACCACCGTCACACCAGCAGTTGGACGCATGGGCAGTGTTGGGGCTATGCGTGGATGTGTCTCATTGAAAAAACACTGCATGTCTTTTCCCCCCATATCTGAACTTATCCATGAATTTGTCTATTCCTGTTTTGAGCCCGTTTATATTATTGACCGGCTGGGTTCTGCTGGAAGAGGGGCTTGCTGCTGGCTGGGGCTCCTGGGACCCTCCCACCTGTGCTAATTTGTCTGCCCTTCCCCTCAGGTAACCACTATATAAGGGGGCTGTTGCCCAGGGGGCATGACTGGCTTGTGCTGGAAGAGGGGCTTGCTGCTGGCTGGGGCTCCTGGGACCCTCTCACCTGTGCTAATTCGTCTGCCCCTCCCCTCAGGTAACCACTACATAAGGGGGCGGTGCCCTCTGGGTGACAGCCGAAGGGCGCCGCCAAAGGGCGAAGACCCATTGACATGCCGTTAGTGGGCAGATGCAGCAGTGGTGACCAGTCCTCTTCCATCAGCACCTTGGACTGTGATGATACCATTGGAGGGAGGTCCCTGTATCCGCTGCCGAGCGAAGGAGCGACCAGTGGAGCCGGGAGCTTGTTGCTTGCCCCTTCACTGAGGGCCTTGGCCATCCCCTCCCTCTTGTGTTCCAGCTATAGCAGGGGGTGGGGTCAGATTGACCCACCAGTAGCCCAGCCCAGTGGGGCTTCATCAACCACAAACAGAAGCTCCATCACAGGCTACGTGCCAAAGGGGCGCAAGCCAAAGAGTGCGGCTCATAAGGGTCCTTTGAGGGTCCTTGAGGACCTAGGACTAGTTCACCCATAGGACATTTAATAGGTCTGTTGTATTATTCCTCATTTTACCATCTGGCTATGCCTGCTTTTTATTATTGGGAACTTCCTCTGTGAGTGAGCTCAGGGAGAGCAGTGTAGCTGGCAGGGACCTGCCCTGCTTCTGCCTGGGGCTGTGCTTATTTGTGGGGGTTTTGAAACTTACCCCCAATAGGGACTCTCTCCTAGAGAACCTGGGAGTTGGGACTTTGCCTGTGGAACTCCCCCCATGTAGGAAAACTCGTCTAAACGACCCGGGTTGTGTGATTGTGGCTGACCCCTGATTCGTCCCAGAGGCCCCGTGATTCCTGGCCCAGGACTTTAAAGATCTCTGGTAGCCTATGGTTTTGTTTTGTTAATTGGGTCTGTATTGTGTATTTCTATCTTAAGGGCAAAGTATTAATATGGCCTCCCCTTGTTGGCAGTTGGCAGCCAAAAGAATATTTACCCAGATGAAGATTACTAAGTATGTGGTTAGAAAAGGGGCTCCTTTAAAGTCGCTGCCTTTATATGGTCAACCTTTTAAAAGGGATTATATGATCATACAAAAGAATTTGATTACATCGACTCCTATCATTCCTAATAGAAATCTTGATCTGTCAGACCAAAACAGTTCCTCGCTATTACAGTCAAACTTGGGGAACACATTTATGTCTTTTTTAGATAAATATGACACAGGTTTTTCCTATGCCTTTAATAGACAGAGCAGTTTCCCTGGGGAAAATGCTAGTTTAATTAACAAAATTATAATACCAGAAAATGTAGATTCCAAATTGGATAAGTTATTAACTGAAATCGGGGGACTTAAAAGGGTTTATCCATGCTGAAGTATCTAAGTTGAGGGGAAATAATATGGAATGGGGTGATATAATTACTGCGACTGGAGTATGTTGTAAGGCTCTGTTAGCGGAATTAAATAATGTTAAGATGACTTTTGATGTTGAACTTGAAGTCCCACAGTCCCCCATAGAAAGTGTTTTTAAGGAAGATTCTAGAAACTCGGAAGCCTCTATAGTAGGGGAAGGTGAAGAAATAAAATCAGGGATTCCACAGTCTTCAGAGTTGATATTGGTGGATTAATATGAAAAGTCAGAAAGTATTTCATTACTTATGAATACAGCGAATATTTAATTATTGGGTCAGGTTAAGAATTATACCTCATAGGTTAAGAGAACAGAATATTATCATCTATGAACTTGAGCAGGATCACCTTCAAAAGACCTCTCTGAGGAATTCGGTTGTCTTGTTTTTGGCTGAACATTTTCATTTATCAAGAGAAACACTATATAATAGTGTTGTTTTTGTTCGTAAAATATTTCATCATAAAGGGAATTTCAGATTCCTTCCTGTGAGGGTTGGTTTTAATAACCTGTTTTTAAGACATGAGTTCTTGAGGGCTGCAGAATCTTCCTATTTAGGGTTTCTGGTAGGGGAAGACTGTTTTCCTATATCTTCACCTAAGGTAAAGTCTCCTGGGACTTGTGGTTATTCATTATTATTAATTATTATTATTATAATAAACGTTTATATAGTGCCAGTCATGTGTCTCGTGCTGTACAGAACATAGAAATAGACGTGGTAAAGGGGAGTAAAGGTCCTTGGCCTTAAGAAGGGTTTTCTTCCAGTAAACAAAATCTTGCATAGACCAAAGGAAAATATTCCTTTACTGGAAAAGAATTTTTCTATTTATGAACAGAAAAGGAGAACAGGTAGTTTTTATAGAGAACAATGAGGAGGGGTCTTTGTCCAGGAATTTTGGGAGGAAAGATAGTAAAGTGAATTATCAGGTTGGAAGACTAGATGAGAAGAATTATTTCACTTTTGATGATAGGGAACTAGTTTCCTTTGGAGAAGATGAAGAAAAATTGTTGGATAAGGTTAGGAATAGGTCAAGAGAGGTGCAACATTGTGTTGTGGAAAGGTTCCTTAGGTTAGGAAAAGAACTCATGGAAATTGTCAATCCTACTTTAACTTCCCCTTTAGAGCTGGATACTCATGTTGCAGAGAAGAGAATAGGGGATTTAGTTTGCAGTGAGAAGGATAGGAGGATTGAAGATAGGTTGTTGCAGAAGGATTTGGATGGGGTTAGTCCAAATTTAATAGATATCAATAGGTTTAGACATCGGATCTTTGAGACTAAGGAGAGAGAGAGAGTGTTGGGCAGACTACAGTACTTGGGATAGATAAGGATCTTCAATATGCCAAAGAAAGATGTAAAAATCAGGCTCAGTTAACTCTGGATTTGTTAAAACAAAGTGAAACTATTTGTTGAATGGTGGTAGATCTTGAAGATGATGATAGGATGGGGTGATTATGGGAAGGTTTAGGCCCATTCAATATAGATTGACAGGAGTTTGGCAGTAACTCAGCAAGTTTCTAATTTTTCAGGGTTAGCTGCCAAAATGGGAGATCCAGACTTTCATAAATTTTTGTTACAATATTATGGGAGAAATTAGCAACTTGGGGATTGGATCCATCTTTGCTGAAGCTACTTATTGCTTATTATTATTCAGATACTTGGATGCAGGTTATGTGGGATTTGCAGGGCCAACTTACTAACAGAATAGAGGTTAATTACCTTATAAAAGGACTATTACAGGAGCAGTATCACTCACCTTGTATTTTGGGGCAACCTAATACAATACTTATGTATGCAGACGATGTGGTGATCATTTCCAGAACCCCGATTAGCTTACAGAGAGCAGTACAAGAGTTTTCTAACTTATGGTTCTTGCATAACCTGGTTATAAATAGGAGTAAATTTAAAATTATGAGATGGGGCCCTGGTGCGAATGCTAAGTTTGTATGGCAACTGGAAGGAACCCCATTAGAAG
>QEPC01002256.1:928606-947387 GCA_003113815.1 Sphenodon punctatus | reverse complement strand
AGTGGCTTTGAGGCGGGCATAGGGGGTGGCCCTGAGGCTGGCATAGAAGGGACATAACTGGGACTTTGGGGATAGCATCCCAAAAATCAGGAGACATAGTTTACACATCCAGGCTGGCCAATTATCATCACAATCACATCCTGCAGCACTATGACAGAGGACATAAGAGAATCTCTATTGACTCTTTCCTAAACAGATGCTTCTGACTTCCCAGTAACAAGTGAGGAAGAGAAGTTGGGAAGGTCACAGCACAGAATGAGGATATTTGGTTGTGGTTGACATTTCTGCTGGCCAATTGGCATCAGAAACTGATCTTATACCACAGTGACGCATAAGAGAATCCCTGGCATAGGCTCCTTCTTTGCCTATGCTGTGCAGGCATATAAAATTGGGACCCTTTATCACATCTTTCTGATATTTGGCAGAGATGATCGTGGAAGTGTGATATAGATCCCTGCCAAATTTCATGCACACCAGTTGGACTATAGTCAGACATACATTTATAAGTTAACTGCTTATACCACCAGGACCCTTATTCCAATCCTTCTGAAAGTTGGCAGAGATAGTAAATATAGGAAGGGGTGAAAATATGCCAAGTTTCATCTAAATGTAAGGCACAGATGTTACAGCTATGAATGTATATGAAGATTTGTGCAAAATAACATCCTTGCTGTAACTCCCTGCATTATAGCAGACTCCTGGCTGTATTGAACTTCGCAGCTCTAAGACCGCCTCTCGCCCCTGCAACACTACACCTTTTGCTATTACAAACCTTGCACTGTAATGAACAGAAAGTCAGGATCCCAAGAGGTCTATATCTGGGAGAAGATCAAGCTTTCTGCATTACAGACAAACTAATATATTTGCTCTGTTTATTTAAGATCTGTCTTGTGAATCTGATCAAAAGATTTAGCTATTAATGCCATCGTTGTTAGATTTTCAGGCAGAGTTAGAAACCTTGATATTTTTGAAGAAGAATTCAAGCAGACTTTTCTGTAGTTTCCTGAACAAGTCCACAGGTAAAAGACTATTATTTGTGTTCTTAACTGAGATCAGGACACTCTACCCTCCAATTAATTTTAAACTGGCTTACAGCAAGAGTCACAATTATGGTATTAGGAAAGAATGCAAAGAAGAAAATTACATCTTTGGTTTCCACAACAACCAACTCTTCTGGGAATGCTGTTACTGAGATCATATAAACAACAACACAAGGTCTGGGATACCTGTGTCTGTACAATATGTCTCTGATGCCAGGATGCCCTCTGTACTCACCTATTTTTCTCTTAACTTTCAATTATTTTCATGTTTGCCTCCATATGTTGATATGTGGAGAGCCTATGTCTAAACAGTATGCAAATAATCTGCCAAATTTATATACACGAGAAGTGCTTGTGGATACTGATTTGGCAGAATTCTCACAAAATTCTCATAATTTTCACCCCTTTTATTTTACAGCTGCTCATTCTTGCCCCAGGCCGATGACAGAAATATTAAATCAGTTTAAAACAACTTTGGCCACAATCTTTGTACTCCAGAGAAAGTGGTTTATGGATTGTGGTCTTTATTCACTAACAGATCCAAAAATACAATTTATCAAATCACAAAAGCTTGCTATACAGACATACAAGGTCTAATCCACTACTGTGCCAACAGACAACTAAAAGCATTGTATTCTGGCAAGAAAGGCTGTTTCTGGCCCAAATGGAAGAACGTAAGACATGACATACTGAGTCAGACCAATAGTCCATCAAGCCCAGCATCCTGTCTCTGACAGTAGACAATCCTGATAACTTGTAAAAAGTACCCAAAAGATCACCATGGGGCAATCCATTCCTTGTTGTTCACTTCCAACTCCCAACAGTAAGAGGTCACATTCCCCAAACCGACCTGGCTAATAGCTGCTAATTAACCTATCCTCCAGAAACTTGTCCAATCCTTTTTTAAACCCAGCTATATTACTGGTCTTGACCACATCTTCTGGCAATAAATTCCACAACTTAATAGTGCATGGAGTAAAGCAATACTTTTTATTTGTTTAAAATCTGCTACCCATTAGTTTCATGGAGTGTCCCCCTATCTCCCCTCTCAGTTGTTTTTTCTCCAAGCTTAATAGCTCCAACCTATCCAGCCTCTCTTCTTACCATTTTTGTTGCCCTTCTCTGTACCTTTTCTATTTCTACTATATCTTCCTTGAGATGGGGCAACCAGAAGTGCACATAATATTCAAGGTGCAGTTGCACCATAGATTTATATAGTGGCATTATGATATTTTCAGCATTATAGCTCCCATTAAAAATCCAACTTGGGGCACTGGTGGGAGGGAAGGCGGATTTTTCCTGTCCAACTTTTCAGAGTCCAGATGTTCAAATAGTTTGGGTTAGCCAAGCCCTAAAGTTCTTATCCGCTTGTCATGACTACGTTTTGCAGAACTGTGACAAAACCAGTGCTTAACCAAGAAACAGATGTCAGGGACAATGGTGCTAATGTAGCTGCATTTGATTTTAAAATGTAGAAAATACAATAAAATATTCAGTCACCTCCCTGAAACATTCTAACTAGCCTTGTTGTGGATCAAAATGGCTACTAAATATAGTTTAGTATTCTCAACAAATGAACTCTTCCTCGCTACAAAGATTTAATTATAGTATAATTAAATACTGATTCAAATCATCTTTGATCAACGTTTGACACAAGCAACCTTCCTTGATCATACAGCCTGTATCAGTGTGAGCTGCAGTGCCTCAACTGCGTCTGCTCCAGGAGGTCTCTGGACCTGATTGCCTGGCTCCCGGAGGCTCAATGAAAGGGCTTGAGCAGGCCAGGTGGGGCTGCTAGGACTAACTAGGCACATGGTTGACTCGGCCCAATTCTGGACAGAAGCCCTAAGAATTTAATCCCCAAGCCTAGCCAGAGGCAGCGGAACATCAGAGAGAGGCAGAGGTTTCAGGTTTGCTTCTGAGCTTGCTCCAAGGCAAAGCAAGGGGAACTGAAAGCCTAGTCCAAGCCCTGCTGCTTGCCCTGGAATCTGGCATGGCCAGAGAGGTCAAGTCAGGTGGCAAGTGGCTCTCATCATAGACGGCTTTATTGTTCTTGTGTTGGCTGTTTCTGGGACTATGTACTGTGTTTTATAACTGAGCACTAGTGACTGTACGCCCAAGTGTCAGTGGTGTGTTTGGCAGCAGCCAATAGTGGTCTTGGAGCAGTGCTGAGCTAGCCACACAGCTCTTCTCTTTTGGTCTCTTAAGCAGAACTGGTATAAAAAACTAAGATTGGTTTCACACAATTATCCAAGCCCAATTAAACTTGTGGTTTTAGTATTGTTTCATCTCCTAGAGAACATATTATCCTGCTGGATTGGGGAGTGGGGAGGTGGACTCAGTGGGGCAGGGAGGAGATGCTTGTGATGCACAGAAAACTGTGCTAAGCTTCAGCTTAAATTATACTTGCATAACAGGAGGCACCGCATATAAATGGCACAGTATTTAATCTCCTCTTCCGTATGCATTTCTCTAGCAGTTTCTCCATACAGATTTATGCAGCAGGTGTGCCAACCTGCTTTGTGACAGTGTTACAGATGTGGAGAAGAAGACAGTATTTTCTCGACAGGAGAACTATGCAGCAAAAACACAAGACTTGACTGGCTTCTGTCTCAGTCCTCAGATACAAAACCTGATGAGTTTACTGCCACTACCTCAGTTACCTTCATTTATATGGAGATATAGTCAGTAACGTATTACTTTTTTAAAGCAGTTAAGCTGGTTACGGAGCTACCCAAGTATATGCTACTATATTTATTGTGGTATTATTAATTATTATTATTATTAAGCATTTATATAGCGCCAGCAATGTACCTGGCACGTTACAATTGTACGAAAGAGACACAGCCCCTGCGGAAACAGAGGAAGAGACAAGGATACATACATGAACTCATGAGGTCTCAGTGAACGTGCTTGGCTTAGTTACATAGGTGTAGTTACGCATTTAATGTTACACAAGATACGATGATTCAGAATAAGTCAGCAAGGGGGTGAGGGGAATTGTAACTAATAAATTATTGGGATCGAGATCGTCATAAGACACCACTCCAATGTGGTACAAAAAAAAAAACTTTATTGGAACGGCACACCTTGGTTTTCTATTCTTGGCAGGATTATACTACACACACAGTATTATACAGATAGTCCCCAGATAAAGATATCTTACATGTCCTGTGACTGGCCAAATCCTGGAAGCACGCAGGCTGATTCAGGGAAAAGACTGAGAGAGGGCCCTTTGGTGCTGGAGAGTAGAGCTGCTGGCGAGCGAAGATAAGTTGTGATCCGTGTGTGCAAGGTCTGGAAGGGAGTGAAACCACGTGATTCACCAACTGGTGACCACTAGCCTTCACCCAAAGTCATGTTGTATGACCAGGTTCTCTTATACAGTTCTGAGGTACAGGTCAGTAATAGCCAGATGCCATGTCATGGTGACATCACACAGTTCTTTAGCATATCAGAAGAGCGTCTTCCTGGGCAGGAGGGCCCTGAGCATATTAACATCCTTATCTTTCCTTGACTGTTCTTTTCCTGGCCTGGAAGTCAGTAGCAGAGTTGCAAATGTCCCACTTGTCTGTTCACAATGGGTTTCATTTGTCAACTCCAGTTGTTCAGCAGGAGGCTTTGTTAAGCATGTGTGGCGGTGCCAGGAGAAGATACTTGTCTGGCTATGCCTTTGTTAGTATGCTGATGGGGCCTTATCCACATGTTGAGTCATCTCAGCTTGAATTCCATCACAATCTCAGGCCTGCTGGCTGTTCTGGACCATCTCTCTGCTCTTTGCCTTTGCTTGACCAAAGTTAGGTCTGGCTTCCTTTGTCCAGGCCAGGAGAACATAAGATATCAATAACACTATATTTTATTGCCACAGAATGAGGAGCCAGGGAAAGCTTGATGGAAGAGGTGGGTTTTGAAGATTTGGATGGAGGAAGCCAAGCGAACGTGTTCAGGGAGGAAGTTCCAGGCATGGGGGGCCACCAGGGAAAAGGGGTGGATGTGTCTAGAGGAGCAGGGGAGCCATGAGCAGGCGAGGGTGGTGGCAGAGAGGAGGAGCAAAGCTCCCAGACAGGAATGTAGTGGGAAGGAAATGAGTGTTGAGAGGTAGGGGGGAGCAAGGCCATGAAGAGTCTTGTAGGTAAAAACAAGGAGTTTGTGCAGAATGTGTTCAGGAAGAGGGAGCCAGTGGGGAGAGGAGAGGAGGGGCTGTATGTGGTCAAAGCAGCAGGCAAGGCAGATGACCTTGGCAGCAGTTATGAACAGAAATGAGAGGAGCAACGTGAGAGCAAGGAAGGTCAATGAGAAGGAGGTTGCAACAGTCGAGGCGAGAGATGACCAGGGCATGGACCAGGGTTTTAGCAGAGGAAACCGTGAGGAAAGGATGGATCTTAGCAATGTTGTGCAGAAAGAAGCAACAGGATTCTGGTAGTGCCTAGAAAGCTGTGAAAGGGTCACTAAATCCTTGAAGAACTGTGGGGGATAAGTGTCTACAAAGAGCAATCTGCCTGGGAGTTGGCCTATTTAGGGACTAAATGGCTAATGAGCCAATTTGGGTGGAGGCAAAATACTCTCAGCTGGACAAGGAAGGCATGAATCTGCAAACTAGCTGAGAGTACTGGCTATAAAATGCCAAGCCAGGAGGCTGAAGTGAGGACTAGTCTGGAGAGAGGTGGGGCCTAGCAAGGAGGGGCTGCCTAAAGGCTTACTCTGTCCGTGACCATCTCTCATGTGAAGCTTCCTTCGGGATTGGCAGGTAGGCAGGAGGGCAGACCACTGTCAGGAACACTGAGAGAAACTTGGGCCCCAGTACATCATGGTAGCTGGGGCACCCCAATCTCCCACCCCCGATAAGTTTTGAAATCATTGCTGGAGACTATACTGATACTTTACTTAAACATGATATTTGCAATTTTATGATATTTTATTCATATTTTATGATATTTTAAGATATTTTATTCATCATATTTTAATATGTAAGAAAAAGTCTTGTGTGTGTGTTTTTTGGGGGGTGGGGGAGCAGTACCTCTCAGCTATTACAGATTTTCCAGGGGATCCTGATTTCATACCTCTTTTTAAAAAATCTGTCCTGAAGTCCTAGAAAACTGCCGTAAAGTTTTAAAAGGGAGAGGTGAGGAAGAGCAATTTGCAAGTCATCAGTAGGGACAATGGGTGCTTTCAGGCAGATGCGGGGCTACCAACCCCCAGAGCTGCTCTGGGGATGCATCCCTGCTCCCAGACCTGGATCAGACACAGTCCACCCACATGGCGACCTCTCCCCCTCCCCCCCACCATAGAGTTGCAGGCTAGCACATCTGTCCAGGGCAACGTCATACAATACAAACATTTTCATTGTTTGTATTAAGAGCTGTTTAAATTATGGTTGATATTTTGTATTATGCTTTTTAAGGGGTAGGGAAGGGAAATGTGGGGAGGTACGAAGGGTGGAAAGGCTATAGCAAGAGGGGTGGGACACCAGGGCAATTACCGGGTACCGGATACCGGTTTTCAAAAAACCGGATTCCTGGATTAAATCCAATATACCGGTACCGGATTTATTCCATTGATTTCAATGGGGAACTGTCCCCATTGAAATCAATGGAATAAAAAAAATCCTCCGCCCTCCCCCTCCCAGGCTGTGCGGGTGGAAGGGGGGACACCCCCCACCCACCCTGCCCAGCCTGGATTTAAACAAAAAAATTCCCCTAAGTGAGTGTCTGACCCCTACTGCGGCTCCGGGCCACCGGCGGCGATCCAGAGCCAGCCCAGCACCAGCATCCAGCAGCATCCAGTAAGTAAGCACCTGTACTGTATGATCCCTGGGGTGGGGTGGGGGTTTAACACCCCCACACCCCACCCCAGGGATCACCCTAAGTACTTCCCAGTTCCCAGGGATCACCTACCTTGAGCTCCGGGTGGTGGCGGCGGTCCGAAGGCTTCAGCGCCGGCTGTGGCTGCTGGCTTCAGCACGCTAGTAGGCCTTCCGGGGAAATCCGGAAGTTCCCCGGAAGGCCTACTAGCGTGCTGAAGCCGGCAGCCACAGTCGGCGCTGAAGCTTCCGGACCGCCGCCGCCACCCAGAGCTCAAGAAGGTAGGCGATTCCTGAGAACTGGGAAGTACTTAGGGTAATCCCTGGGGTGGGGGGTGTTAAACCCCCACCCCACCCCAGGGATCAGTCAGTACCGGTACTTACTTACCGGCTGCTGGCTGCTGGTGCTGGGCTGGCTCTGGGTCGCCAGCGGTGGCCCGGAGCCCAGTAGGGGTCACAAATTTTTTTGGTGCTGGCCAGGCTGGGCAGGGTGGGTGGGGGGTGTTCCCCCTTCCACCTGTGCAGCCTGGACTCGTGGAGGGAAACACGGTTTTTTGTGGGGTTTTTTTTTTACATTGCGGCCATTCATTTGAATGGCCGCAATATAAAAAAAAAATCCGATACCGGGAATCCGGTAAACAGGCTGGATTACCAGGTTAATCCGATACTGCCAGTACACCAAAATACCGGCAGTATCGGATACCGGATGATCCGATAGTCCCACCCCATAAGAGTAAGAGGTGGGTACAGACACAGGGGAGTCTTTTTTGTACCATAGGGATGTGAATGGAATCAGTAGAGTATACTGGCAGATCTGCTTATTGCATTTGTTAATTGTAATTTTGTACACTGTATTCCTCCTTTCTAATCTTTAAAAAGCACCTGAAGACTTATTTATTTTTTGCCTGCTTTTAGGATCCACTGCTGGTTTCCCTTAATGTGCTTTTCCTTCCTTGTTACCTTACCCACAAAGACTTATGTTTTAAATTAATTTTATATTATGTTTTTACATTAAGTGCTCTGAGTACCATCTAGTGCTACCTAGTAATTTTTATTTATTATTACTGTAAGCCACCCTGAATCTTAAAAGGGGTAGGGCAAGGTCAAAATTTAAAAGAAAATGAAAAGAAAGGGTTAGATAAGTTCCTGATGGATAGACCCATCAATGACTTCTGTTAGTTAAACCTCTGGCTGTTGGAAAGTGGGAGTGGACAACAGGAAAGGAATCATTCCATCTATACTCTGTTTTTCTACATTTATTAATTTATTTATATCCCGCCTCTCCTGCCCACAGGGCAGCCCGGGGCGACGAACAACATTCATTTAAAACAATATAAATTTTTTGAACAATTTAAAATACAATATGTGGGGAAAGCCCCCATCCCCGCCCCACCCCTACCCCTCGCCAAAAGCCTGACGGAACAGCCAGGTCTTACATATACGCCAAAACATCAGGAGAGTGGGAGCCAGCCGAGTGCACCAGCAATGTGCCTGGCACAAAAGTCATGGTTAAATACACAGGGGAGGGACTTACAGTCTAGAATGGGCAAGAGGAGGGGCAACAAGGGACAGGACACATCGGGAGAAACAGGGATACATTCATGATGGTGCAGATGCAGTTGCTTAGCTTAATTACAAAGGAGGAGAGGGACTCTAAAAAAGGTATAGAAAGGGGCAACAAAAATGATCAAGAGTATGGAGCCACTTCTATATGAAGAGAGGCTGAATACTGGTTGGGGCTCTTCAGACTGAGGAGCAGCAGGGAATAGGATAGAAGTTTATAGAATCATGAGCAGTGTGGAAAAAGTAAATAGGGAACTGTTTGTCCTTTCTCACAATAGGAGAACAAGGGGACACTCTCTGAAGTTAAATGGTAGCAGTTTTAAAACAAACAAAAAGCACTTTGTCGGTGCATCCGGAATGAGGCAGGGACAAGAGTTATTGGATTTAAATGGCTGCACTCTTTATTCAGATTGAAGTAGGCTGGTGGGGGTAATTGTCTTTCGCAATTTGGGTCCAGTACTCACAAACATAACCACTTAACTATCAATGCCAGGGGTCTTGGCCTGGATGTGCCCTCCAGTGCCATCCCCAATATCTGTCAATTGTCTCCCCTTTGGCCCTTGGCTAGTGACCTTGGCCCAAAGGGGACAGTATCCTTCTAGGACAGAAGAAAGGATTCTGGGTGCCGCAAGCTTCGGGACCATGCATGTCCCGGCGCACCTTTGCCGCACACCCTTCCCAGGGATGCTAACTCTGGCACTGGCCGTGCCCTGCCTTTACACCTGATGTTGTTCCCCATCTCGTAAGGAGATGACTCCACCACTAATGATTTTTTCTTAAATCCTCCTAAACAGTACTAGATCCCTGCAAGAGTGCGACAAAGGACATAACTACCACTAACAAACCCATCCTGCGGTTCTAACTTCCTTGGCATATTAATTAGCCCAATTGATAGAGACACTGCGAGGAAGACGAAAAACGAGCAGGGTCGGCCCGAGGCATGTGCCACCAGTGCCCAGGCACATGGCCCCGCGGTAGAGACTGACAGACGCCCCCCATTTTGGGGTTTTTTCCCACTGAGCGTCTCCAAGTCAGCCCTCATGGGGGTGGGAGGGTAAACTTCCTGGGAATCCCTGGCCAGTAATACGCTGCGGAGCTGAGCTGACACAGTCAAGTTGCAGGTAAGTAACCAGCCGCCCCTCATCCCCTGAAAATCCGCCCCCCCCCCAAATTCTAGCAAGTGCTGGCCGGCCTTTGGGGCCCCGCAGCAAGGCTTGGCACATGGCCCCCGAAACCCTCGGGCCAGCCCTGAAAACGAGAATCCTTTGATGCCAATGAAGTGTTCTCGCCAAAAGTCCTTCCTGGCCCCTGACGACGACCGGGTAACACCCGCAGTACCTCTGGGAGGGAGGGTTGGGGGCTTGCTCCTGAAAGCTCCAAGCCAAGAATGCAGCTTGGGCAAGGTACGCTGGGTGAAGAGGCCCCGCCCTTCAACAGGGAGGGACCTCGAAGCCCGTGCTCAATCCTATATGGCGCAGCCCCAGTTGCCGGGCAGCTGGCCGGGACGCACTTCTCCCGTCTCATCCCGGCCGCCTCCTCAGCAATACTCCCTGCTGCAGCAGAAGAGGCTTGCATTCTTGGCTTGGAGCAGAAGCTGCAGCAGCGAGGGCAACCGCCTCCAGCTTGCCACATCCCTTTTAGTGGGAGCATGACAAAGAGCCCTAGTGGCTGCCATTACTGGCTAGCCAAGTGCCCTTTTCACTCAGCGGACAATACAGTTGTGGAACTCGTTGCCAGAGGAGGCAGTGAAGACCATCAGCATAACCAGTTTCAAACAGCAACTAGATGAATTCTTAGAGGGTAGAGCCATAAATGTTTACTAGCTAGAGCTTAAACCCCTACCAGCATTGGGAGTAGTTAGCAGGAGATGGGTCACATCTCCATGACCTGTACTTGTACTTCTCTTGAGCTACTGTAGCTGGTCACTGTCAGAGACAGGATGCTGGGCTCGATGGACCGTTGATCTGACCAAGTATGACACTATGTTCTTATGCTGAAGGATGAGATGAGCATGCATAAATCCATGGGGTGAGAAGCAAGGGACAGCCTGATAGAAGAGGTAGGTGGGGAAATTTTAAGGAGGGCTTTAAGGAATCCCAACTTCATGCTCAGAAATTGCTCATTCTGTTTTTTACTGAAACTTTTAAAAGGAACAATTTTTTAAAAAAAAACCAACACCACCCCAAATTGATATGCCTGAAACAGATTACTAGGATGGAAAATTTTATCTGAAGCTGCTGGACTTTGGTACAGTTATAAGCAGCTGAAAGCAGGAACTTATACTGGTTAGTGTTAGACAGCATTAAGTTTGGAAATGTACAGCCTAAGTCTCAAAGCACTCTCCACCTGCACAAGTCTTATTGAAATGAAAAGCACTAGCAGAATTGGAGTCATTAATTTAGACATGGGTTGCATAAAAATAACAAAGTGCACTAAATATGCTCTCAGCTATTGCACAAGCCAAATGAAGTGACACACAAAGAGTAGTGTGTATGTTAGAGAGACTATAGGAAAAGCTACCTCTTTCTTGACGCAGGAATAGAAAGAATTGTTACGAAACATGGACTCCATCATCCAAAAACTTGGAACAAACAGTGCTCCACTATCTGCACTCAGAAATATTCAGAGAGTCTATAATGGGAATTTTATCTCAAACTACAGAGGCTGCACTATTACAATGCACTCTCCTTTCAGCCATGACTAGCAGCAATTTAAAGGTTTCAGGATAGAGTCACTATTCTAAAAAATAATGATTCCCCCCCGCCCGACTAAAAATCACTGAAAAGATATTGTATATGACTTCTTACCTTTTTTTCCCCATCTCAGTCAAGTCAGTCACCATTGAAATTAAGTTCACCAAGACATTTCAGAGCTGTAAGCTTCACACTATCTTCTCAGGCAAAACCCAATCGATACATTTAGAGCTGATGTACACCATTACAACAGCATTCACTCCAGTCCAGAGCATCCCTCTTGGGCTAGTCTCAACTGCAGTTTTCTTCCCACTTTACACTTTATCGCTGGGCAAAAATCATAGTCTCTCACAATTTCTGCTCTCACCCATGTGCTGCCGATACTCATCCCTCTCTCTCTCTCTCCCCCACCCCCACCCCTCTACAATCTGGCTGTGGCAGGGCACCTCTTGCCAGGTGTAAGTCTTGCCCAAACTCAACAAAATCTTCAGGGGATTTACTCAAATTGCTTTATTCAGCAAAACATGAAAGTCCATATAATAAAAGTCCATATCATTCCCTGGGTCAAGCTTGCTCTTGCTTACCCCCCCAGGCAGTATTCCCAACTCCCAGTCCATGGCCTCTCAGGCTCTAGTTCTTTAGTAGAACTTGCTCTAGGCTCTTCTCAAGCTCTCCCAGGTTCTCCCACACAACACCTAGATCCTCCCAGATCATTCTCTGCCAACACCCAGCTGACAACACCCACTTCTGATTCAGCCACTTCCTTTTTATAGGAAGAGTCACACCCCAAACACACTGGCTTTCTGCCACTGGCCATCTTAAGGCTTATAGACCATCCTGGCTCCTTTCCAGACCCTTTGATCCTACTCTGCCACATTGGCATTACTGGGTCTCCAACATCTCCACTTTGATGTTTCACCATCATCTCAAACTTAACATGTCCAAGACTGAACGCATCTTCATCCCTAAACCATCCTCTCCCTCTTTACTCTGACTATATTCTGCCAAACAGATACTTCAAAGTAGTTAAGTCTTAAATCACTTGTACTCCTGAATCAAGGAGCTCTAGCCTATATCAACATTATTCCAGAATAGGAAGAGAAGGACGTACTCCTGAAAAATGAGGTGTACATAACTCCCTTTCCCTTTTTACTTTGAAGTAATTGTAGTGTGAGCTCTGTACTCTGAATTAAAAAGGGATGGGTAACATGGTTTGTCATGACAATTAGAAGGAGGATGAGAAGTAACTACATCTGTTTGTAGTAGTTGCAGTGTGAACGGTACTGAAGTGGAGCAGTTACTTCAATTTAGTTAGCCATAGTATTAGTTACTTCAATTTAACACCGTTCATTGGAATGTGCCCTCACATGATGGTGTCATCATCCAGCCTGTCCCCCAAGCACATAGCGTAGGATTCATCTTTGACTTCTCCCCCTCCTTTACACCTCATATTCACTCTATGGCTAACGCCTGGCACTTCTCCCTACATACTCTTGCTAAAACCTGTTCCTTCCTTAATGCTCCCATTGCCAAAACTCTAGTCACTACTTAGCTCGACTCCTGCAGCCTCCTTTTTACTGGCCGTTCCCACTTACTTCTGCTCAACACTCTTCTTCCAGGGTCTTGTCCCCTGCTTTGATCATATTTAATCCCTCCTTCTTATGCTTTTCCCTATCTTCTCTCTGCCCTCATTTCCTCCTATGTTACCACATGGAAACTTTGCTGCCCCTCTGCCACCGCCCTCACCTGCTGCTCCAGAGTCTCCTGCTCTCTAAACTTCTCCCATGCCACCCTCTATATCTGAAATGCCCTCCCTAAACACATATGCTTTGCTCCCTACCAAACTTCAGATCTCTCCTAAAAGCCTGCCTCTTCCATCAAGCTTTCCCTAACTCATGGGTGGAGAACCTCAAGTCCTGGGGGTGGTGGGAGGAAGAGGATTTGGGCTGAAAAACCAAGGCAAAGTTTGGATGCATGAAGCTTAAGTTGTAAGTGAGCACAATATAGGCCATTTTTGCACAGACGCCCCCCTCCCCCCACACTGGGTGTGCAGGCAGGTGTGCGGTGGAGGAGGTGTTTGCGCACACAGCGCGGTGGTGGGTGGGTGGGATGAGTGTTCGCCCGTGGAAACACCACAGGCAGTGGGTAAAGGTGGGGATGCGCTCCTGGTGCACACCCATCACCACCCATCACCCACCCACGGAACCACCTGACAAAACGGAAGAGGCTCCGTGGGTGGAGGTGGGTGTGTGCCCGTGGGAAAGGGAGCACACCCACCTCCATGTGCTAGCGGCGCACACCCATCCCCCCCACCCAGCAGCACCGTGTGAAAACAGCCATAGTCTGCAGCTACTTTTAATGAAGCCTCTTTCCAATTCCTGCATGGCCCCTGGATCTGACTCCCAAGCACTGGAAAACTGAGCCCAGGTTAAGGCAGCAGACATGAGGGCAGGCACCAAGGACAGGGAACAGATTTATGGCACAAATTTACGAGCTGGACCCTCCTTTTCCTGAGTGCACCCCTTAAGCATCCCTGCCCCCAACATATATGCAGCTCTCAGAGCTTGTATTCATTTTCAAAGTGGCCTATGGGAAGGAAAAGCTTCCCTACCTCTGCTGTTGCTCCTCATCCCTACAGATTGCTAATTCATGCTCCTCTTTACACGGTCTTATCCTTCAGGATCAACATCCTCCCTTTGTCACTAAGCCAAGCACAGGGCCAGCCCTACCACAGGGCGATCCAGGGTGACTGCTCGAAAACCTGCTCTTTCTGGGAGCCATGGAGTGGCCCCTGTTTTCACCAGGGCAGGGGGTGGGGTCATCAGGGGCTCCACATTTTATCTTCGTCCAGAGCCTTGCAACGTCTAAGGCTGGCCCTGGCTAAGCTTATGCACCTGCAACTTCTCAGCTTCATTAATGTATTCCTGTCTCTTCCTATGTGCCCTTCCCTTGTCCATCCTAGATTATAAGCCTCGGGGGGGGGGGGGCAAGGATTGTGCTCTAATAACAACTGTTCAGCACCAGGAACATTGCTGGATTTATATAAATAATTATAATATCAAAAAACCTTTTGGTTTAACAGAGGAGTTAAGTCTCTGACAAATACAATCCTGCTTTAAAAAGCATTGTAAGTTAAGGTTCCTGCCTTAACTTGTGCCACATGTTAGCAGTAAAGACATTGTACAGTCTCACATATTGTGCTTGCTTACAACATAGGCTCCATGGACCCACACTTTGCCTTGGTCTTTCATCCCCAGTTCTTTTTCTCCGCAGGTTGGGGGCAACACTGAAGCTGGAGACACTCCTCTCCAGTATTACAGACTTGATTCCTATCTCCACTGTACCCATAAGTTCTCTTTCATTTATAGCTCCTCTCTCAAGTAAGACCTGTCTCTCAAACCTTGTCCCTGAATACAGATCACTCATGTGTCAGTCTTCTCCCCTCATATATACCCCTTCAGTGCTTGGGTGCCCCTCCGCATAAACACACTGCTGCCTAAACCTGGCTGACTCTTAAGACTTATCCCCGTATGTAGACCCTCACAATATCTTGCTGCCTCTTACCCATACACACAGTGTGAACTTCATTTAAGTTATATTGATGATGATAATGAAATTCTTCATTTTCATTATGGTTATTGCAATAACGAAGATAAACAAAATCAATAACGATAACAAAAGTAGTTATTGATTTTGTAATTGTCTGGCAAGTGTTTGGGGGAGGGAAATGTGGAGAGAGGAGATGGGAGCAGACATCTCGGAGCCAGAAATAGTGTTGAACTCTTGAACTGAGCCTGTGATGGAAGGGGAAGGACCTGCTGGATGTAATTGCTGGCCAATTAGAAGCACAAGCAGATCCCAGGCAGTTGAATGGCACCCTGTGATTGTTCAATGCTTCCTGCCTCCCAGAACCAATCATGGGGGAACTGGAGAGGGCACTGCAACCCTTTATGTTGCAGGGCCAGGTGGTTTGACTCGTGTTCTTTGTTAGCTCTTGCTGCATCAGGTTGTGTTTACAGAACTCTGGTGCTTGCACTAAAAATCTTGCCAGCCCTCAGCATTATACCTTGTATTCTTTATTTTACCTTTCCCCTGTCTGTCTCCTCCTGAAAGTATTAGAAAGATATAGGTTTAAATATACAGGATAGATATAGAAAATATAGATAGAGATTAGATAGATATATCCTATTGTTTTTTTCCCCCTTTCCCCTACTTAGATAGGAATATATTGCATATAGTATAGGTTATTAAGTGTAGGTTAGACATACATATTAGTAATTTTTCATATTGTCATTGTGCACTTATTACTACTGCATTATAATGAGAAAGGGAGGAAGGAGTTCAACTTCTGAGAAGTCTGGGGTACGTGTCTCCTGGCACTTCTGCCACTGGTGGCAGCCCACAACAGAAACAAAATCTTCATTGTTGCTTGAAATAGATACCGATATCAATAATAACACCAATAATGAAAAAATTGTTAATAATGATAATGAAAATAACCATTTTTAATACCGAAAAATGAAAACTAAAATGAAAAATGATATGGGTACTTGGTGCACACCCCTAACACACACTCCTTCTCACTCCTTGCTGCCTCCAGTCTTCTCTGCCAGTATACATCCTGTACCCATCAAACTTCTTTCCTCTATATAGACCTGCCCATTTCTTAGATGTACCATTGTCTCCAAACAAACTGAAAAGACATTAAGAAAACATACATACACTTTGCCTCCACACCTGGCTATCCTCCAAGCCTTGTTGTTGAATACACAACATCACCCATCTCTCAGCATTCTCCCCAATATATACACCCCATCATCTCGATACCACCTCCCCATACAAACACTGCTCCCTACCAAGTTCCTAACTTTGGAAGCTGTCCCCAAACATCAGAGGGCAACTTGCCATAATATTGGGGTGCAGAGGAACTTTTTGTCCCCAGCTTCAGTGTTGTCCCCAACCTGCACAGGAAGAGCATTGGGGCTGAAAGACCAAGGCAAAGTATGAGTGCATAGAGCCTAATTTGTAAGCGAGTACAATATGCAAGACTGACCCTTTTTACACAGGCCACAGTTGCGTGTTGGGGTGTGTACGCTGCAGAATGGGTGGTGTGTGGTTGCCCGTGTATATGGGCGCACCCCCACCCCCACGCATCCCCACGCATGGAGGCACCTCAGTTTTCACCGGTGCCTCCATGTGTGGGGATACATGTGCACGGGAGCGCACGCACACACCCCTGTGGGATTTACACAGGCGGTACCCACGCATGAACACCCAGAAATCTGGGTGTTCATGCGTGGGTGTCTCCCATGGAAAAAGGGCCACTGTACAACATCTTTACTGCTAACACGGTGCAAACATTAAGGCAGAAGCCTTAACTTACAATTTCCATGTTTTTTGAAGCAAGGTTGTATTTGTATGAGCCATAACTCCTCTGTTAAACCAACAATTTTTTTATTATAATTTCTCTTGTTTTTTAAAAAGGAAATATACTAAATTGGCTTTCATATGACAGTACCAACCTCGTAAAAATAGACTGACTTTGGTTTGGCCTCTAACATTCCTATTAATACCTTAAGAAGGCCATAAGCTCCCACAACCACGGCAAGGTATCAGTCTATGAGGGGAGATTTTTAAAAATCAATTCTCAGTTTTTTCTGGAATTTTTCAGAACTCATTAGGACAAGTCAGGCCGTTGATACTTGGTTTTCAGGACCTTTTGGGACACATTGGGACTTCTTTAAATGATCCCCACCCTCCATCAAACCACTTGTAACCTTCACGGGGGTTACTGGCAGCTCCCTCAAGTGTCCTACAGTGACAGGTTTCCTTTGGGTGCTCCTTGATGGAGAAACCAGCTCACTTGCTAAACCCACAGCACCATTCTGTGAACGCGTTGCATAATTTTGCTATTTCACTCCTTCCATAGGATAACATGGGAACGTCCAAACCTCGGAACTTTAAAGCTACACTACTAAAAATCCAAGCTCAGGAAATAACCAAAATGCACACTTGAATNGAACTTTAAAGCTACACTACTAAAAATCCAAGCTCAGGAAATAACCAAAATGCACACTTGAATTTTTTGGGCTGTCTACACCTCCTGATGTAGATGATAACTTTAAACACATTTTCTGCATCAAGAGAACCAATTGCAAAAACCAGGGGGAAAACAGTTCTACCTCCAATTTTCAAACTTGTATAACTTGGCCATTTTTCAACTGATGTGTCTGAAATTTGGATACCTTCTACCCCACACCAAGTGATCCTCCCTACCAAATTTCACAATGATAGGCTAAATCATCCCGATTTTATAACAAGTAGAATTTTTGTGATTTTAACAGAGTGCGCAACTGGTCTTAACTGTAGAGCTGCCCCCATGGCTGTATAATAAGTCAATAGAGTCAAGCTTAGGCCTTGAAGGGAAACAATGAAAAGTGTTCTATCCAACTCTGTAGTAATGGCCATAGCAGTCGCTAGAGCCATAATAAAAACTAATCAACTCTGTAGTAAAGCATAAATCACTGGGCTCAATTCACCTTTTATGCAAGTTGACTCAAACTATGAGTTTACTGTGTTGGTTATAGGTTGAACAATGCTGTAGAAACTGTAATTCTAGAGGGAGGGAAAGAAAAGCACCGCCATTACACCCTTTCCAGAACTGTTAAACATCTGCTATTCTGTTTATGCATTTCCTGTAAAGAATACCAGCTATACCAGAGACTTTGGACTTAGATGCAAGTCCCAGCTACTAGCCCATGCATCTATAAAGGCACACGCTGTACACTCCTGTAAGAGACTGACCCATTGCTAACAATTGTTAGAAAATTGTACCCTACATCAATGCTTTGATTTTTAACCAACATTATACAAAGCATACATTTGACCAAAGCATACATGGGACTTCATTTCATCGGTATATTAAGCAGCACTTCAATATGTTTCCAAGTACCAAAGGCTAAGTACTGAAGGCCCAATAGAAATTTTATCACTTAAAGAATGCTGGAACATTCATTGAAAGTACATGAAATTAACCGGTCACAGCTTTCCCCATGTACAACATTTTCTTTTCACAACTGTCTGGCTTTCTGAGGGCTCCATTCAGAGGGACATTCCTCTGATTCTCTTGAAAAGATAAAACTTTTCAAGAGATTAAGAGATTTTTCATACTGATTATTTCCACCAGTTTTCCTTCCACAGTTGTGTCAAGAACACTTTTGTTCTAGCTACACTAATAGCTGAACAAATGTCAAATGCCAGTTCAGAAAGACGCATGTCTGACAACTGGTATCAGCGACGGCAACAGGTCAGTCCTAGATACAGCTTGTTTGTAAAAGGGAGCCTGAAGCAAAAACAGAAAATTCATTCAAGGTTGCACTAGGCACGTCACATTTTATGAGTCAAGTAAATTGTGGTAAGAGCTCAAGAAGAGCTAAGCATAAAGGAGTCTTAATGACTAGCAAAAGCAAAAAAGCTTAGAGCAAAAAGACTCTAGCTATATGAATCAGTTGTGATCATAATCCCCCATTATGGCCCTTTTTACACAGTCCACGGTGCGGGGGGGTTGGTGTGTGTCGCCATTGGTGGACAGAAAGTTTAGATGAGCACACCCTCCACACACCGCCACCCATCACCCACACACGGAGCAACCGGTGTTTATGCTGGTTGCTTTGTGCATGGGTGAT
>QEPC01002256.1:912976-928506 GCA_003113815.1 Sphenodon punctatus | reverse complement strand
AAAAAGCTGTAAGACTTGGCTGTTCCATCAGGCACTTGGCGGGGGAGATGGGTAGAGGATGGGGGAGGATATGGATGGAGGCGGAGTGATATGTTTTAATAATTTTATAATTTTCTGGTTTTATGTTTATTGATCTTTGTTGCTGTAAGCTGCCCTGAGCTGCCTGTGGCAGGAGGGACGGGATATTAAATCTTTTAATAAATAAATGAATTCTTTATCTTCTATTTGCTTGAAACCTGGGATGGTTATGTCCCTTCCCAAGGTTACCAATTCTGCCAAATTTCAGAAAGATTGGACAAAGGGTCCTGGTGTTATAAGACATTAACTTGAAAATGCATTTCCGGGAGTAACATTTTTATATTTCATCCTGTTTACAAAACATTTGGCAGGAATGTATCCTACACCTTCCCTGTCATCTCTGCCAAACTACAGGACAATTTGATAAAGGGCCCCAATTTTATAAGCAATTATATTATTTTTATATTAAAATTTTTATGCCGCCCCCTCTGGCATCTCGGCTCAGCTCACAGCATATTAAAACCATTTTAAAACATTAAAACAAACAATAATAATTCAACTAAACAATATAAAACCCCATCCCCCCCTACCCTAACCCAACCCATCTTTCTCGGGAAAGGCCTGGCAGAACAGCCAAGTCTTACATTGTCTGAGGAAAGAGGGGAGGCCAGCCCATCTCCGATTTGAGGGAGTTCCACAGCTGCGGCGCAGCCACGGAGAACGCCCTCCTCAAAGTGGACATCCAGGAAACCCGGGGGACCTCGAGGAGGGCATCCTCTGCCGACCGCAGGGGCCGCTCCAGGACCCGGAGGGTGAGGCGATCCTGCAGATAGGTGGGTCCCAAGCCATTTAGGGCTTTAAAGGTCAACACCAACACCTTGAACTGGGCCCAGAAACCTACCGGAAGCCAGTGCAGAAAGTTAAGCACTGGTGTGATATGCTCGCGTAGGCCCGTCCCCTCAATTTTTATTTTTATTTATTTATTTTTACAATTTATATGTTGCCCCCTCCTGCCTCAGGCATCTTGGGGTGGCTCACAATACATTAAATCATTTAAAACATTAAAATAAACCATCAAGAGATGGGCCGCCACATTCTGCACCAGCTGCAGCTTCCGAACCAACACCAAGGGTAGCCCCACGTAGAGTGCGTTGCAGTAATCCAGTCTCGAGGTAATAAAAGCATGAATGACTGTGGCCAGATCAGAGTCCAAGACATACGGCCTAAGCCGACACACCAGGTGTAACTGGCAAAATGCTCCCTTCGCCACAGCCACTACCTGGGCATCCAGGCCGAGCTACAGGTCCAGGAGCACCCCCAGACTCCGGACCTGAGAAACCAGGGAAGGGCAGACCCCATCAATGATGGGGGCCACCATTCCCTTGGCCCTCCCCACAACCATCACCTCCGTCTTGTCAGGATTAAGCCTCAGGTGGCTCGCCCTCATCCAATCCCCCACAGCGGACAAACACCGGGTAAGCACCGAGACTGCCGAGCCTGAGTTGGAGGAAAATGAAAGATATAGCTGGGTGTCATCAGCATATTGATGACATCTCACTCCATACTCCCTAACAACCTCTCTCAGAGGCTGCATATATACATTGAACCAGAGAAGGGATAAGATGGAACCCTGCGGTACTCCACACGTGAGGCCTCAGGGGAAGATGAAAACTCCCCCAGCACCACACACTGGGTTCTCCCAGCTATCAGCCAAGTCACCAACAACTCAGGATCAACAGTATCAAATGCAGCCGAGAGATCTAATAGGATCAATTGAAGTTATCCCCTTGAAGACCATTATTCAGATAAATAGCAGCACATGCAGTGCCAGTCAGAGGCAGGCACATGGCATGGCATGGGGAGGGAGGCTGTAGAAGGGAAGATGGGGAGCAACCCAACAGAATGATAGACATATTCACTGACCAGTTACTGCATGCTTCCAGCTTTACAGGACCAATCGGTGGTGGCTTTGAAGCGGGCATAGGGGATGGCCCTGAGGCAGGAATAGAAGGGACATAACTGCGACTTTGGGGATAGCATCCCAGTAATCAGGAGACATGATTTACACATCCAGGCTGGCCAATTATCATCACAATCACATCCTGCAGCACTGTGACAGAGGACAGAAGAGAATCTCTATTGGCTTGTTCCTAAACAGATGCTTCTGACTTCCCAATAACAAGTGGGGGAGAGAAGTTTGGGTGGTCAAAGCACAGAATCATGATATTTGGTTGACATTTCTGCTGGCCAATTGGCATCACAAACAAAGCTTATACCACAGTGACACGTAAGAGAAGCCCTGGCATTGGCTCATTCTCTGCATATGCTGTGCAGGCTTATAAAATTGGGACCCTTTATCACAGTCTTTCTGATATTTGGCAGAGATTGTCCTTCAGGTGTGAGATACAGCCCTGCCAAATTTCACATATACTGGTTGGACTACAAAAGATGTTACAGTCAGACATACATTTATAAGTTAATTGCTTATACCACCAGGACCCTTTATCCAATCCTTCTGATAGTTGTCATAGATAGTAAACATGGGGAGAGGTATAAACCTGCCATGTTTCATCAACATTAGATGGGAGACAAAAAAGTTACAGCCAGGAATGTATATGCAGATTTTTGCAAAATCACATAATTCAACTGCTTATAAAATCAGATTAGTTTATTCAAGCTTTCTGAAATTTGGTACACTTAATGCCTTCCATTCGATATATAATGCCTCCAAGTTTCATCCAAATATAATAAAAAATACAAACGTTATAGCTGAATGTGTTTTCCATTAAAACCAATGGAAATAAAAAATGAAAGCAAAAACGAAACTTTGATATTTATGAAAATGAAAGGTTTAAATAACCAAAAAACAAAACAAAAAATGAACAACATGGGTCCCTGGTGCACACCTCTAGAAACAAGGAATATATCCTTGTTGGACTATAAATACAAACAAATATGACTGCTTAGTAGGGTTGGGAATTTCAGTTTCGGATAGAATGGAAACAGCCCGAAAATGGCCATTTCGGCTTTAAAACTGTAAACCAAAATTGCAGCTTTTTCAGTTCTGTTGTTTCAGGTTTTTTTACACTGATTTTTTTCTGGTTTGTTCTCATTGATTTCAGTGGGAGAAAATTCCACTGAAGTCAAATGAGAAAAAACTGAAGGGAAAAATCAATGCAAAAACCCCAGACAAACCGAATCGAGATCCAAAAATCAAGGAGAACTGAAACTGAAAAAAACAAACAAAAAACCTGAAAATCCTCCTGGAGTCCCATTCCTACTGTTTAGCATCAGCATAACCACTGTCAAAATGGTATCTTTCTGCGCAAAGGACAAGTACTGGCTCATTTTTCCTTATTGAATTCAATGGAATTTTATGTGGAACAGTGTCAAATTAAGCTCTTTTGGTTTGTACCCATCCCAGACAGATCTGATTCATCAATCAGCATTCAGGTAGCCCAAAGAAAAAAGTCTTCTTTCTCATGGAGAACCACTTGTTGTAGGGACAGAGTAAAAGGGTCAGCATATTTCATTAGACCTCATTTTCCTGGCAGCATACTCTGAGAAAAATTATTAGAACACTTTTTATGACATTCAAATTGACACACAAAGATTTGCAAAATGGCTGTTAACTCATGAAGCAGAAAGCAATAACAAATTACAGCTTCTCAAGGAAGGAACAATTTGTTTTTTTTTTACTCCTTTTATTCACTCACAACTCAAGCAGTTATATTATGTGGAGTTTATTTTTTATTTATTTAAATGTATATGGTGTCCTCCCCGTAATGCTTTTCATACTGCACAATGATAGTGGGCATTTTCCAGAGCCAATGTAAGACCTATTTGTTTGGCCACTGGGGATGGGATTTGTGTTGCTATTTTTAAATGAGGATTTTTTATGTTTTTTAAACACTTTGGGTTTTTTAATTGGTTTTATTTTCTGTATATTTTATGTATGCTTTGTTCTCCGCTCTGAGCCTTTGGGAAAGAGGGGGCTATAAATTGAAATAAATAAAATGGAGAGAAAGTAATCTGCTCTACTACAGCCATGTTGTGGTTCATCCCACTTTATCAGAGCAGATTATGGCAGCCGTTCTAATTCCTTCATACCTCATCTTTTCTTCTGTACTAGGATCCCTCTTTCTTTTTTTTGATTTAGCAACATTTCCGATACTATGCTAAAGGTGGCTGTGGAAGAACACATATCAAAGAGAGGTTACAGCCATCTACTCAGCAAGAGGCTATGGAAGCCAATGAACATCAGGGGAAGAGGAAATGCCGAAGTCGGAGTAACCATTTCTTCTCATGACATATTAGGTGAGCTTATGCTGGAGAGTTTACCTTTCAAACCTGTTTCAGGCCCATATAATTTAACTCAACCCCCTTACTGCTAGCATTTCCCAGTAAATTAACAGGCTATGGGTATTTTCAGACGTTACGAGATCACGCTCAACCACAGTGAACCACGGTCAATCCTGTGGCGGGGCCAAAGCGCCCTGAACGTCTGTTCAGCGGCCGCCAGATGTTCACCATGGTCAATACCCACATGGGGTCAATTTCAATCACGCTTCCGGAACTCGCCACCGGACAATCTCCGAAAGCCTGGTCAAAGAGATTCCCACCGGGAAACAACAAAAAGTAACATCTGGACGGCAATCACCGGCTGGAATCAAAGAAAACGATTCCCAGCCGGGGACAAACCACGCAGCGTCATTGCCAGGCAACCAGCAACAACACAGGCACCGGAGGGAGATTTAAAGGGCAATCCGCAGCAGGGAAGTGTGGCAGGATGGAGCGAGGAGGGAGGCGGAAGAGAGCGGCGAGAGACAGAGAGAGGGTGGAGGAGAAGGAGGAGGAGGCAGTGGCAGAGGAAGCACAGGCAGAGGAGGGGGAGGCGGGGGTCATGCTGAGAATGAAGGAGGCGGAGGGGCAACACCAGCAGCAGCCGGGACAGGACACCCCAGGGACATCAGCCGGACCGGGGGAGGAGGCACCCCGGAAATGGGTAAGGGGAAACCAAAGGGAGGGGAACAGGTGGCACAGGGGCACCAAGGGGGGCAGGGGGCCTGCCCCAAGAGGGGCCAGAATTGCACGCAACCATGACCCCCCCTCCCCTGCATCCCGCAGACACGGAAATGGGAGGACACCAGCCCAGCCCAGCCCAGGTGGAGGAGGAGCTGGTGGAAGAAGCGTGGAGGAGGAGGAGGACCCACAGGGGAGACGGGGGAGAAAGCCCTACAACAGAGGGGACCAGTGGAGGTTACAGGAGACCCGGGACTTCATAAGGATCTGGGGGACCCTGGAGTACCAGTTGGAGCTCGTGCTCAACCAGAGGAACAAGCATGCCTACGAGGACATAGTGTGGAAAATGGGGGCGGCGGGGCACCAGCGCACCATGGCACAGTGCCACTCTAAGGCCAAAGAGCTGAAGAGGGGGTACAAGACCATAAGGGACAACAATTGGTGGTCCGGACACGGAGCCCGGACCGCCCCCTTCTATGATGCCCTGGACCGTATTCTCCACATGAAGGGGTCAGTAGTCTCCCCACAGCTCGTGGGGAGCACAGTGGTCCAGGGCAGGGAACAGGCTGAGGTACCCCCTCCCCTCGCTGCCCCCCCTGGTAGGCATATGCTCCAGGGCCCCAGACCACCAGGAGGAACGCCCCGGGACCTCCGACACCTGAAGCCCCCCCGGGACAGCAGCCCGGAGAGCACCCACCCCCAGGCCGGACAGGCAGAGTCCGAGGCCAGCACCCTCATCACCCTCACCCAGTGGTCCCAGGGGGAGCAATCCCACACTGAGGGGCCAGCCTCAGAAGAATCGGAGACCGACATTGAGGGTAAGCGAGCGACCAGAAGGAGAGAGGGACCGGGGGCAGCCCCAGCCCCCACAGACAAGGCGGGAAGGGGGCCCGGGGCCCGCCCAGCCACCTGCACACCCCTACACCAACAACCCCCCCTCTTCATCCACAGGGCACGGAACACCCTGGCACCAGACCCAGGCGGGCGAGGAGGCTGGCGCCAAGGAGCCCGGGCAGCAGGCGGAAGAACTAGGTGAGGCACACGGTCTGGGTGGGAGGGCCCACTGGGACACCGGGAGGGGGACCTGGGAAACACGGAGGTGGTGTGAGGGACCAGGAGGGGGGGTGGGAAGGGGCCGGGCGATATCGCTGGGGGTCCACAGAGCCCTGGGTCCATCCCAGGACCGGGGGCGGGCTCCCAGGCTGGCAGGCAACTCATCTACTTCTACCCTACAGGGCAACCCCAACAGCCACTGTCTCCAGGGCCCGTGCCCCCAGCCCAGCGCATGAGGGAGCACCGGGCACGGGTCTGCCGGCAGAGGGAGGACCAGGCGGAGGACATCATCTGAACAGGGGGAGAGGATGATAGCGGCTGTGGATCAGATGGAGGCGGCCATTGAGCAGTCCCTGGAGCGGGCGGAGGTACGGGACACGAGGGACACGAGGCTCCAGGCTGAGGTGCACCTGGAGTGGAGGCGGGAGCACCAGGAGCACAGCAGGCAGGTGGAAGTCCTCGGGCAGCTGGAGCAGGCCATCACAGGGATGGTTCGGGAGCACACTGCAAAAATGGACAGGTCCCATGATATTGGGACCTCCCTGCTTCTGCACGCAGGCACCATGTGTGCCTATGTGATGGCAGCCATCCCTCCAGGCACCCTGCCTGCCCAGGGCCCTATGTTGGGCCGCTTGGCACCCCCACCCCCTCCCCAACTGGCCCAGTCACCCCCACGCCCGCAGGGGCCGCTCATTCACCTCCTGGTCCCCCCTGTCCTCTGGAGGGTGCAGCCGCTCAGGGGGGCCCCCCGGATCCAGGGCCCCCAACCTCCGGCCACCCCACCGGCCCAGGAGGCAGCCCAGGACACTGCTGGGGACATGGACAGTGGGGGGAGGGGAGCTCACAGGGCTCACTGGTGAACACTGGGCACTCAAGGGGGTGTCCCAGGAAATGTGGGGGATGGGGGGGAAGGGGTGGAGGAAGAGGGATTGGGTGCAAATGTACACGTGGGTGAAATAAATGTTTTTAGCCCTATATTGCCTCCCATGCCCATTACTGGGCGACAGGGGTGGGGTGGTGGGCGTTCGGATCGACTCCCGTGTAGGGGCCGGCCTAGGGACCCCCTGGGGGTCGGCCAGGATGTGGAAGCCCTAACGCCTCGGCCTCCCAGCTGATATGCCTCGCCAGGGCATCCCGGAATAATGGAATAATGATACTCCCTCCAGTTGTCAGCGTTCACGTACAGGGGCACCGGGCTGGGGGGTCAGATGGGCTCAGGGTATTCCAGGGCTGCCCCCTCGGTCTCACACACGTTGTGCAGCACACAGCAGGCACCGATCACCAGGGCCAAGGTCTCCACAGTGTAGTCCAGCCAGCCAGCGAGGCTCCTCCAGCGCTGCTAGAGGGCCCCAAAGGCTCACTCCACCACGGTCCTGCTGGAACACAGGCGGGTATTGTATAGCACCTCCACAGGGTTGCATGCGACTGGGTACACCTTCATTAGACACCGAGTGAGGGGATAGGCCGGGTCGCCCAGGATACAGGGGGGCATCGGTACCCCCTCGATCCAGGTCATCCCCATGTCAGCAAAGTCCCCCCAGAACATCCGGGCATAGAAGGGGGAGATGGTCATGATCTGGGCATCGTGACTACGGCCAGAGTTGCCCGTGTAGATGTCTATGAACCACCCCCGGTGATCCACAACTGCCTGCAGCTGCAGGGAGTGATACCCGTGCCTGTTGACATACTCTGCAGCCTCCCCTGCGGAGGAGCACAGGATCTCGATGTGGGTGCCATTCATGGCACCCATGCAGTTGGGGAAGCTTCCAGCTGCGAATCCTGCCATCACGGCCCCCTGCTCCACCAGCTGGATTGTTCTGTCCAGGAGCATGCCCTCCACAGCCTCGCAGACATCCCAGAGGATACAGGCAACGGTGCTCAGGCCAACCCCGAAGTGCTGGGAGACGGACTGGCAGGAGTTGGGCATTGCTAGGGCCCAGATCCCTATAGCCACCTGCTGGACCATGGGGATGGGGGTCCTCATGGGGGTGTGCTGTCGCTCAAGTCAGGACATAATGAGCTTTGCGAGTCGGAGCAAGGTGAGCTTGTCCATCCTGAAGTGGGCCCTCCAGGCTGTCTCATCCCACTGGGCCAGCGCACTGGGCCACCACCCCTGTGCCTGCTCCGTGACCCATATCCGCCTGTCAATGGACATAGCGAGCAGGGCTGCCCGGCGCATGGTCTCCCTCCCCCATTGGAGGCGCCCGGCCGCCTCGCTGATCGCCGCTGGCCGGCTTCGGCCCCGGCTTACAGCCTGCTGATCTGCCCCGGACACCTTCTGTGCCCTGAGCTGGGCCAGGACTCTCCTGCACCCATGGTGGACCCTGTGGGACCGTACAGCACTCAAGGCGACAGAAACCCGCAGGCGGGTGCCCAGGTGCTGCTCTGTGGTAAGGATGCGCAGCTGCTCAGTGTAGTCATGGTTCCACTCGGCTGCGAGCGCTAGGTGCATCCAGTAGGCAGCTGCCCTGTCCCGCTCCATGGTGGTGGCAGCCCCAGGGGTTGAGGGACAGTTATGCTGGCCCGGTGAGGGCCTGAGTGGCCCAGGGTCCTGCCCCCAGCTGCCTGGGCCTTCCACTGCAACGCTGGTGTCTGTGGGCGTGCAGTTGGGTGCACCTGCTCTCTTCGCATGGGGCCGAGTGCACGCACGGGCGGCTGGGCTTCTGCCATCATCCCAACCCCTCCCTGTTTGCAACACCGTGTCCTTGCCAGCCTGATTAGTGGTCCTGTCTGGGTGTTTGTTTCCTGCAGCTGTGCCGGGTCCGCACCCCACGCTCTGTTGCTATACAATGTTGGGGCCCATGGCTGCCTAGCTTGTCCTTGGGAGCCCTCGGAGCCCCCCACCCCTGGAGGGAATGTGTGCCCCCCTGTCCGTGGTGTTATTCTGCCTGTCTCACTGGACGGACCATGGCTGATTGTGCTTCCACCGGGCTCCTGCTTGGCCCCCATGGAGCCCCCCATAGCTGGACCTTCCGCGAGACCATGTCCCTGTGTGGCCTGTGGTATACCCCAGCCGTGCAGCTGCTCCTGGGCTTCCCGGACAGCCAATCGGGTGCTTATGCAAGCCTGAGCTCTGGTCTTCGCTACTTCGGCTATGAGGCGAGCGCTCGGGATTGCCGACTGCATGCGGAGACGCTGGGGCTGGTTCCCTTCCCTGATGGGCGCATCCTGGAGATGAGGTACTCTCATGTAGCCTGATCCATGGCTGAGACCGTGTCTGCCTTGTCTGTGTGCAGCCTGGCCGCCTACACAATCTGCCTTGCGGAGGGGGGCCCTGCCTTGGCCGTGTTCTACTTTGGCTGGGCCCGTGGCTACCAGCGCTCTCGTGGGGCGGTGTATCACTGGCTGTTGAAGCTGGGTCAGCTTCCGTGGCCCCCTGCTGCTGACTGCTGCGTGTCTGAGCCTACCGCGGCGGAGCTGTCGGTGCTGTCAGGCATGTGGTTCCGTTCGGATGTGCAGTTGAGGCTGTCCATGCAGGATCCCTTCAAGGCCTACTACCTGATCGCCCACCACATGTCCTTGTTGGGGTAGCACCAGGGCATGATCCATTGGCCCCACCTGTTTCATCGGGTGGGGCACCCAGCCCCTGGGCCCGTTGTGGCCCCCAGCAGCTGGCTGTGAGTCCCGGTGTGCCTCCCAGCCCCCTGGTTGCCTGCCCCCATGTGGGCTCTCGCCCCTGCCTGGGGGCTGGGTTCCGCTGGCTGCTCCCTCCCTGATGTCTCTGCCGTGCTGCTATGCTGCCTGCTTCCCGGGGTGCTTCTGCCCCTGCCTGTGGCTATGGGCCCCCTCCAGCCCCTCCCCATCTGCCTCTGCACCCGGTGTTCCCCTCTGTGGTTGCCTTCCCTGGTGCCTGGCTCTCTGCATGGCCTCACCGACCCACCTGTGTCCAGCGGACTGTCCTCACCCACCAGCGCTGCCACCTGCGGTCCCAACCCCCCCCCCCTTGGGTGCCTGTGTGACCTCGGGGTTCTGGGGCCCCCGCACTGCCCCTCCCGCCTTCCTCTGGGGGGGGGTGTGCGTCCTTGGACCTGATGCACTACACCGGCTCTCCTGCCTACCCTCCATCGGCCCCTCTCCGGGGTGTGGGTTCTGCATGTGCCTCCTGGACCATTCCTGGCCCGCTCGCTGTGCCATGTGGGCTCCTGCTGTGCCTTGGTCCCGAGCTCCTGGGGCTCCCCATTCCGGGACTGCCTGTGTTGCTGTGGGGGTGCCTGTGTGGACAGTTCTGCTGTGGGGGTTGTGGTTGCTGTTGTCTGTGTCCTGTCCTGCCCCTGTGCCCTTTCCTGTTCCACACTGCCCCCTGTGCCCGGTGTGCCTTGTGTGTTGTCCGGGGGCCCGTGTCCCCCCCCCTTCCTTTCCCTCGTGTGTGCGTGTGCGTGTGCCCGCGCCTGGGCGTGTGCTTGTGCTATGTGTTCCACTGTGCCCCCGTTGTCTGTGTGCCTGTTGTGTGTGGTACCTGGCCGGCTCTTCTCCCTCTCCCCCCTCCCTTCCCGTTTCCCTTGTGTGGGCATTCCCTTTTGTGCCTTTTTGCTTCGTTTGCCCTCAGGTGGCCATGTCTGTGTCCTGCCCCTGCCTGGTGGATACTGGTTGTTTTGACCACGGCCAGGGATTGGCATCACGTCGGTTGAGCTGCCCCAGCCAATGATCTGCCGGCCCGATTTCCTCCCGTGGTCCCAGTCCCGTCACATCTGTTTGGAGCTTCCTTTGACCCTGGGGTGTGTGTGTGTGTGTGAGAGAGATTGTTCGGTTCACCTCTTGGAATCCACTGTGGTGAACCGGGCGCCCGTAACGTCTGAAATCACCCTATGTCAGAATGGCTTCAGGCACGGATGTGAACACATTGATGTCAATCCAGTCCCAATCTTCTAACTATAGTTTCCCCCATTCTTCATGGACTACAACCCTACAAATTCTGATGTGTGGATCCTTCCCCAAACATATTAGGTTTAGGTCAGCGTTCTCCCTACAGGTTGGGACCTCAAGTGGGGACCAGTCATGATGGGGTTGAAATCTTATTGACATTTTAAATACTTTGTATTTATTGCTTCTGGGTTGCAGGATTATATTTAAGTTTCAAAATGGGGTCACAGGAAAAAAGGTTAGGAACCATTGGTTTACATATTTATATTATTGTGCTCATCAGCAACAGCTAAGCACTATGGACTATGTCTGAGTGATACAGAGTGCAACAATACACATGGGCAAAAGGTGTCGGAATACATGAGGCCATGGTGACTTGCATTCTTGAACTGGCAGCTAACTAAACATATAAAATGCCCAAGTATAAGATGGTGGCTACCTGGCTTGGCAGCAGCACATGTAAAAGGGATCTAGGAATGATGGTTGATCACAAACTGAACACAAGTCAGCAATGTGATGCAGCTGCAAAAAAAGGCTAATCCAATTGTAGGCTACATTAACGGAAGCCTTGTTTCCAAGTCAGCAGAAATAATCATTCCACACTAAGCACTGGCCAATACTTTTATTTTTTATTTTATTTTATAAAATATTTTTTATCCTGCCCCTCCTGCCCACAGGACAGCTGGGGGCAGCGAACAACAATTTAAAAACAATAAAAACAATTTAAAAGTTAAAAATCCCATATGCAGGGGAAAAAACAGCTCCCCCAACCCAACCACCCTACCCTCCCCCTTGCCAAAAGCCTGGCAGAACAGCCAGGTCTTACACAAATGTCAAAATGACAGGAGAGTGGGGGCCAACTGAGCCTCCTCCAGGAGAGAGTTCCACAGCACAGGGGCAGCCACCGAAACAGATCTAACATCGGTGGCCACCCATCTTTGCAAAAAGGCTCCCACGGACGATCTCAGGGGTCGCACGGGCACATGGGGAGTGAGGGGGTCCCGCAGATAAGCAGGCCTCAGGCCGTGAAGGGCTTTAAAGGTCAGAACCAGCACCTTGAACCTAGCCTGGTGCTTTATAGGCAGCCAGTGCAGAGCACAGGTGTCATGCGCTCCCTGCAGCCTGCCCCCGTAAGGAGATGGGTCACGGCATTCTGTACCAGCTGCAGCCTCCAGCCCAACTTCTCGGGCAGCCCCATGTAGAGCGAGTTTCAGTAATCCAGCCTCGAGATGATGAAGGCATGGATGACGGTGGCGAGGTCAGAGTCAGAGATACGTCCGAAGCCACCGGACAAGATGTAACTGCTGAAATGCACTCCCTACCATGGCCACAACCTGAGATTCCAGGATGAGCTGTGAATCGAGGAGCACACCCAGTCTCTGCACCTTAGAGACCATGGGAGGGCGAACCCCCCCTACAAGAGGGGATTCAATCACTCCTAGACCCCCCCCATGCCCTTGTGCACCAACATCACCTCCATCTTGTCAGGATTCAGCTGCAGATGGCTCAACCTCATCCAAGCCCCCACAGCTGACAGACACTGGAAAAATAAGGGGACTGCATGGCCTGGGTCAATGGAAAAAGCGAGGTAGAGCTGAGTGTCTTCAGCATACTGATGAACTGCGTGCCCTGAAACCCTCTCAAAATCTCCCCTAATAGCTGCATATAGATGTTAAACAAGAGGGGGGACAAAATGGCACCCTGCAGGACTCCACACATGAGGGCCCGGGGGGGGGGGGAGGAAGACGTACATTCCTCCAAGACCACCCCGTGACTTCTCCTGGCCAGGAATGAACAAAACCAGTCCAAGACCATCACGCCAATCCCGGCACGGTCCTGCAGGCGAATCACCAACACCTCATGATCGACTGTGTCGAATGCAGCCGAAAGGTCTAGCAGGACCAGTAAGGTCTGACAACCCTGGTCCAATGCCAGACGGAGATAGTCAACCAAGTCCACCAATGCAGTCTCCGTATCATACCCAGGCCGAAACCCGGACTGAAAGGGGTCAAGGAAACCGGTGCGGTCCAGATGTTCCTGGAGCTGCCATGCCACAGCCCGTTCAATAACCTTCCCTAAAAAGGGAAGGTTAGAGACCGGCCAATAACTGGCAGGAGCATCAGTGTCAAGAGATGGTTTCTTGAGCAGGGGCCTAACCACAGCCTCTTTCAGGCAGTGAGGCACCCTGCCCTCCCAAAAGGGAGGCACTAACCACCCCAGCCAGCAACGGTCGTAATGTCTCCTGGCTGGCTTTCACCAACCAGGATGGGCATGGATCTTGTTCACAAGTGGTGGCACGAACAGATCCCAACAAGGACTCCACATCGGCAGGCGACACCATCTGAAACCGATCCCACAAAACAGGACAGGACGGGGCATCCATTGTCCCAAGATGATCCTCTGCAATAACTGTGGTACTGGAATTGTGGTGAATGCGAGCAATCTTCTCTACAAAGTGCTCAATAAGCCGGTCACAGAGGTCACTGGATTGCTCCAGGTCCAGGCGGAGGCAGGCAGGATCGACCAAGTCTTTCACCACCTGGAAAAGCTCCGCTGGACGTGACTTTGCAGATGCAATGAGGGCAGCACTTAGAGTACTGTGTTCAATTCTGGGTGCCTCATTTTAAAAAGGACATTGACAAATTGGAGCAGGTTCAGAGGAAGTCAACGAAGATGATGAAAGGTCTGAAAAACAAGTCTTATGAGGAATAGTAGAAGGAATTGGGTAAGTTTAGCCTGCTGAAGAGGAGATTAAGGTGAAATGTGACGGCAGTCTTCAAGTATCTAAAGGGCTCCACCAAGATGACGACAGGAACTGTTCTGAATTGCTACAGAAGGTAAGAGCTGTGTGTCAGTGGAACAACTTCTCTTGAGGTTGCAGATTCTCCATTGCTGGAGGGTTTCAAAAAGAGGTCAGGCAGCCCTCTGTTGGGGATGTTGGAAGTTTTCAAAAGGAGGCTGGGAGATGTTGTAGCTGTAGTCATCCTGCATCCAAGCAAGACTAGATGATCCCTGAGGTCCTTCCAGCTCTAAGATTCTAGAATCCAGGAGGGTCAAATGCCCCCCCAAAAAAGTGAGTTTGCACATGCCCCCTAAGTGTTCATACCAAAAGTCAGTATCTCCTCAGGAATGAAGATATACCAAAGCAAGGACCAGGCCCCTTCAGCCTTCACAAGATGATCGCTGGGAGCTGAAAGGATGCCCATCCTGCCAGGTCTCAACTGGCAAAAGGAGACCATAGAGTGCAAGGGGATCATACTTACTACAGTACCCAGGTTATCAGAGTTTTATATATCAATAAAACATTGATTTTAATTCAATAGTTTCCTGGCAGCTAAATTGTGTGGAACTGGTGTAGTATGTTCCTGAAGAGAATGTCTCCCAACAAACTCCTGCATTCTATCTTCACTATCTGCATCCTTGAAGCATATTTCAAGGGAAGCTCCAAATAGAGGACATTAGAGTAATCAAACCTCAATGTGATAAAGGCACACAACATTGTGTAAAACTCACACACAGTAACTGTGTTGGGAGTTGAGCAAAAGATGGTATCTATCCTTTCATCCAGTTTGTAATAAGCAACAGAAACTCTGAACACTTCTAAAAGCTATTCCCAAACATCTTCAGTTGTGTATCCATGCCTCATGCCATTGGGGAGGAGAAGTCTTTAACGTGACTGTCGGAAACTATTCACAACATTAGTGACACCCAAGACACAGGGCATCATCAGTTGCCCACGCCCCTTCCCATCCCTCCAGATATGAGAGGCTTGTCATTGAGCTAGTCAATGGTAAGGGCTCCATCTTTCTAAGGGTACTTCCAGATGTGACATTTTTCATGTGGCCAACTGCCTTGTGACAATCTTGTCATATCATCAATATACTCAGGGACAGCATTCACATCTATTTACTACCAAATAGTTAAATCTACCACTTAGAAGCTGGTCCTGCTTTAGAAGTTAGCTGCCCTGGACAAAAAATTGTCACAGCCCAATTTGAGTAGGGATAGGGGATATTCTGCTTTCTACCAATCTGCTGTTCAGTGGAAGCAGAATTCTCCACCGTGCAACCTGGCTTTCTCCCATAGATCCTTCCATGTCTTCCACAGAAGGCTGCCTGCAAATGAATTACTAGATGGTATTCAAGAGTGCACTATACTGGAAACTGGTGTGGTTCATTCTGGGTACTTTTGCTGTTTTCACAGTGGCCAAGTCCTGGTCTCTAATATCAAGATCTTTTTTTGGCTTTTGCGGCAGCTCATTTCAAATACTGCAGTAGCTGACAAGCATTCTGAACTGCACCATTTGGTCTGAGTCAATCAGGGAAAAGTCAAACTGCAAGCAGTACAGGAAGAAAGGGTGAGTAATACTGACCACTCGCTGCCTGGCTTGAAGGAAGACGCACAGGGATAATTTTATTAGCTCCTCACTCTGATGGCAAGCAAGCAGCTTCCTATGTCTCTCCCCCAGCTCCTGTCGCTCAGATTGTAAGCCCTAGGGGCAGGGACCGTGTCTATTTTATTACTTTGTAAAGTGCCATGTACACTGCTGGCGCTATATAAATGTTTGTTAATAATAA
>QEPC01002256.1:864850-879900 GCA_003113815.1 Sphenodon punctatus | reverse complement strand
AAATGACTGTTTACTAATACCCAAGACACCTTAAATGCCAACCTTCGCTTCACTGTAGATCTATGCGTAAAGCTGGGACTAACTATAAACGTACAGAAGTCCCACCTGTCTCCTAAATGTCTTGTTGAAAAAGGCATTTTGTTCTGTTTTTACAATATATGAACACTTTTTTTGCTTGATTATTTTCATTTGTTTTGACTATTACTGCCAAATTCTTGCAAAAAAAAATAATCTATAATGCCCTGCCCTCCATCTCCTCCTGTTCCCTCCCTGTATTGGCAGGAGGGGGAACTGGGAGAGGGGGCTAGATGAGGGGGTACTTTGGCATGTTGGGGGTGGTTGGATCTGTGAGACAAGTGGCAAGGGGGTGCTCTGTGTGGGAAGCTAAGGGGTAAAAAGTGCTGGGACTAAAAAGGGCCCAAGGCATGGGAGCAGATATGATGGAAATTTATGCAAATGTGTATTTGCATAAATGGGTGGTCTAATTATGCAAATTAGGCCCCGCAACAAGACTTCGCACATGGCCCCCCAAACCCTAGGGCCGGCCCTGCTTTTGCCATCATCTCAGGGCTCTGGGTGAAGCCTCCATTCTCTGGGGCTAGCTGGGGGGGCACTATATTTTTTGTGGGGGGAAGGGGGTGCCACATTGCTCTCGTACCCCCACTCTGATGTTGTCCTGCCCCATACAGAGAGTTCTGGTATCACAACATTCCAAAGGGGGCATGGTTATGCTGGAAAGGGAAGGAGAGTCTCTTTGTCCCATTCCCTTTTGGCATGGCTCCACCCCTTCTTGGCCAAACCATCTGGGAAGATGACAACCCTAGTTTCAAGCAACATTCTACTACCTGGGGCAATGCAGGGGAGAAACCACAATTTCATTATGGAGGGGGAAATTTGCTGTGACCCTTGCAGAAGCCACAGTCCCTGATGTTCACTGCCTTACCCTTCCCTAACACAAGCCAGGATGGACACTGTTCACTTCCCCTGGCATGCTGCCCTCTCCTCTTTGCTCTTGTCATCAGAGTCCAGCTCCTCTGGGAAGAGCATCAGTGGCAATGACTCCAAGAGCCAGAGTTTCTCTTCCACCCCTTGCCTTCCCTGGCTCCGCCCCACTGCCCCATACCCCACAGTTCTGCTTCTGATACAAGACCTTCAGCTGGGTGCTGCCTTGTCCCTTGGGAGGGGAGAGAGGTGTAACAGCAGCAGCAGCAGGGGTTCAGTGCTGCCTGTCAAATCCCAAGTGGGCTGGGACTGTACATGCACCACTGTGGGTAGTTGGGAGAAGCCTGAGCTCCGCTCCTCCAGCTCAGAAACAAGCCCCAAAAAAAGCTGCCCGAAGAAAACACCTTCAAATTAATAAGAAATGGCAGGCAGAAATAAATCCAAACCAAATAAATTCCCAGAGCAACACGCTGGATCGCTTCTATCAAAAGAAAGGCCCCGTGGGGCCTAAAGACCTGGATCCTGAGGTGACTGGTAATAAAATGGTGCCAGACATGCCAGAGACAGAGACTGAGGCAGAACTGGTGGGAACGGACTCAGAAGAAGAAGAGGGGGTGGAGATGTCAGTGCAAGCCTTAATTTTGCAAATGAAAAATAATCTGAAAAAAGAAATGCAGAAAATAATTCCTCTGTGGATACAGGGAATAAATAGTTGGAGGGTCTAGCTAAAAGGACTTAAGTGGCAGAGGATAGGCTATCCACACTAGAAGATCACACCTTCACAGTAGATGAACACCTGAATAAGTTAAAAGGAGAGGCAGCCTTCCTCCTAATGAAGTGCGAGGATCTCAAAAATCGCTCACCGAGTAAACTTGCGATTTAATGGGGTAAAGGAAAAAGCTGAAACCCAAGGAGTGAAGGAACTCATTTGGGCAATATTAAAGGAAAACTTCCCTGAAGAGGTGCAGCTACATAATGCTGCAATAGACAGGACTCATAGGACTGGATGCCCACAGCAAAAGTAATCTGACCCCCCGCACTCCATCATAGTAAGATTCTCAAGCTACCAGATAAAGGAGGAGATTCTGAGAAAAGTCTGTATAAAAAGATAGTTAACCTTCTAGCAAGAACCAGTCAGAATCTATCCAGATTACACAGCAGAAACTGTGAAGAAAAGAATGAGATGGAATAAATTTTTTGGAAGACTAGATGAAAGCAACCTGAAGCCAAAAATAATATTCCCAGCGCAAATGATGATCCTGGTGGGTGGGAAAAGGAAATTTTTCAATGATACCAAGGACTTGGAGGCTTTTCCTGGTCTCACTACCAGCAGTGCCTAACACTTGAAGAAGATACGAGGCACAGAAGAACTACAGAGTCTTCAGGCTCGAAGTTAAAGTTTCAGGATTGCAGTCTCTTGGGGCGCTGATAAAAATAAGAATAAGGGGCAAAAAAAATTTTTTTAAATAATCCCAAGTGGGCTTAAAGCAACACTCAGCAGTAGGGAGAGGAAATGGAGGAGGAAGCGTGAGCTCACATTGCTGGGAATGGTCTCAGGATGCATCTGTGGGCAGGAGGGGGTCCTGTTGTACCCTCGTGAGAAACAAATGCACATGGTGACATCTGTGGAAAATGCTGTTTTTTCACAGCCCGACAGACCAAGTCTGAAGTGTCTGACTGAGACTGGACATAAAAGTACCTTTTTCATATCTAACTTCACTGGCAACAAGCGCGAGTAGTATAATGGAGAAAGACAGCTGTTCACTTTGTAGATCTTAAGACTCTTTAGATAGATATTTTGTGAGTGAATCAAAATGTAAGAAGAGAGAGGGATACTTTCCAACAAGCCTGATCCAAATAAAACCAAGCTATAGGCCAACCTGCTACTTGGCTGTACCAGTTAAGCCCATCATAAGAACATAAGTAGTACCGTACTCAGTCAGACCAATGGTCCATAAAGCCCAACACCTGTCTCCAACAGTGGCCAATCTCAGTTGCTTGGAAGAATTACCCAACAGGTCACAATGGTGTAATCCATTCCCTGTTGTTCACTCCCAGCTCCCGACAGTAAGAGGTTACGTTCCCCCAAACTTACCTGACTGATAACGGCTAATGGACCTATCCTCCAGAAACTTGTCCAACCCTTTCTTAAACGCACCTATTCTACTGGCCTTAACCACATCTTCTGGCAACAAATTCCATACCTTAATTGTGTGTTGAGTAAAAAAAAACACTTTCTTTTGTTTTATATCTGCTACTTGTTCTCTAGTTCTGGTACTATTTGAGAGGGTAAATAACTGTTCCCTATTAACTTGTTCCACACCACTCATGTTTTTATAAACTTTTATCATATTCCTTCTCAGGCCTCTCTTCTCCATGCTGAAGAGACCCAACCTATCCAGCCTCTCTTTATAAGGAAGCCGTTCCATACCCTTCTTCATTTTTGTTGCCCTTCTCTGTACCTTTTCTATTATATCTTTTTTGAGGCCTGGTGACCAGAACTGCATACAGTACCCAAGGTGCAGTAGCACCATAGATTTATATAAGTAAAATTATGATATTTTCACTTTTATTTTCTATCCCTTTACAAATAATTCCCAACATTCAGTTTGCTTTTTTGACAGCCGCCACACACTGAGCTGAGGATTTCAATGTCTACAATGACTCCAGGGTCCTTTTCCTGAGTGGTAGCTCTTAATTTAGAACTGAGCATTGTGTACATAACGTTTGGATTGTTTTTGCCTATGTGCATCACTTTGCACTTGTCCACATAAAATTTCATCTGCCATTTAGATGCCCAGTCACCCATTCTTGCAAGATCTTCCTGCAATACTTCACAGTCCACTTGTGTTTTAACTACCTCGAATAACTTGGTGTCATCTGCAAATTTGATCACCCCACCCTTTACTCCCCTTTCCAGATCATTAATGAAAACGTTAAATGACACCGGTCCAAGTACAGATCCCTGGGATACTCCACTAATTACTTCTCTCCATTGTGAAAACTGACCATTTAGTTTTACTCTTTGCTTTCTAACCAGTTACCAATTCACAATAGGACAATGCCTTCTATCCCATGACTTTTTATTTTCCTCAAGAGTCTCTCATGAAGGACCTTATCAAATGCTTTCTGAAAATCCAGATACACTATACTGACTGACTCCTTCTTATCTACATGCTTGTTCACACTCTCAAAAATACCATTTTTTATACCGTCGACCATGAGATGTTGGTAACTCCTCTGAGGGACCGTGCTGGGGTGGGCAGGACTGTTCTTGAATGGTTTCGCTTGTTCCTGGCCAGAAGAACTCAGCTAGTGGTGCTCGGGGACCACTTTTCATCTCCCTGGGACCTCTCGTGTGGAGTCCCGCAGGGTTCCATTCTGTCCCCTCTCCTGTTCAACGTGTATATGCAGCCGCTGGGCAAAGGCGTGAGGAGCTCTGGAGTTCATTGTCATCAATATGCTGATGACACTCATCTCTTTTTCATCTGACCCAGACTCCGCAGTCTCAGTGCTTACACAACGTCTGGTGGCTGTGGGGGATTGGATGAGGGCGAGCCAACTAAAGTTGAATCCTGGCAAGATGGAGGTGATGCTAGTGGGGAAGGTAGTGGGTGTGGCATCCCGTGTCATTGACGGGGTTTGTCCTCCGCTGGTTCCCCAGGTTCAGAGTTTGGGAATACTCCTTGATGCGCAGCTTCATCTAGATGCCCAGATTGGAGCTGTGGCGAGGAGTGCATTCCGCCAATTACACCTGGTGTGATGGCTTCAGTCATACATCTCAGACTCCAACCTGGCCACTATCATCCATGCCTTCATCGCCTCAAGACTGGACTACTGTAACGTGCTCTACATGGGGCTGTCCATGGTGATGGTTCGGAGACTGCAACTGGTGCATAATGCAGCAGCCCGTCTCCTTACAGGGACGGGTCACCATGAGCATATTACACCTGTGCTCCATTCTCTGCACTGGCTGCCTATAGTCTTCCGGGCCCGATTCAAGGTGCTGGTTCTTACCTATAAAGCCCTATATGGCTTGGGCCCCACATATCTGCAGGATCACCTCACTTCCCATGCTCTGAATCAGCCCTTGCGGTCAACTGGGAGCACCCTTCTCGAAGTCCCCTGGGTATCCTGGCGGGCGACTATGGAGAGGGTGTTCTCGGTGGCCATGCTGAGACTGTGGAACTCCCTCCCAGCAGAGGCCCGAGTGGCCCCGGACCTCTCCTGTTTCAACATCAATGCAAGACTTGGCTGTTCCACCAGACCTTTGGCAAGGGAGATGGGTGAGGGTGGGGTTTTATTTTTATAGGGGTGGTAAGGGTGGGGTATTTTTCCCCTCCCTCCTCTTTTCCCGGGGGGGGGGATGTTTCCCCCTTTTTTCCCTCTTCCTCGTATTTTAGACGTTTTATGTTGCTGTTTGTGTATTTTTGTACTTTCATATATTGTAAGCCACGCCGAGCTGTTTTTTGGCAGGAGGGGTGGCATATCAAATGTTTTAATTAAATAAAATAAAATTTAAGAAGATTCCATTAGATTAGTGAGACATGACTTTCCATTGCTAAATCCATGCTGACTGTTCCACGTTAAGCCATGTTTATCAATATGCCCCATGAATCTGTTTTTAATAATAGTTCCACCATTTTGCCCAGCACAGATATCAGGCTCATCAGTCTATAGTTTCCAGGATTGCCTCTGGAGTCCTTTTTAAATATTGGCTGAACATTCACTACCCTCAGGTACAGTGGCAGATTTTAGCAATCGGTTACAGATTACCAGTAGTAGGTCTGCAATTTCATATTTGAGTTCCTTCAGAACTCTGTATACTATCTGGTCCTGGTTATTTGTTACTATTTAGCTTGTCAATTTTCTCTAGACCCTCTTCCAGAGTCACGTTGATCTGTGACAGCTCTTCCAATCCATCACCTACAAAGAAGAGTCTATCATGCAAGCTTTGGCATACTAGCAGACAGACCCGGGCGAACGGAGGTGGACGTCTGTTTGCGCGCATCCAGATGTTCACCTCAGTCAACCAGCCCCCGCGGGGAACCTAACCACGTTTTGTTCTCCCGCACCACGGTGGCGAACAAAGCGTGGTTAGGGGGAATCTGGAATGCAGTGAAGGAAAAGTAACGTCTGTTACCTTACTGTCACCGCGTTCCGGAGTTCTGGCGGTGGCAGCGGCCAGATAGGCCACTGTGGCTGCCTGTCTCGGGGTGGGCGGGAGGCCGGGGAGTGCGGGGGTGGGGCCGTGCGGCCGCACGCTACATCACGTGGCCCCGCCCCCTCCGGGAGGGGGGGTTGCCCGACAGATGTGACGGCCGGCAGCATTGACCCTGGGCCGTGGTTCGGCGGTCCCCACAGCCAGGGGCAAAGGGGCAAATGTCTGTTGGCGCACCCCTTCACCCCTGCTTGTGCTCTGAACCACCCCACGGCTTGGGGTCAATGCTGCTGGCCGTAACGTCTGAAACCACCCTTTGTCTGGTGCTTAGCTAGAGGGTAACTTCTCTTTAAATTGTTTGCAAGCTTCTTGTGGAACTCACTAGTCTATATTTAGAAGCTGTCGCAATCAGTGCACTAGTTAATATTTTATATACCATGTATGTACGTACGGTGAATGTAGGCTATCTGTACCCAACTATGTCTGTGTGACTTCCTCTCTTTTTGTAAAATTATGCAAACAAACAATCCTGGAACACACATGTGCAGTGTGAAAGAGCAAATACCCGTCAGGTTATACTGTGTTTGCAAAAGTAGTTCTATGAATATCTGAGATATAGAAAGCCACAGAATTAGTCTATGCCAGATGTAATATATGGAATTTGTATCGTGCAAGGAAGAAATAGGAATCAGATTAGAGATACAAAGAGCTGTGAATTCTATATGCCACATGCCAATGGGCTGTTATCCATAATGGGTCTGTTTATTTGTGTTGGAACACAGGACAACTAGGCAGAACGCCTGGAGGTTTTGTTTGTCAAAACAGCATGAACTGTTGACCTGATTGCTGAGCAATGGTTACTGATTCCAAGAGAAGAATCCTGGCAGGGACTGCAAGAGAGACTCAATGGACTTTTCACTTCGAGAATATATATTCTGGTTTGCTAATTTCAGATCATCATTAAAGCAATGATCCCCATGCTCTTCACCTGTGTGACGCCATTCTCAGACTTGGCGTGTTTTTAAAATGAGACACCCTGACACATGGGCACTTGTTTGACTAGGAATACGTGTTCCCGTGACCCATACATCACCCACCCAGTCCATGCATGGGGCACTCCAGGAAAAGTCAGAGTGCTCCGTGCAGGGATGTGGTGGGCGGTGCATGAGGCTGTGTCATGGGCCATGGACCCCACACATGGGCCATGGGCCCCATGCAGCCACCCCCCACACTGACCATGGACCCCCTCCCCATCTCTTTTAAAAACACCTTCACATGTAATTCCCTGATCCAGGGGCATAGCAAGGCTGGGGAGGGCCTGGGCACAGCCCACAATTATGCCCCTCCCAAGGGTGACTCAGAAGTAAAATAAATGCATCATCAAACACAAACCACAGTGTACAGATTAGACATTCCTGACCTGATGTTAACTTGCTTAGAGGGTGGGGAGGGGCTGCTAGTACCAGTCCCTACCTTGTTTCTGGCTGTGCTCAGGTCCAGACTCCATCGGTTGCCTCCTCTCACTGCCTCCCACCCCAGTCGGGCTCAGTCCTGGGCACAGGAGGGCTTGCTTGGGTGGTTGCTGATGTGAGAAGTTGGGGTTGCAAGACTGCTTGCTGGTGGGAGTTAAAGTGTGAGGTGCAGGTGGGTGGGAGGGGCTGGCGGAATTGAAATGCGGTGCAAGTAGAAGGGGCTAGGGCTGCAGGTATGTGGGAGAGTTGGAGTGAAGGGTGCAGGTGGGAGGGGCTTCAAGTGGAGGAGGGGTGGAAGGTTTAGTAGTAGGAACTAAACTAAAGGAAGGTTCCCGGGCGCGGCAACTGGAAGGGGAGGAGCAGCCTGGAGCATCCGCCTTCGACTTCAATTGCAAAAACCCAGCCCAGGAATGGCTCCACTGGAAGCAAGAGTTCGAGCTAAACACAGACCTCACCATGACCGCAGTGGAGGAAGCCACTAAGGTGAAGCTGCTATTTTAACTTATTGGGGCACAAGGCAGGAAGCTAATGCAGGCATCCCCCTTATCGGCTGTCCTGAATGCGCTGGAGGCCCACTGCGTGCCCAAATGCAATTAGTCTGTGGAGCGCTATGCCTTCTTTATGAGGGACCAGCGGGAAGGTGAAGACTTAGAGGTCTATGCGACCGACCTAAGGGCTTTAGCAAGCACATGCAAGTTCAGGGAGCTGGAGGATTCGCGGATTAAAAATAGAATCGTGTGACTGTAGTGTGTAGTACTGGGGACAGACAGCTGAAAGGGGAACTGACCCGGACTAAGTGTCTGGACATAGTGCAGACCACGGAGGCTGACAAAGAGAGGATCAAAGTCCTGGGGCTACAAGCCGCTGACACGGTGCATGGGGTGCAGCAGACCAAAGCTGTCAGTGAAATAAAATGAAAGCAGAGAGAGGGAGACTCAGCACAGTGGGCGGTGCACTTATTGTGGGAAGCTGCATGAGCTCATGAAAGAAAGGTGCCCCACATTCAGACAGCGATGCAATTGTCTCTCCCTCTGTTCCCCTTCCTTCGTCTCCCCCCTCCCCCCCCAACCTCCATCTCTCAGACTGTAAGCCCTAGGGCAGGGACCGTGTCTATTCAATTACTTTGTAAAGTGCCAAGTACATTGCTGGTGCTATATAAATGTTTGCTAATAAAATAATAAATAATAATAAGTGCAATAAAATGAATCATTTCAGCAGTATGTGCCAGGCATCTAGGCAAGAAAAATGGGTGCAACTCATGCAAGAGGAGGGAGCAGCAGCCTCCTCAGATAGTGAGGAAGATGATGCAGACATGATGACCATTACAGTGATGCCACACCCGCACCACCTGAGTGCCATGGGGGCCGTGAGGCCGGTGGCCATCTTTTCCTCCATGTAAATTGGAGACAGACTGATCCGATTCCACCTAGATAGTGGGGCATCCTCCAACATGATCCCCTGGGAAGAGCTTAAACCAGGCACACTGATCAGGAACAACAAGAGGGCCCTGATCATGTATAACAAAAGCACCCTCTAACCAGATGGAAATGCAACCTCACCCTAAAAAAAAATCCCAGAATTGGGAGAGAATATGAATTAAAGTTTGTTGTGGTGCAGGGGCGAGACAAACAACCCTTCCTAGGATTTCAAGCAATCCAGAAGATGGGATTGATCAGAGTTCAACATCAGAATTTCGTGAATACAGTAAAGCAGCAGCAAAGGATAGGAACGATGGATAGTGTTTTAACACATTATAGGGAGGTTTTCCAGGGGGACAGATGCCTCAAAGGAAAAGAGCGCCAGGAAATCAATCCTGCGGTGCCACCAGTGTACCTGCCACAAAGGAAATTACCGGTCGCCCTCAACAAGTCAGTCAGAAAAGTATTAGCAAGTCTATGCAAACAAGGCATAATCACTGTGGAAGAAGCCAGCACCCCATGGGTCAGCAGCATGTTGGTGGTAAAGAAGCAATCAGCCAAACTGCAAATCAGCATTGATCCTAAACCACTGAAAAAAGTTCTCAAACTATTCCTTGCCCACCATAGAAGATGTCCTGCCTGAGTTGGCAAAGGCCTGTTTCTTCACAGTCTGCGACATACATCCAAGCTGCTTGAACGTGTGGTCTACTCCCGCTGCCTTGACTTCCTCTCCTCCAACTCCTCCCTTGACCCCCTCCAATCTGGCTTCCGCCCCCTTCATTCTACTGAAACTGCTCTTGCTAAGATCACCAACGATCTTCTGGTGGCTAAATCTAAACGTCTCTATTCCATTCTTGTCCTCCTTGATCTCTCTGCTGCCTTCGATACTGTTGACCACTCACTCTTGCTGGATTCCCTTCACTCCCTTGGCTTTTGTGGCTCTGTCCATAACTGGTTCTCCTCCTACCTCTCTGACCGCTCCTTTAATGTGTCTCTCTCCAACTCCGCCTCCTCCTCCTTCCCCCTCTCAGTTGGTGTTCCTCAAGGCTCTGTTCTTGGCCCTCTCCTCTTCTCGATCTATACCTCATCCTTAGGCAAACTCATTGCCTCCCATGGCTTCCAATACCACCTCTATGCTGATGACACTCAACTCTATCTCTCTACTCCCTCTCTCTCTCCCTCTGTTCAAGCTCGTCTCATCAACTGTCTCTCTGACATCTCTACCTGGATGTCTCAACGTCAACTCAAACTCAACATGGCTAAAACTGAACTCCTTATCTTCCCCCCTCATCCTTCCTCTCCTTCCTCACTGTCAATAACTATTGATGGAGTCACCATCCTGCCTGTCCCCCAAGCCCGTAGCCTAGGCTTCATCTTTGACTCACCCCTTTCTTTTAAACCCTACATTGACTCTGTTGCTAAATCCTGTCGCTTCTCCCTCCATAACATTGCTAAGATTCGCCCTTTTCTCTCTGTCTCGTCTGCCAAAACTCTTGTTCATGCTCTGGTCATCTCTCGCCTCGATTACTGTAACCTCCTTCTCACTGGCCTTCCCCGGTCTCACCTTTCTCCCCTCATCTCTGTCCAAAACTCTGCTGCCAGGGTCATCTACCTCGCCAGTCGCTTCGACCATGTGCAGCCCCTCCTCTCTTCGCTTCACTGGCTTCCCCTTCCTGAACGAATCCTGCACAAGCTCCTAGTCTTCACCTATAAAGCTCTTCACAACCTTGCTCCCCCCTACCTCTCTGCACTTATCGCCCTCCATACTCCAGCCCGTGCACTTCGCTCCTCCTCTGTCCCTTCTCTCACCCTTCCACGCCTTCCCTGCTCCCCTAAGCGCCTTCGTCCCTTCTCACTTGCTGCCCCCCATGCCTGGAACTCCCTCCCTGTCCACATCCGCCTTGCCCCCTCCCTTCATACCTTCAAATCTCTCCTTAAAACTCACCTCTTTCGCTCTGCTCTGTCTGACTCTTTATCCTGCTGAGCCACTATTCCTATACCTACGATCGGTTTACCCTTATCCTTGCAACATGGACCTGCCTGCTGTCATTCTCATCGTAACCAAGCCAAGTACGTGCACTTGAGACCTCGCATCTTCATGAATGTTAGACCCCTTGTCTCTCCCTCTGTTCCCCTTCCTAAGTCTCTCCCCCAGCTCCTGTCTCTCAGATTGTAAGCCCTAGGGGCAGGGACCGTGTTTATTTTATTACTTTGTAAAGTGCCAGGTACACTGCTGGTGCTATATAAATGTTTGTTAATAATAAATAATAATAATAATAATACGAGATGGGTTCTGGCATGTTCGGTTGGATGAAGCATCCAGCAAACTCACATTTGCAACACCATGCTGAAGATACAGATGGCTACGCATGACAATGGGCATCTCTCTGGCTCCCGAGATCTTCCAAAGACGGCTACACCAGACTTTGGAAGGCCTGTCCAGGATAAAAGTCATTGATTATGATGATGTCCTCATATATGGGGAAGGTGCCACCGATGAGGAGGTGGAACGGAATCACAATGATAAACTGTTCTGGTTCCTGGCAAGATGTAGAAACAGGAACGTGAAGCTTGGTTGGCTCCCGCTCTCCTGTTATTTTGGCATTTGTGTAAGACCTGGCTGTTCCGCCAGGCCTTTGGGGAAGGGGAGGGTTTCTTTTCCCTGCATACTTGTGAATTTTTAATTGTTTTAAATTGTTTTTATATTGTTGTCTGCCGCCCCGAGCTGCCCTATGGGCAGGAGGGGCGGGATAAAGTTTTTATAAAAAAATCAAAACCCAGATAAGATAAAATTGAAACAATGCCATGTGGCATACATAGGACATGTATTGTCAGTGGAGGGACTGAGACTGGACCCCATGAAAACAAAGCTATCGTAGAGATGTCCCCTCCATCAATGTGAAAGGAGTACAGAGGTTGATCAGCATGGTAAGTTACCTTTTGAAATATTGCACGAATCTGGCCACTGAGACAGAACCAATAAGACAACTGACCAAACACAACATTGCCTGGGAATGGGGAGAACCGCAACAAGGCACTTTCCTCAAGACAAAAGAGCTCCTTATGAAAGCACCAGTCCTACAGTACTATCAGCCGAGTCAACAACTCATCCTACAGTGTGACACTTCAAAAAAGGACCTAGAGGTCCGTCCTACATCAGGACTGCCCTATCAAATATGCCAGTCGAGCACTCTCAGACATGGAACAGAGATATGTGCAAACAAACAAATTTTTTTTTACAAGCGGTGGTATTTGGAGTGGAATGATACCAGAAATACACATTCGACATCTGGTGGTGGTGCTCAGACCACAAGCCATTCAAGACCATCATGACCAAACCCTTGCTCGGGGCCCCAAAAAGTCTACAGAGAATACTGATGAGATTACAGAAATATGACCTACGGACCAGGTACTGCCCAGGAAAGACCCTTGTGTTAGCTGATACACTTAGCAGAGCCTTTGTCACAGGGCCTGTAAAATGTGGAGATGAAGATATTGAATCAATCAACATACTACACTACCTGCCAATTAAAGAAACTACAGGAACTCAAGAACGCTACTGACCGAGATACGATTCTACAAACACTTAAAAACACAATACTGAAGGGATGGCCAGCAGAGAAGGCTCATGCATCTGTAGGCACAGAACCTTACTTCCATTGCAGAGCTCAGCTCAATGTAAAGGAAAGGTTGATACACAGAGAACCGACCCTCGTAAGTCGTAACACCATCAACACCATGAAGAAAATACACACATCCCATCAAAGGATTGACAGTTGCCTTCATCGAGCAAGGGACTGTGTACACTGGCCAGGAATGGGAGCACAGCTGTGGACTTTCATAGAGAACTGTGAAATATACAGGTCAGACAGCACCCAGCAACAGAAAGATGCTGCGGCCACACGAGCCCCCTTCTTGGCTGTGGGAAAAGATAGGAGTGGATCTATTCATGCTCAAGGATGAATAATTTCTCATAACAGTCAACTACTTCTCAAATTTCTGGGAGATCGATAGACTAGTGAACAAGAGATAATTGAGAGAATGAAGATGCAGAATCCCAGACACGGCCATGAGTGACAACGGACCTCAATTCGCATCTGAAGAATTCAAAACATTTGCCCTACAGTGGGAATTTGAACTGGCATACCCACAGAGTAACGGGAAGGTGGAATTACCTGTCAAAACAGGTAAGAGACTGCTCAACAGTGCTGCAGCCACAGGAGCTGATCCCTACCTAGCTTTCTTAACTCATTGTAATACACCCACACAAGGATGCAGCAGCCGCCCAGCACAGGCCTTGATGGAGCACCAAACAAAAACGCTTCTCCCTATTTCCACAGAACTCCTACAACCCAAAATCGTAACAAACCAACAGGCCAAGTTAGAAAAGATGCAGCAAAAGCAAGGTCACTGCTACAGTCACTCAGCACGAGATCTACCAAAGCTGAACAGTGGCACACCACTACTATGGATACAACCTCTTGAAGGAGCCCAGACTAAATTAGCAAAAGGGGTAAACAACAAATCGGTGGTGCGAAGATCCAGTGAAGTGGCCACACAAGAAGGTCACATGATTTGAAGAAATCGCAGACACCTCTGGGTGCGACAACAGTTGGAACAGAGACAGGACAGCAGTGGGGAGAGTCCAGACTAGAGAGTGACAAGAGTCCCACACAACCGAGAGAGAGAAAGAAGGAAGTCCCAGAAGACAGGGAGCTTGATCTGCCAACCCCACAGGCAGCAGATGGAGAGGGGAAGTGATCACATGCAGGTCATCCTCTGAAAATCCCAAGTCATCTTCAGGACTATGTCCTACAATGAAACCGTGATAAAGACAGGTTTCCCCAGGTACCTCTGTCTGCTTTATAGACAGATATGGGAACGTTGGGGTGATATTAAAAAAGGGGGGGTGAGATATAGTAGGTAGGAACTAATTAAAGGAAGGTTCCTGGGTGCGGCAACTAGAAGGGGAGGAGCAGCCTGGAGCATGTGCTGGGCGGGCAGTTGGGAACAGAGCTGCAAGCTAACAGGCAGTTCCTGTAGGAGATGGGACACAAAGCAGGCCTAATAAAGTACCTGTTGTACTTCGAAACACCTGTGTCGCTTCACTTTACTGACACAGGAGGGACTGGGGGAGTTGGAGTGGGGTACAAGTGGAAGGGGCTAGTGGTTCAGGCGGGTGGGAAGGGCTGGAGAATTGGATTGGGGTACAGGTGGGAGAGGCTAGGGTGCAAGTGGGTGGGAGGGCCTGGGGAAATTGGTGGGGCTGCAGGGGTAGAGGATGGGGTGCAGGAGGGTGGGGACAAGGGGGGAATACGTGGAGCAGCTGTGCACCCAGGATGCATGAAGAGGATAATACAGAGTTTGTGCACTCCTGCTGGCTTAGACAGCATGTTCTCTACAAGCGCAGCAGATGTTCAGGGAGCGACTCCTTTCCCACACCAGCTCCACCATGTCCAGGCAGCGTCCGGACCCCAAGGACCAACTACACAGTCAGTCACAGAGCTCCCCGACCAGCAGAGCCAGGCAGAGGTGAGGGCAATGCTCTCCCAGCACCTCTCTCCTGCCTCAGCTTGGCAGAGGCTTGGACTTGTTGTTCAGAGTCAGAGGCTCCCTACAGACTCCAACTCTTAAGTGATGAGTCCAAGCCACCACTAAGCTGAGACAGGAGAGAGGAGCTGGCCCAGGCAAACTCATTAACTCCCAGCTCAGGGCCCCGGGTGCAACTGCCCAGTCCCGGGTGCAACCGCCCCACACCACGATAGCTATGCCAGTGTGGGCCTGATCCCAGACAGCAAAGACATTGAAAATATTTGAAATATCAATGAAAATGACTATGTCCCAAGAACAGATGGTGTGAACGCACTAGTGGTCCTCCCAACCCACAGTTTTTGGAAACTGCTGAATTACAGTAGCAAACCAGGTAGATAATGTGTGCTCTTGGTTATTTTCTGTGATATTACATTTATTGGTTTGTAGTGATTAAATTTGTTTTGTTTAAGAAAATCCAAAATCTAGTAGCTGTATAGTTTGAGGGAAGCCTTTTTATGCAGAGTT
>QEPC01002256.1:806847-848434 GCA_003113815.1 Sphenodon punctatus | reverse complement strand
TTTTTTTTGCTTGAAAATGGAAGTGTAACAAATAAAAATGGCAGCCTTTGGTTATCTGGTAGATGGCAATGGGGCCAATGCTTTAATTTTCTTGCAAGAATCACAATATCTTTTCCTTAAAGCCCCTAACTCCTGTCAGATAATTTGTAACAGCGTAGACGTCTTTTTTCTTGGCCCAAGTGTGGTATTCCGCCTTCCAACATGCTTGGATCCTGTTTCAGTCTCTTCATCCCCCCTGTCCCCATTGGGTTCCTTGGGGGTCCCGCATCAGACTGGGGCAGGGAGCTGTCTGGGCCCAGGTAGCTCAGTCCAGCTTTCTCCTGGTTAATCTCCCAGTGCTCCTCTCCAGGCAAACTTTCTCACTGCTCCAGTCAGGCTCTAGCCTCCACACCAGGGTGAGCCTCCTGCTGTCTCATGGAGTCATTCACCTCTGACCTCTTTTGCTCTCCATCTTTCTCGGGCTTCTACTCAGACCCGCAGTCACTGCTCTTCTCCCTCAGGGTTTCTATTCAGCCCTGCAGGTCTAGGGGCTCTCACTCAGCTCCCCAGTTGCTGCTCTTCTTTGAGGCTCAGGTATAGTGTCTTACGACCAGCTGCCTCCACCCACCAACCCCTCACCTGGCCTGTCGGAGCCTCCTAATAGGCAGTATTTGTTCCCTTCTTAAAGGGCCAGGTCCTCGGTCCCCAAGCCTGCGCTGTTACATAATTACAAGAATGCAATCAGCTGTGATTTCAAAAAGAAAAAAAGTATCCCTTGTAGCTGTGGAGTAAGCCTTGAAAACAAACTGGCAGGCTGAAAAACCAGAAAGCAAATTTAAACATTCATCTACAACGCTTCTTTCTGGGTTAAAAATCATGAGATGCTCATGATGTGGAGGAGGCCCATTTCTGTTTTTAGTTTTACCCCTCTAGTTGCCAGTACTGAGATGAGGAATAGAAGAATGTCTAAATTCCCCCATTCCAGAGTGAAATCTTGAAAACCAAAATGGATTCTGCCATCACTATGCCTAAATGTAGAAACAACTAATAAGATCTCACTTAGCAAAGGGCTTAGCTTCATGGCAGTTGTCCCATAGAAACTAAGCAGTAACAGAGACTAACCCTAATTGTAAAGAAGGATAAAATAGCCTTGTGGAAAGTAACATCATCCCTTTTAAAGAATTCCCATCTCCAGCTATCACAGATGCTTTACATACATCATCAGCAACCTGAGCGAACAAAAGTCAGAAAGTATCTGAATGTCACTGTTAAGAGACAAAATTAAAAAGGTATCACTTTGAAGCACCTTTACTGACAGGGCTAAATAATGGTTACTTGTACAAGACAGGTGAATACATACAATAAAGCAGTAAGCCTGCCAAGAAGAGCTAATATACAGCTATGGTTTGAGGGTGTTCAGATGAAACCCTGACTTTTAAAAAAAGGCCTTGTATAAAATACATGCAGACTACTGTGTTCTAAAATACACATGGATGTGTGTTTTGCATTGAACTAATTTTCAAGCTCACTTCTGAGAAACTGACATCTATAAATTCTGTGTTCTGAGTAATCAGTTTCCCTGAGGTGCTTCCTTCTCTGCACATAATCCCATGTCCCCTTTGATTGTCATGGAAAGCCCATAAATCCCTTGTAAAATACACACTGACATTTTCTGTTGACCAAATATAATGAAAGGTAAACGGACCCCCACTGTGATCATATTTTGTTTGATGTCACCACTCCCAGAAGACAGAACAGCAAATATACATATATACATTGCCAAGCATCCTCTACAAAACTCATGGGTGGGAAACCATTGGCCCATGACTTACTTCCAGCCTGTAGACCCCTTCTATTCCTACCGTCAATGTGATCACTGCCCTCTTTTGCCTAGCCTGTAGGCAAATGCAGGTAGTATGACTGGGAGTGGGGGTGGGGAATCAGGGTTTCCCTCTCTAGCCATCACCCCAGCTGTACCTAGACCAACCATGACATGGCTTTACTCACTGGTAGACTCCAAACAGCTATCGCTCAATCCCAGAGTAAGCCAGCCTACACATCATATAAACTCAGTTACCTCTATCTTGGAGGTAATCACTAGTTTGGTCACATACATATATCAAGTCAGTCTCAGTAGAATTACAGAAATCCCTCAACACTGTCTTTACTCCGTTCCAGTGACACAAAGACACCAGCTTATAAAGAGAGAGTTTATAAAAGGGTTTCAGATTGTCAATAAGTATCAGAGTTTATAGAAGAGTTGCATAAATGAAATAAAAGAAAGAGCATGCAATGCTAGCTTAACTTACAAATTACCCTAGCTAAACTCATACCAAAACATAAGTTCCTAAAGTTCATGATGCTCAGTTAGTTCATGTCTTCCCTGAAACTTTAAAGAGCAAAGGCCCCGTTTGTCATTCCAGCAGGGCAGACTGGCTGCTGATCTTCATATGTTGGTCAAAGCAACAGCTAAATGAACGCTCCTAGGTGCTGCCCAAGCAAGCACCCTTTAAATATTCAAGTCCTCTCTTTTTGTTCTTTTCCTCAATGACTTTCCTTTAAGGTCGGCTCAGGGTTACAGCCGCCCCCTGGAGAGGTTTCATGTAGCCTCCATGTAAATCTGTCCCTCAATGGACGTTTTAGACAGACCTCGGGGTGGCTACCCCCAGGTCTACTGCAAAGGGCCCACCCCGGGTCTGCTCCAGCAGTGGTGGGTTTAAACTGATGCCACCACCGCCGCAGACCACAGTCTGCCCATGCACATGCCCTGTGCTGTGCCGCAGATCAGCAGCCACTCTAGGCTGCCACCCGCAGCTCTATGGCTGTTACCAGGGCAACTGATGTCTGGGAGCAGTGCTGCAGCAGCTGTACACCCTTTAGACAGACTACTGCTCCTCCCCCATCCAGTGCTCCAGAGCACCACAAGTGGAGCTGGCCCAGAGCAGGCAGCACCTGCTCTGTTCCTGCACCACTTCACCCCAGGGTGACCCACCTCTACAGATGAGTTACCTGAGGGTAGGGTGGAGCAGGAGCGACTGTCTAGAAACACCCAATGTGTACTCCAACAGGTAGTTTCATCTGGCTAAAGCTCAGATATCTTGAATTATCTTCCCATACAATTCCTAAGTCTTTACTGTAACTTTCACCCTGGCTAATACAATCAATAACTCCCTGTCATAATGTTAAAAATGTTACAAAGATCATATCATAAGGGTCACAGGCTGCCCAGGTAAGTACTCACAGGATGCCACCCAAGAAGTCACACTCACAGAGGAAACTCAGCTCCAGGTTGGCCTTCTCTGTCCAAGCCCCCTGGTAGGGCACAGTTAGACTGGATGTAAGTCTCTCTCACAAATCTCCAGCAATTCTGCAACAATTCTCCAGTAGCCCCTCTGCACGCGAGACACAAAGCCCTCCAGCTTGGGCAACACCCTCCAAGCAGGGTTTATGTGAAGAACCCAGCCTAAGCACTGGTCTCCTCAAACACTCTCTTCAAGTGAGTTCTCTGCTCAGGGGGGTTTAATTCTCATGGCTCAGCCACACCCAAGCTCAGGTGTGAGGCGTTAGACACTGTACTGAGTACAGCTAGGGTTGCCACCTTGGGTGGGTTTTTTACCCGACACTCCCATAGGCAAAAATGGAATTGTCAGATAAAAAGCTACCAGAGGTGGTAACTAAGGACAGCTGAGTACTGAATGATAGGAAAAGTGTAATAAACCTTCTATATATTATGTTTTCTGATCTTATGCAAGTTCTTTATAGTTAAATGGGGCTTATGCTGGCAAAGCATAAGGGATCAGGCTATTAGTCTTGCTTGCTAGACCTCAATTTCTTGATCTGTAAAATGGAGTTATGCCTGGCAGGAATGTTACGAAGACTGGTAATTTGTAAAGTACTTAGAACATCTCTTCCTTCTCTGCTGTGTATAATCCTTCTTCTTAAACTACTTGAATATAGTTATTTCTCTGCTTACAATGTAACTATTCTATTTTTAAGCATTTTCAAGTGAAATAAAAGGCAAACATTCTGTTTGGTATTGCTTTGAGTTTTCTAATGTTTTTGCTGAGAATGGTATTTAAAACTACAGTAAGTAATTTGGGAGATGTGCTCTATAAAACTAAAACTAATTAAGATAGAGCACATGACCATATTTGGTCTTAAACTGTGTTCTTTTATAAACCACTAGGGTGAAGTAGAAGCAAGTACAGACGAGTAAACTTAACACTCTGCCACATGCTGGAAATTACTTTGCTATCAACATTGCTCATCTGTTTTAAAAAAGGGTTGTTGGAGATTTTGAAAAATAAGCATAACCCTATCATTTTTTAAAAGAATTTTAAAAGGAGGATTTTCAACTTTTTCCTTGTAGCCTAGAGAGAGTGCAGTTCCTGTGTTAGTCCCAGATGAAAGAGTTGGAAACAAGCTTGTTAATTAAGATGTCATAAGAGCAACCTTTCCTATTCATACTGCAAAATGTAGATAAATGGGTCTAGCAGTGGGGCCGATCTTAACCTCTGCCCACGCGGCTTAAATGATGCGTGTTCATGTGTGTGCTGTGCGCAGTTTATGTGCAGCTTGCGCATTCACCATAGTCCTGATAGCGAGAGTGTTGCAGGGTCTTCAGGGGGTTGTCCATGACTAAGTACTAGGTACTGCCTAGTGGGAACAGTGCTAGGCATATTGGAAAGTTGAGATGAAATATGAATATGTTTAAGCAACATGCACTATAGGAAACAAAGAGAGACACACTTGTTTATTAATAGGTTTCTTCTGTAACACTCTGCTTAATCAAATTCAGCTCGGATGCATCCCCATTGTGGATTGTACTGTTTCATATTTTTGTGTATTTTGTATTTATTATATTTATATTTATTTTCTATTTTTATACTTTTATATTTGTTATTCGCCCCGAGCTGCTTTGGCAGGAGTGGCGGGGTATAAATTATATAAAATAAAATAAATAAATGGGTAGGGCAAGACATTCAAATCTTTAACGTAGGCATTCAAATCTTTAACGTAGGCATCAAAGAGCATCTTTAGGCACTATAGCAGGTCAAGGAATATGCAAGAGAGAAAGCTCAGCTCTGAACTTCTGCTGAACGCAAATTTTCTTCATTGGATATATTGATATCACAGAGGATTTGACCTTAATTCTAATTGCCACCAATTTGGCTACCATCTCTGATTGCATTCCTTTACAAAGGGTAAACTCAAACCTGCAAGAACAAAAAGCATAAACTACATAGAGCAACACTGACACCTCTTCAAAGGATTGATTTATTATCTGCATAATCCCTCCATACATCTGTAAGTATGTAACATCTTCTGTTTTAAGTGTTAAGCCTAAACACATCGAGAAGCTTCAATTACCTCCCAGTTTAGAGTGTCAATCTGAGATGCTAGATTTCACTAGGAATTACATTGTAAAAGCCTCAACCTCTGGCTGAGTGAAGTGAGGCTTCCTCCTTGGTAACACATAGAAATCCTAGCTACTCCTTCCAAAGGACATCTACAGATCCACATCACACCTTGGTATGGGCACCTATGTAGGTGGTACAGGGTACTGAGTTGCCCACACATGCCAATTAATTCATGCCAATTAGTTCAGCATCTCTCATAAATTTTATTTCATTGCAGTGTTGGCCATATCACACAGAAAGGGAAGCCAGTACTTTTACAGTCTATTTCAAGCTATGTGGCCTTGAACAAGTCACAGGCTTGCAGAGCTCAGTTTATTCATGTGGGAAATGGATATAATACTTTGCAAGACTTGTCTATGAATCTGCTTTGTACTCAAATAGAAAGGTGTCACACAGGGCCGGTCTTACCATAGGGCATCCTGGAGTGACTGCCCCAGGCCCCACTATTTTCTCTACTTCTAACCTTGCAATGGTCCCCCCCCCCATCCCAGCAGCACCCCAAACACAGCCACTAGGGGTTCCATGTTTTACTTTTGCCCTGGGTCCCACAAATTCTAAGGCCAGCCCTGGTGCCATCTATGTAAAAGGAGGCACTAACCCCATCGCTAGTGATCCTCATTTAGGATCGCAGCCATACTTTTCCTTTTGTTGAAGTCTACAAAGAAAGCAGTGCACAGTGAAATAAAACTGGAGCGGGTTCAGAGGAGGGCAATAAATATGATAAAGGGTCTGGAAGGTAAGTTGTATGAGGAAAGGCTGAAGGAACTGAGTTCATTTAGCCTAGTGAAAAGAAGATTAAGGGGAGACATGATGGCAGTCTTCAAATATTTAAAGGGCCATCACAAGGAAGGTGGCAAGGAACTGTTCTACATTGCTATAGAGAGCAGAACGAGAAATAAAGGACTCCAATTACAAGGAGGTAGGTTTTGGTTGAAAATCAGAAAAAAACTTCCTTATGGAAAGAGCTGTTTGGCAATGGAACAAGTTGCCTAGGAGGATGTAGGCTCGCCATCACTGGAGGTTTTCAAAAAGAGGCTGGACAGCCATCTGCCAGGTGGGGCGTTGTACCTGCAGCCATCCTGAAGTCAAGCAGGGAATTGGACTAGATGTCTGACCCTCGAGATCACTTCCAGCTCTGTGACCCATCTACAATAAAAAAGGCTCCCAAAAGGACAAATGCAGACACTGCTAGGAATCAAACAAATTAGCATCAGAAATTTGGAGAACAACACTGGAGTTTAAACTTTCCCTTAGAAAAGCTCTGGTTGAGTAGCCTGCTGGTGTTGACTCAGGATGCAACCGGCATGAATGACCTTCCAGAGTGGGGCATTCCCATCTTGCCAATGACTGACAGTTCAGGTTCTACTCTCAGCATGCAAGCAGCCTGAAATACCTACTGACATGGACGTGGGGACCTTGGCATGATACACAAATCATGATACTTATTTGCTGATTTTCTACCATTTCTCTCATGTGAAAAAAAGCTTCCAATAAAAATATTTCAGAAGACACTTTACAGATAACCATTTTAAAATTAAAATGCTTATGAAGATTCCATATTTTAGACATTGCTATTCAAAGGAAAACGACGAGAACTCAGTGACCGTATCCTCTTCCGACTCATCCAAAGAACAGACTGTGCTTTCTATTCACATTTCCCTCATATACTGCCAATTAATCTTCCTTCCTGTCTTAATCTTCATGTGTCTTGTGGGACTCCCAGACGTCAGTTTTACAGTCAAACTAGACTTGCTTGTGAAATTCATGTGCTGCGTTTCATTAGGATCATCATTAAACAGTATTTCAGATATTTTATTTACTTTATTTATTTATTTGATTAGATTATTATGGAACCCCCTCCTGCCTTTTCAGCTCAGTGGGGCTTACAACATTTTAAAATACAGCAGCATAAAAACATTTAAAACAACCAATAGTAAAGCTAAAAAAAAATATCCCCTCCATACCCCCCACTCTCACCCATCTCCCTCACCAAAGGCCCAGCGGAACAGCCAGTTCTTACAATGCCGATGGAAAGATGGGAGGTCTGGGACCAGACGGAACTCCACCGAAAGGGAGTTCCACAGCTGTGGTGTGGCCACCGAGAATGCCCTCCTCATCATCACCACCTGAAAAACCCCGGGGACCTCAAAGAGGGACCCGCAGGGGTCGATCCAGAACCTGGGAAGTGAGGCGATCCCACGCCCATTTATAACTTTAAAGGTCAATACCAACACCTTGAATTGGGCCTGGAAAACTATTGGCAGCCGGTACAGAGAATGGAGCACCGGTGTAATGTGCTCGTGACGACCCATCCCCCTAATGAGCTGGGCCACTGCATTCTGCACCAGCTGCAGTTTCCGGACCATCACCAGGGGTAGCCCCACATAGAGCGCGTTACAGTACTCTAATCTTGAGGTGATAAAAGCATGGATGATAATGGCCAGGTCCGCATCTGAGACATACGGTTTAAGCCATCACACCAGATGTAATTGGCAAAATACGCCCTTTGCCACAGCTGCCACCTAGACATCCAGCTGGAGCTGTGGGTCCAAAAACACCCCCAGAGTACAGACCTAGGGTACCAGCGGAGGGTGGACCCCCATCTATGACAGGGACCACCACTCCCGTGGCACACCCCCACCCGCACAAGCATCACCTTTGTCTTGTCAGGATTCAACTTCAGGCGGCTCGCCCTCAACCAGTCCCCCGCAGCTGACAAACACCAGGTGAGCACTGAGACTTCCAGGCCTGAGTTAACTGAAAAAGAGAGGTACAGTTGGGTGTCATCAGCATATTGATGACACCATATGCCGAACCCTCTGATGACCTCGCTGAAAGGCTGCATGCACATGTTGAACAGGACAGGGGATAATATGGAACCTTGCGGGACTCCGCATGTGAGGTCCCGAGAGAGAAGATGAACAATCACCTAGCACCACACATCGAGTTCTCCCGGCCAGGAAAGTGCGGAACCATTCAACAATGGTACAGTCCACTCCAGCTCGGTCCCGCAGCTGAGTCATCAACAACTCATGGTCAACGGTATCAAAAGCAACCAAGAGGTCTAATAGGATCAACAGGGTCAAATGGCCCTGGTCCAACTCATGGGAGAGGTTGCTGACCAAGGCCACAAGTGCAGTCTCAGTGCCATAACCCAGATGAAAGTCAGAGTGCGAGGGGTCAAGGAAACTGATCCAGTCCAGTTGTCCCTGAAGCTGATGTACCACTACCTGCTCAATAACCTTCCCTAAAAAGGGAAGGTTAGAAACTGGTCAATAGCTGGCCAGGATATCAATGTCAAGTGATGTTTTTTTGAGCAAAGGCCACACCACCGCCTCCTTGAGACAGCTCAGCACTCTGCCCTCCCTAAGGGAGGCATTGACTATCCCTGCCAGCAACGGCCCCACCATTTCTTGACTGGCCTTGATTAGCCAGGACGGGCATGGGTGCAGTTCATAAGTGGCCCGAACAGCCCCAAGGACATCCTCCACATCAGAGGATGATACACACTGGAATTGATCCCATAAAACAGGACAGGGCAGGGCTTTGATTACCTCAGACTCACTTACTGTCAAAATCGTGATGAATTTGAGAGATTTTATCCGCAAAAAAAGTCTGCAAACAAGTCACAGCAAGCCCCAGATGGTTCTGATTCCAGGCAGAGGGAGGCCAAACTGACCAGCCCCCTCACCACCCAGAAAAGCTCAGCCGTACGCAACTTCGTGGATGTTATGATGGCAGCAAAGAAATTCTTCTTTGCTGCCTGCCCAGCCATGGCATAGGTATGTAAACTGACTCTATGTCACAATCGGTCCACTTCAGTATGAGAATGGCGCCACCGTTGCTCCAACTACTGCTCTTCCCGCTTCATCCGCCGCAGGTCCTCCGTATACCACAGGGACCCGCGATGTTGCCAATTTGGGAGTGGATGCCTAGGAGCCGGTATGGTTGATGGCCTCAGTCAGCATAGAATTCCAGAGTGTCACAAGGTCATAGAGTGAACGGTCATCGAAACCAGAGGATATATCCTCCAGAGCATTCCACAACCTCCCTGGTTCCATAAGTCTCTGGGGGTGAACCAACCAAACTGGCTCCACACCCTTCCAGGGAGTACATGCACCAGGATACTGGCCTGGAGAAGATAATGATCCATCCATGACAAGGGCATTGCTGATACCTCCCCCACCAACGGATCCCCTGCCTCAAGACCTGTGCAAAATATCATATCTAGAGCCTATTGTCCCAGCTCCCAGCATAGACTGTTCACACATTTGTCAGTATCATGTGCTATGGCTGCTTCAGGATAAGCAAGAAAGGTTTACTCTTCCAAAAACTCAGATACTCTGGGGGATACATTGTAGCCTAGGGACATCTGTACAGGAATGCTGTTCTCCCTGGGGTGGTCATTAAGAACATAAGAAGTGTCATACTGGGTTGGTCAAATGATCCACTGAGCCCAGTATTCTATCTCTGACAGTGGCCATTCTTGGTTGCTTCAGAGAAGTACCCAACAGGTCATAATATAATGATCCATTCCCTCCCAGCTTCTGACAGTCAGAGTTTATATTCCTGAACCCACTTGGCTAATAGCCATTAATAGAGTTATCCTCCAAGAACTAATCCAATCCTTTTTAAAACCCAACTATATTACCGACCTTGACCACATCCTCTGGCAGCAATCCTCTTGACCACATCCTCTTTCACCCTGAGACTCTGGATTTTGACCCAGAATCTCTGGGGGAACCCTTGATTTCTACAGGTCAACATGGGTTGCCCCTTTGAGCCCAGAGAAACAGAGGCTTCTTGGGGTCGGAGGAAGCAGCCACAACAGAAGAGGATGGGCTATAGGGACAAGCACATGCTCCCGCTGCACAACAGAAGTTCATGGGAAAGCAGTCTTAGATGTAAAAACTTAGACTCAGGATTTTCAAGTCACTATAAAAATCTGTAAGTAACCAACAGTCTACAATCAGCCGTTTATACTCAACTTGTGTGTTACTGCTGTTAGTTCAGTTCATCTGATATTCGGGTTCCCTTCCTCTGGTAAGTTGTATCCTACTACCCTCCAGCCTAAATGTTTGTTTTAGCTTAGTCCTCTCTCTGCATTTACTATTATTCTTGGACTCTTACACCAATGTTTTAACAGCATTTTTAACAGTATTGTTTTAAATGTCTGACATCTATATTTTTTCCACCTGCAGCCTCTCCCTCCTAGTTATTTTTTTCTAGCGACTCCTATTCAAGTCACTGCCTGCTCTCCTATCTACCTGTCCTGCATTTCCTCAGTCTATAATTCGGACTTATTCCATGTCTGAGGAGCGGATCTGTGTGGCCTGAACACTCACATGATCTCACTGACTACAGCTGCTCCAATAAAACAGTGGCTCTGAAATTTTTTAAATCATGCCCTCCATGCCTCATCTGTCATATGCACCTTTTACATGAGATGCACCCATGTGACTGCCGGGGCCAGGTGGGTGGGTGGGCGTGCGTACGTGTGCACTCCCACGAAACACGCAGGCACATCCACTTCCACCATTGCCCACGCACGGAGCAATTGGCCAAAACGGCGATTGCTCCATGCGTGGGGATGCAGGGGTGTGTGTGTCAGTGTGCGCCTGTGTACACCCCCGCACTAGCCATGCTGCTGCGCTTGAACCCATCCCCTCCCACAGCCGCAGCCGTGTAAAAAAGGCCATAGATGAGGCCCACACCACACCCACACCATACACACCTTGCTTCCCCTCTTCCTCGCCCCCTTGCCACCCTCCTATTTCTCCCCCTCGCCTTCTTCCTTCCCCTTGTTCTTTGACTCTCCCTCTTTTATTATTTATTTATTTATTATTATTATGGAGATTCCTCCTAGCTCAGTAGAGTGCTTGTCAGTGGAGTCCTTCTCATGCCCCCCCCCCAACCCTCCATACCACCCTGGGGTGGCCCTCCCCCCCGTTTGAGAACCTAGACAATAAAAGATATCACCTGCTGTGAATTTGTCTTCATAAAAGCTTAAAGCAGAAATCGGACAGAAGAGCCTTGATAACTCACAATTCAGTTAGATACAAGTTTCATTTCATGCATGTTTAAATGGCTTGAAACATGTTGGGTTCTGTATATGGGTTGCATTTCATTCTTGCTTTGTGCTACTTCTTAGTAAAGTTGCTGTATATAGTTTCAGTACCTCTGTTTGATTTTTTGCTATTGAACAAAATCTACAGGAAGAGTTTCAGATTTCAAGCCCCCACAACAGGAAACTTTGAAGGTACCTTCTGTGCCCACAGTACAATGCTGCATTGTTATCTATTACACACCCTATGCAACTGCTCTCCCCTTGTAATTGTCTCCACTTAGTTGAAATAGTCAGCTGCCTGCCTCTGGCAGTAATTAAAATCTTCATCATAAACCTTAGAAGAGGGCTTCCTGGAGAGCTCATGGAGTACTGAGGCTTGGGAGGCAAAAAGGAAAGAAGATCAGTGACTGACTCAGCATGTAGAGTTGCAATGAGCATGAGTCACTAACTTGTCTGCTGTTAAACAGGGGCTGCTCTATTTGCGCTAGAGAAAAAGCCTCTTAACTTGAAAAAAAAAGGCTGGTTATTCTTCCATTTCTTTCACCATGTGCCATTCAGTTTCCTTACTAGCTGATTATAGCACATTTCCCCTTGTTCTGGTATTCTGTTTTAAGTGACTGAAGTAAAGTGAAGATGTGATTGCTGATCAACAGGAAATTTATTTTTAGAGATGACCAGAATTGTTCTAACAATAGAAAAGTTCTGGGGAATCTGCTGAGTATTTTAAGAACATAAGAATTGCCATATTGGGTCAGACCAATGGCCCATCTAGCCCAGCATCCTGTCTCCAACAGTGGCCAATCACGGTGGCTTGGGAGAACCACCCAACAGGTCACAATGGGGGATCCATTCCTTGTTGTTTTCCCCCAGCTCCCATCATGTTTCCTGATCCTGCCTGGCTAATAGCTGCTAATGGATCTATCTTCCAGAAACGTGTCCAAACCTCTTTTAAACTCTGCTATAATACTGGCCCTTACCACAGCCTCTGGAAGTAGATTCCAGAACCCAATTATACGCTGAGTGAAAAAATATTTTCTTTTATTTGTTTTAAACTTGTCACCCATGAGTTTCATGGAGTACTAGTTCTAGTACTAGCGGAGAGGGTAAATAACTGTTCCTTCTTTATTAGTTCCACACCATTCATGATTTTATAGACCTCTATCAAATCTCCTCTCAGTCGTCTCTTGTCTAAACTGAAGAGCCCCAACCTATCAAGCCTCTCCTTCTACGGGAGCCGTTCCATGCCCTTGATCATTTTTGTTGCCCTTCTCTGTACCTTTTCTAGTTCAGCTATGTCTTTTTTGGAGCAGTACTTTTTAAAAAAAAATTTTTTTTTAAAAATTACCGCTCCACCGACTACGCGAGTATTCAAGTAGCTGCCATTAGCTTTAGCCATAAGTTTGGGAGGCAACCAAAATGGCCTGGAAGAAAAAGAGGAATCCTGCAAATATTTTGACACCATCCAGTGCTGTGGTAATCCTGTTGGGTACCTTAGCAGGGAGAAAAAAAAGCATCAAATGTAAATCAAAAAGGAATTTTGCAAACTGTTCTTTAAAGCTTCTGGCAACACGAAGTTGGAGGACAGATAGTGCCAATCAGGACTAGGGTTACTTTATGGCCAGTTTTACATGAGATGCTACCACACAGGTCCACCCATCCCACACACATTAAAATGCCCATCTGAAAGTGCCATGGGAGGTGGGGTGCGCACTCCCATGACCCACGGACCACCAACCCATGGCCACTCAGGGAGCAGTGGAGAAAAAGCTGGGATACTCCATGTGAGGGCAGACAAATCCATGTCTGGGGCGGGTCCCACATGCATCCCTGGCCCATGTGAATTGAGCTGCACCCCTCCCCCCCAGGAGACAGGTCCACCAGCACCATGGAGAAATGGCGCTGCAGTGGCCAGTGTGGCACAGCGGTCGCTTGGAAACCAGTTTCCCGCCCCCTGCCCCGCCCACAACCCAATGGGGATACCATCCCCCTCATGGACCCCAGCCATGCAGGATGCACTTCCCATAGGCCCTACACCCAAGGGCATTCCCTTGGCACTGGAAGAGACCAGAGCCATCATCTGCCTGTGTGGAGAGGACAAAACATAAGAGAAACCTTACCAAAATGAATCGGTATAGCAAGACACCTCCAAGGGGATGGTACAGCTGGGGAACAATAGTGACATGTCCCAGTGCCGGCAGCAGGCAAGGGAGTGGAGGAGTGGATACAAGTTGTTCCACAATAACAACCTCCTGTCCGGCTGTGCCAGGCGCGCAGAGCCATTTCATGAGGAGTGGGACAGGTTCCTCCACTACCCCATCTCCCTTTACTGTGTGTGAGATTAGCCTGGAGTGGAGCCAGGACCGGCAGCTCCTGCTGGAAATCTACCGGCGCCTGCACAAGCTTTCCCACGCCCAGAGCACCAGAGGGAGCTGGGTCCAGAGCAGGTGTCCATGACTACTGTGGTGCAGAATCCCATTCCCCCATTCTGTTGTCATAAGTTGAATAGAACAGTTACATGTTATTGCTTAACATGCTGTCCACGTGTGTTTGCCTGGGTTTGTTCTCCCCTCCTCAGCTGGGGATGGGGTTCTGATGCCTATCACCGTGGCTGCAGGCCCACCCGCCACCCCTATGCAGCCAGGTGCTTTGGTATCACTGCGAACCCAAAGTTACCATCTGCGATAAGCTCACTTGGGAGAAGCCTCCCTGCATTTCTGGGGTGGGGGATCTGGGCTTTCATTATCTGGTGCTTGGGGTACAGCTGCATCTGATTGCAGGCACCCTGTTCAGCTTATATTGGCCTCCGCTCCCCATGAGGCAGCCAGTGTTTTCTGTGGCCATTACATGTCGGGCATGTCCCGGGTCTGTAGCCCTCCCTCGTGTGGTGAGGCGCATACAGCATTTTGGAATGTCTGTGCAATGGTGACCTGGGGTGAACTGCGTCTTAGAGATGATGTACAACTGCTGTTGGCCAACCCCTTGTCCACATGTGATGGTTATGACGTGCTGTCGTGAAGCCTGTTGCGCCTGAGACATCATGTGTGCAGCAGTGATTGGCAGCAGAGGGCAAGCGAGTTGGGGTTCCATGTTCTGGGGCCTGCTCCAGATGTGCCCCCTGTGGGAATGCTGCTACCATGCGAGGCAAGTGGAAGCATTGCTTTGCAGGAGCTTTGTACCCTCCTGGAGTTCCGCCTGTGCCTTTTGGAGGGGGTGCCCTCTCTCCCTGTCACCTTTGCGACCATCCTGCTGAGCGCCAGGGGTTACCAGAGACAGTGGGATGAATGCCAGGATCACACACGTGCTGTGGTTGCTCACAGCCCCGGCTGGAAGTCCCTACCTGACTGTGGAGCCTACTGCTGTGGAGATGGCTGTCCTGTACGAGATCTTACCCAACCGGATGTTCAGCTCACTCTGAGCAGCAGGAATCATAGTGACCCAGACTTCTTGGTGAATCAACATATGCGGGCATGAAGGTGCCAGAGAGGGATGTTTGCACGGGCAAGGTATGCAGAGGGTGTGGGGTTCCCAACTCCGGATCCACCGCTGCCATGACCCGGCTTTGGAACAACACTCAGTGACTGTGCCCCTACCCCCTCCCATGTTCCTGTGCGTGGGACTGTGCCTTCCCGGTCCCTCTGCTGTGACCACCCCACCCCCGGACATCACTCTTTGAGCTGCCTGTTAAGAGTCTTTCACCAGACAGGGAGTGGGAGCAGACATACTACGTGTTTGGCTGTTGTATAACCTTGAATGGCTATGACTTGTTTCATGGATCGTTATGTTCTCTGTATTTGAATAAACCACATGGCATTGTACTCTTGAGTAGAGGCGAAGGGCACAGTTAGGTAAAGTAAACCCACCTGTGGGCTTGGTAAAGCTATAACTTGAGGAGCAAGTCAGGGTAGGACAATGGGTACTAATAATGCCCACGCTCTTCTCAATGGGGCTACAAAAGGACCTAGCCAGGCCTGTTTTGCCAAAAGGGGGCTGGAGGTAGGGAAGCTCCTGTCTGCAACCAGAAGGCTCCAGATGGGGAATTATCAGCAGATTCCAGCTCCAGGCTAGGAAAAGGAATAAAAGCCCTTCCCCACAAAGGACACTGTCATTCTTCAACCTGCCAGCCAACAGAATCAGCCACAACAGGGGAAATGACCTGGCCCAGGAATAAGGGGCTGTGGTGTACTCAGCTTACAGAGAGCCAGATAAGGGAACCAAGTGCCATTAGAAGCTTACATAGTTTGCCCTTTTCTTGGTTGCCTTTGCTTGCCATAACCTTACCTTTGTCCGACCTTTCTCACCAATTGTGTTTGTTCTTATACTTTGTTAGAATGAACTGTTTTCCCTTTACCACAGCAGAGTGTGTGTGTGGGCCAATGCCCCATAGACGTTCAGGGAAGCCTGACTCTCTGTCCACCCAGAGAAACCCTATCTTTCTTCCACACCCAAGCGATTTAGCTAACCACTCTGCAGCTCTGGGCTGCCCGACCCCGTGGAGGTACGACCAGCAGAGTCAGAGAGCTGGGGCACCGGGTAGCGGGGACCAGAAGCATTTGTCCAAGTGTTGGTGGCTGGTCGGAGGCTAGAGGAGAAGCCCCGCCAAGCTGAAACGTTGCTCAATCCATCATAGTGGTGCCGAACAATTTGGGGGTTTAGGCTGTCTCTGTAAGAGGTCTCTAGGCAGGGTTGGAACCTCCATCCGCTCTGAAAACCAGAGTATTTCAGTGTGCTTTCTTGGACACACAGCTCGGTGGAGAGGTTTCTGCTTCCGGCTCACGCCATCACAGACTCATCCTGTTTGCAGCACAGGGTTCATTGTCCCCACTCCAGAAGCCATGATTCTCCCTTGGAATGGGGCCCAGTGCCCTGCTGGTGTTTGTCCTGGACTCTGTGCTATGTAGGGCATGGGTTTGGGACTGGATTGTCAGCCTGCCAAGGAGGGGGGTGTGGGGCGTGGATTGGTGTTTGACTTTTTCAGCTGCTGTCCTATTGGTCTTCCTGAGGCATTCACCCTTGTGTTCCTGAACTGCCTGTGGGTTGTATGACATGCCCCCGGGTTCCATGTGTTGTCGCCCCATGCCCATGTGGCTAACAGCCAGCTCGGTGTGCCATGGCGGGTGCATGGGTCCACCTTCCCCTGAGCCTCTTGCCCTGCCCTCCCAGATTTCTGCTGACGGCAGGTGGAAGCAGATGCAGTGGCTTCACTTGCCCAGGAACCACTCTGTTTTCATGTCTTGCGGCAGGGGCATGTTGATGTGCGGGAAGTGTGGTTCTTGGCCCGGCTGGTGGAATGGCTGTCTGTTTGAACTGTGGTTGGGGCATGTGGAGAAGGGGTGGGTGGGTTGAAGCTGGCTGGGTGGGGGTTGTGGACTCCCTGGACACTGCCCATTTTAATCCCTCCCCACACACCCCACGTGCATGGGCACTCGATGACTCATCCACTCAGGGGACATGGACCTGTCCCCCAGAGGTGCTCATTTAAAAACAGCCTTAGACAAGCACCTCCCCACCCATCACTCACCCATCATGAATGTTACAGGGCCCCATTGGTGCCATATGCAGTCCTGATACATGCATGATGGGTGGGTGATTGGTAAGTAATGGGTGGGGAGGTGCTTGTCTAAAAACACCCTAGGAGAAATCACAGCCTTCTGAAAAGACTGTATCTGTACACATGTCTAAGGCCGCTTTTAGACTATTGCGGCGACGCCCACACTTGTTTTTCAAAACTACCAGGAGGTGGTTTTACACGTGACACTGCCACCGATTATGCGCATGTGTGGGCGCCGCGCATCCATTTCTGGCCGCGAGCTGACCAGGTCGCCGATCGAGGGTGGACATACGCGGCCGGAAATGAACACGTGTCGCCCACACATGCGCATAATCGGCGGCAGTGTCCCGTGTAAACCCGCCTCCCGGTAATTTTGAAACACAAGCGCGGGCGCCGCCGCGATCGTCTAAAAGCGGCCTAAGAGAACCCTCTGGAAGAGATTGAGAGCGTGAGAGAATAGACAAGTTTGGCATAAAATAAACTGTCTTATCGCAAAACACTGTTTACTTGTTTTCTGCCTCATTCTATAATACTTCCTTTAAATTACTGCTTTCCCGTATTAGTGAAATAGCTATTACTAACAATTCAGAAGTGATTTTTAAAATCAGCAGAACTTGTATTCTGCTCTGTGAAATCAAGAGTGCTGTAGAGGAGAAAAGTATTGAGGGTAATTTAAATTACTTAAGTGCCACTCCTATACAAGGAACAAACATTTTAACAAAGAAAAAGCTCAAAACAGGTTAACATGTTTGCTTATGGTGGAGATAAAATATTTAAATGTTTGCTACAACGTTTTTTATGATGACACTTGAACTATATGAATATACCAACGTCAGGGAGAACTGCAGAAAACATCCCTTAGTCAACAAATAGCAAGTACTGTCTCTCAACAGGTACTTGGCTGACAAAATAACCTTTGCTAACCTTCTGTGCTCAGCCATATGTATACTTTTTTAATAGAAAATGTTTGGGGATAAACTAAAGTGCGTATTAACCACCAAATATTTTTATTTCTTGTTTGCTCTAGTCTTTTTGCTGGCTCAGGTCAAGACTTGTCTTTATTTTTTGTTACATACTTGCCTTGTTTATTTTACAGACATAATACTGTTCCCAGAACTTTCTGTTTTAGATGGATGTTTGAATACTGGGGCATTCAAGGTTTTGTATAGTTTATTCTAAAAATGACGTGCAAGCTCACAATGTTCAAGCAGGAGATTCCTTTCCTCCCATATAAATGGAAATCATGTTGGCAAAGGAGAATCGATTGAAACCTTTTTCCACCAAGGAAAGTCTGTGTCATGTAAACAATGAAGGCGCCCCATGAAATAAAGTTGTGTATGCTGCTGGGTTATGTTGAAAATTCAACATTCTGCTGCATTCATCTTTATCCATCCTTGCACTGTTGCCAGGGTCTGCGCCTGAGGCCGTTTTTAGACGATCGCGGCGGCGCCCGCGCTTGTTTTTCAAAACTACCGGGAGGCGGGTTTACACGTGACATGCCGCTGATTATGCGCATGTGTGGGCGCCACGCATCCATTTCCGGCCGCGAGCTGACCAGGTTGCCGATCGAGGGTGGACATATGCAGCCGGAAATGGATGCACGTCGCCCACACACACGCATAATCGGCGGCAGTGTCCCGTGTAAACCCGCCTCCCGGTAGTTTTGAAAAACAAGCGTGCTCGCCGTCGCGATCGTCTAAAAACGGCCTTACTCTCCCCAGACACTTTCAGTCTTGATGACCCAGCCCCATTATTGCTCCTGACTCACAACTTTCTGATACTTCCCATCTGACTGCAGGGGCTTACCCAGGCAACAGTCTGGCCATGGAATATGTTTCACAATGCTGGTTTCCTCCAAAGTCCCTGATCCCTCATTTCAGGTAACACTTCTAGGCGCTTCACTGACCTGGGGACAATTCCTTCGAATTTCCCTCTTCTCCAGATTCCCCTAAACCCTCTGGCTAGGTTCTCAGTATGGCTTTATATGCCAGAGCTTCCATGTCATCCAACCTACACAACTCTTCCTACCTGAACTTCAGGCAACTGCATGTATTAAAGCATGCAAGCTCCTGGATCATTCTAGCTTTCCCTACCGCATGCACACAATAGAACATCTTGTAGTATGGAATGAGTTAAGTAATCAGGAACATTATGGAAGTCAAGATATTTTGCTGCCAATGCAAGCTTTGGGCCCAACAGTAACCATCTGATGCAAATCTATTTCCTCCATGTAATGAAGAGACTGAGATCTAGGACTATTGTCACCGTTTCTCCAAGGAGTCTACTTCACAATCCCTCACTAATCAAAGCACACATACCAAAGTTTAATATAAAATAGCTGTAAAAGGGGACCTACGCAATATAATCTCAGGCTCTTTCTTAATAGATATTTTACCCCAAACAATTAAGCTTCCACTGCCACAACAGACTGTAGCCTTTATATAACATTTTGCTCTTAATGCCTTTAGAAAAAAAAATCATTTGATATTGATCTGAGATCCTAATACTCTAAGCCTGAAATTAAAACTTCCATTGCTCTCTGAAAATCCTACATAAATCCTTTAAAAACGTAGTCATTAATCCAAGTTTAAAGTGACCAAGACCCACTTTTCATCTCAGTATCTTAAGCAAAGCTTGAAAATAGTGGTATTGAAGATCTTAAAAGAAAAGCCCATTAATTTGCTCAGCAAAACAATCATGGGATTTAAATTCTGCTTGGTGTGAGTTTTACAAAAAACCACTTTAAAGCAATGTTCCGTTCTACATTAGAGAGTGACATGGGTAACATCCTCATAAGATTTCAAATGGGTGTTTATCTACTGTGTCTCTTAAAAGATTAAATTGTTGATACATCTTCTGTTTTAAAAAGTGGATAGTGAGTGCCTGAAAGTTTGGGACATTGGTTTCAGAATGCACCGTGGCAGAAGAAATCAGGGTATTAAATGATAAAAGCATCAGATAGCTGATTACTTTGGGACAGAATCCAACAGTTTGCTTCTGAGATGTAAAACTAAGAATGAGTTTTAAACTTAAAGAGCTATGTTTTAAAGTTAGCAAGTAATTTTTCATCTCAGGATTAAAAATCTTCATTTTCAGAGGTTGTTTCAGCAGAATAAGTCAATTAAGTTATGTTGGGTTGAGGAAGATCTTAGAATAACTTCAGCAAGTACAAATAATAAGGACTTAGAATATGAATGCCCTTTTCATGACGGCACTAAGCAAATGAATAAAGGTGATCATGTGATATAGTGTGCTAGGATCTTTGAAAAGACTTTGACAAAATTTCTCAACAAAGTTAATGCGTACGAAAGAGGATCCTTTCATAAAGCAGTAACTGCTTGAAATAAATAAAATAAAATAATAATAAAATAAAATAAAATAAAAATAATACTTTTATTTCTAGAGCACTCCCCCACCACGCAGTACTCGGAGCACTTTACAACTTAAACCAATATAAAATATAAAATCAATTTAAAACAGAAATCTGTTAAAATGTTTAAAAGGTGAAACAAAAAGTGAGGAGAAAACACATTAAGGGGAACCAGCAGTGAATCCTAAAAGCAGCGGGAGGTAACAACTAAGGCCCTTTTTACATGGGTGGCACCCACGCGTGTACACCCAGAAATTAGAATGTTCATGCATGGGTGCTGCTAGTGTAAAATCTGTGGTGTGTGAGAGTGGGGGTGTGTGCGTGTGTGCGTGCTCCGATCCCGTGCACATGCATACACACCCACCTCCACCCATCCCCCATGCACGGTGCAACTGGCAAAAACAGCAGTTGCTCCGTGTGAGTTGATGGGCGGAGGTGGGTGTGCGCCCATTGACACCCTCCCCCCACCCACCACCCATGGACCACGGTGCACATGGACACCACCCCACCCCACCCCACCCCACTCCGTGGCCCGTGTAAAAAGGGTCTAGGAAGGCAGGTGTTTACTAAACGTGAAGAAGGAGGAAATGAGATGGACATCTGGATAAAAGGCAAGAAACAATTTTTTACAACTGAGAGAGTTAAATTACAGAGTGCCCCAAGGAGTTGAACCTCTGATGTTTATCATTCATTAATGATCTGGAAAAGAGGAAGAATACTAAGGTCTGCAGTGATAGACTTTTTCTCAAAATAGTTAAGTCCAAAGCAGACTATGAAGGGTTACAGAAGGTTCTTGAAAAAATGGTTGGTGTAGTAATAAAATGGCAGATGAAGCTCAGTGTTCATAAGTGCAAAATAAATACATTGAGAAAAAATATCCAAACTATAGATTCACAATGTTTAGTTTGAAATTAATGGTTTCCACTTAAAAAAAGGATTCGGGGAGTCATTGTGGATAGTTCACCGAAAACATTAGCTCAACATTCAGCAGTGGTCAAAAAGGCAAATATTAAGAAAGGGAGCTAATCAGAAATGGACAGAAAATATCATAATGCCACTATATAAATCTATGGTGATCACACACCTTAAATACTGGGTACCGTTTTGGTTGCCTCATCTCAAAAAGGTGCAGAGAAGGGCAACAAAGATGATCAAGGGTATGGAGCACCTTCCGTACAGGAGAGGCTGAAGAGATTGGGTAAAAGGAGAGGTGGAATTGTAGCCGAGGCTTGGGGGTAGAATGGTCAGGAGATGGGCAACTTTGCTCGGGTTACACACTGCGGGTAGGTTTGGTCCACGCACACACCCGTGGACGTTGGATCGAGGCTGCAGTGTGTCAGGTTCAGAGGGAGATGGCTGTGCAGGACATGGGCAGAAGAGGGAGATTGTGGCACAGGGTCAAGATTGGAGTTGGAACTGGAATTAGGGAGCAAGGCTGGAGTGGGGAACTGAGGCTGGAACCTTGGGGGTAAGTATTTGAGTGCAGGATTGTCTATGGAACTCATTGCCATGGGATACTGTGAAGGCAAACAGTACAACTGGCTTCAAACCTAGATTAGACAAATTCATGGATAGGCCCTGGCCCACCAATAGTGGTTTGCCAGCAGATGCAACCTCATGCTCAGGGTGTTCACTTTTCCCTGGAAGCTGGGAGTGAATGGCAAGGGATGGATCAACCCAGAGTAGTCCTCTGGCTTCTTGTGCTCTTTCTCCAAAGGATTCAGTTCTGTCTGCTGTCAGGAACAGGATACTGGGCTAGATGGACCATGGCTGTTCTTATGTTCCTAGCATGAAGGAAAAGAGCAGAATACACTCCTCTGTCCAGGCTCATACACTGTGAGGGTGTTGAGGGTACAAAAGAACCATTCACCCCACCTCCTTGAGACAGACTGATTTCCACTTGACCAGACTAGGTACAAATAGGGGTGTCTTCCATTGCCAAGGGCCCCATACACAGATGCTCACCCACAACTGGTCAACTTCCTACACTGTGTTATGTGGTCAGCAGCTTTCTGTTTCTGCTGTGGAGTGCAGAGCTGCTGGCTGCACCTGATAGCACTGCCTGCTGTTTGAACTTGGACAACAACAAAAAGAACACCACTACCCCATTTTCTGACCAGCACACGGCCTTCCCTCTATCCACAGAGAAGCACTTCACATTTTTGCAAGCAATTCCACCTCTGTCGAACAAGGGAGGAAGCCCTGTTCAATTGCAGGCTTCTGAGCAGCCTAACAAGAGCTTATTTCATGCTATATTATGTATAGTAGCTCGATGACATGGACAATTGCTAAGTCAACAGCTCTAAGTAAAGAGTGAAGAGAGGCCGCCGGTACTCTCTGTTGGTTTAATAAAACAATTTTTGACCTATGTTGGACTTTAAAAAATAAATAAAATAAATGCCAATCTAGAGCTGAAAACAAATTTTTTAAAACCATTATCTTTATTTATTTATTACCCAGTATGTATTCTCTGCTTTTAATGCCTTCCTTCAGTAATCCCACTGTATGGAAAAAATTCTTTTAAGAATGACTCCTCTTTGTCTAAAATGTATCTTCTTTGGTATTCTGGAATCATGCCTATCTTCCAGTGGGTTGGTACTGTACACCAGCATCCCCACATTCAGTCACATGGGCAGGGCTTTGAAGTGGAAGGTTTTCAAGGAGTTTACTGTTGTTCTGTGTAAGAGCGCCTTAGGAAGTGACTGGACTGTCTAGTTTTCAAGTTCCCACATACTATCTTGTCTGTTGTACCGTTGTGTGTGGCTGACATCCTCCAAAACAAGCTTAATTAACAAATTATTAAAAGTGTCAGAAATTGCTAAGGATTTGCTGTATTTGTACACAGAATCAAAACTAATTGGAGGTTAATTTATAAGAACCAAACACCTATTAAACACTTAACAAAGGGGTGGGGAACCTTTTCCCTCCCAGGGGCCACTCTGAAAATTAGAACAAGCTTTGTGGGTCACATAGAAGTTTGGGAGAGGGTGTTTAAGGGTTGCGCTGAGGAAGAGCAGGGTCCAGATCATGGCTCTCTCCCCTGTCCTTGTGTGCATGCCCTCCTCTCTACTCCCGTACCTGGAGTTTAGTTTTTCTGTGCTTGGGGGTAGAAAATGGACGCATGGGCCAGATCCAGTAACTGGAAAGGTGCCAAATAAAAGCTAGCTTTTGGCCCCCGGGCCTGAGGCTCCCCACTGCTGATTTAGCATATTGATCATTCTTTATTGCAAGTCACAATGAATGTTTGGTGCTATAATTACCATTGGTACCCAGTCCTATATCCATTGATAACCAACGTATAAAGTATCATTTATAAATAACCTCCACAGTCATTGTAGCTTTCTTGCCAGAATTAATGCCCTGAATTTTTTTTATCCATATGGAGATCATTCCTATCTTAATTGTGTGTCAAGCCACAGGACAACACACACGGCTGCAGATTCCATACAACAAAGGGCTGGGCCAGTCACTCTTAATAGTCACGTGTAGGTAGAGGCACATGTGCCCATGCCAAATCCCATGTTGTTCTCTAACCGTCTGAGACATCAGAGAGCTAGCCATCTGTTTAAATGGATGAAACACAGATGTTCAAGCCGCAGTGCAAGTTGAATATATATGTTGCATTCAGGCTGCTTTCACGCCTGTGTGAACGTGTCCTTCTAATGAAGGACCTTTTGCAACTTTCACACCTGCGCGAATGGGTCATTAGAAGGTCAGGAGCTGGACGTCCATACAAGCTTCAGTCACCTGCCTCGAGGCATTCACACCTGATCAAAGACACACTGGATTTGTATGCGCATACAGATCAGGCGTGTCTTTGATCAGGTGTGAGTGACCCAAGGCAGGTGACTGAAGCTTTTATGAGCATTTACAAGGACGATTGATAGAGCTGGATTTTGCAGCTCAGTCAATCACCTTTGTAAACATCCATAAAAGCTTCGGGGCTCATTTTGACGTGCATAAACGCGCCCGATTTACCTCTGCGAGAAACTATGAGAAGCAAATCAGGTGTGGCTTTTGTCACGTGGGAAAACAAAGCTGCGCAATTTTGAGAGCGATCATGCGGGGAACGCAAAGCTGGATTTTTGGACTTTGCATCCCCCCACATGATTGCTGCCAAAGACATGTAGTTTTGTTTTCCCATGTGACAAAAACTGTGCCTGACTTGCCTCCTGGAGTTTTTTGCAGAGGCAAATCGGGTGCGTTTATGCATGTTGGAAAGCCCCTCAAATCACCCACCTCGGAGCATTCACTCTTGATCAAAGACGCGTTGGATTTGTATGTACATCCCTGATCCTGATCTTCTAATGTCCCATTCGTGCAGGTGTGAAAGTAGCCTATAGTAAAAGGTGAAAGGATTAAAAATGTAATCCTTAAATTTTTTTTAAAGAGTTTTAACATACAAATTTGGCTTTTCTGTGTTTGACTGCTATCACATATGCTCTGGATACCTAGTTACTGCATTAATTGGGGTAGAAGAAAACATGGAAAAAAGAGAAATGTCCGTGCACATGACAAGCACATTTTTCATCCCTATAATATTTTATCTGCTAACTAAGAGGGGAAAGTATTAGTGCATCCTGGCTCTCTATAAGTAAAGAGAGGGAATGACACCATCAGGTCTCTTTTAGCTTTGTGGACAGTTTAATTTTCACATTTCAAACAGAATTAATGAGCTCCCTTCCTCCACAAAGCAGACCTGTAATCTCTGTAATGAAACAGAAAGACAGCTTTTTTGGTATGTCTTAACAATTAACCTTTTAAAAAAATATGTTTTGATACAGATTTTCTTTTATCAAGAACGGAAAGCAACCTTATTAAGAATTTCATGTCCATCTTCAAAATCCTTTATTCCCATGGTAGAAGGCTATTGTGGGGGATATCAAGAGTATCATGAACAAAACAATAAGTAGCAAAATTCCCCAAATAGTAAAACCATAAGCTGTAATTCCATTATTCACAGAAGTACATGATGCTTGTTTTCTATATTTCATTTGACTTGGGCCCACACTTACAGAACAGACTGACAAAATGAGCCAAATCTGGAAAATGTGTTAAAAGAAGTTGAAACAGTGTTAAAATGTAAAGAACAGTTAAAAGAACTGAAGAAAGGTTACAGGTACTGAGCACGTTTAACCTAAGAGCATGACAGGAAAGCATTTTAACTGTCAATCAACAAGAATCAGATAAAACAGCCAGTTGTCAATATTTGTCAGCCTTTACTACAAATTAGGGGTGGGAATTCCGGTTCTCCTGAGATCCGATATTGCCGGTATTTGGGTGTATCTGCTTAATCCGATAAATCCGATATTTACCGGCATACTGGATTTTTAACTTTGGCCGTGGTACCGGGTTTTTTACATTGCGGCTATTGAAGTCAATACCTGGGAGATCCGATACCGGTACATCCAGTATCTGGTATTCTCCCTGGTGTCCCACCCCTACTACAAATCATCATTCTCCTATGATGTTAATACAAAGTAACTGTGATACATAACCATAACCAGATATGGTTATGTATTCACTGCTGATGAATATTATTACTGATTATTATTGAGTAATCATCTCAAAGAGCTTAAGTTGCTTCAGATGACAACTACAGCCTCTTAGATTCATCACTGGGGGCTGTGGAACCACACATTTGGAGGACAGGGCAAGAAGCAATTGTATTAAATTGCAGGAACATAGGTTTTGGTTAAATGTTAGAAAAACTTCCCAAATGTTAGAGCAGATCAGCAGTGAAACAAGCTGCCTGGGGAAGTTGTAGACAAGGCCGGTCTTACCACGGGGGGAGGGGGGCTTGGGACAGCCAGCCAGCCAGGCAGTGGAGGGGACCAGCAGGAATGAGGGAGAGGCAGAGGCCCCGCCTCTCCCTCACTCCGTGGCCCCCGTCACTGCCTGTCAGTCTCGGCCAGGGAGTGAGGGAGAGGCAGAGGCCCCGCCTCTCCCTCACTCCCTGGTGACTTCCAGTGGCGGGTGAGGCGGCAGATTTAATCTGCTGCTGCAGCGCCTGCCTGCCCCAGGGAGCCGGCGAGCAGCCCGGCGCGGGACCCAGACCAGCGGCAGTGGCAGTGGCAGCAACAGCGATGGATGGGGTAAGTGCCTGGAAATGGCTGGGCTTGGGGATGGGCAGAGGGGAGTGCCCCTCCGCCCATCCCTGAGCCCAGGCCAGGGTAGTGCCCCCAGACTGTGGGTAGCATCCTTATGCCTGCTGGCCGGTGGCAGCTTCACCACCAGTGGAAGAATAGGACCCCACATTTCTCCCCCACCCTGGGCCCTGTAAATCCTAAGGCCGGCCCTGGTTGTAGAATTTCCTTCCCTGGAGGTATTCAAAAAAAGACTGGACAAGCATCTGTCAGGTACAGTGGCAGCCCATCACCACTGACTACAGGGGAGGGGGTGCCCCACAAGTCTGTGTCCTGGCCCGGCCTCTGGCTCCTCAGTGGCAGCAGCACCACAGCGCAGCTGGGACAAGCCCCGATTCATTCACTCAGCTGAGCTGCAGCCCTGCGCCACCATTCTGGGCTTCCCAACCAGCTTGCAGATGCATGCTGTTCCTACTGCTGCTGAAGCAGGGAAGCTTTTGTGCATGTGCAAACAGTGAGGGTATGGTTTGGGTTAATGAACAAGGTCTTTTAACATCACAAAAAGAGTAACGTGATGGAAACCACAGTGTGAAACAGCTCCTTAATGACTCGGATGTTAGGGATGTGCGAAAGAGGTTCAGACGTTCGGAGTTCGGCCCAAACTCAGCCAGTTCGGACGCCCGAACCAGATTCCTGAACCGAACGTGGAAACCCCCGAACAGTTCGGTCGTGTTCAGGTGGGAGAAACCTGGCTGGCAGGCCCAGGGAGTGGGGGCAGCTGAGGAGCAGACTTCCTGGTCCCAGGGGTGGAGAGAGGCTTGGACTAGCAGCCAGCCTGCCCAATCACCATCCCTCTTTTCCTCAGACCACTGGCTTGGCAGTCTGCAACTGGCCAGGGGCTAGGCTTCACAGAGTCAATGGGGCTTGTGGTAAGGTGGGCACAGCAAGTAACAAAAATAATTGCCCTCCCCCTCTTCCAATTCATTCTGAGGTAGCCACTGATCCTGTCAGCAGGCGTTTTCAGAAGTCTCCCTCTCCCAGCAGTTTGTGTTCCTCCCAATCCACTGCCATACTCCTCCTATTTCACCCATTTCCACACATTTGCCTCCATAGTTTCATTTATTTAGATTAGGTTAGATAAGATAGATTTAGGTGTTATTTTTATTTTTTACCCCTCCCTGTGTTGTTTCTCCCTCCCCTCCATTGAATGCTTCCCTCCTCCCTGTATATATTCCATCCCTGATTCCCTTCCCCTGTTTTTGGATTTATTTAGAGTAGGATTAGATTGATTTAGGCTTCATTTCAGTTTTGTACCCCTCCCTGCATTGTTCGTTGTGAGCTGTCTGTGTTCCCCCGCACCAGCCGTGTGTGTGTGTGTATATATATAATTCGATATTAGATACTATAGATAGATAGTTGTAGGAGTTAGCTTAGTTATAGAGATAGAGATAATGTGTAGTAATTCCGTTTTAATATTTTATAGTGTGTTTGTAGGACTAGGCCTTTGTAGATAATAGATAATATTTCATTCAGTTCCATAGGTTTTAGTATAGTTAATAGCAGTTAGAGTTAGTGTAGATATATATTATATTCCAAATTTGAATAAATAAATAAATAAATAAAAATATAATATATTCCTCTTCATTATTTGGGTGGGAGAAATAGAGAAGGGAAGCAGGGAAGCTGGTCTGCTGCCCGTAAGGCATGCAATGGGGCACGTGGCAGAGGTGGCAGGGGCTGTGCCAGCGGAGTGGCAGGCATCAGCAGCAGCCCGAGCTCATCACCACTCCCCAAACTGCACAGGTCTGATCTTGGGAGACAGGTTTCAGAGGCTCCCAGCAGTGGCACTAGGGGTGTGGTTCGGCATTGCCTCCTGCCGGTGTCCTCCACTGCCACGCAGGGCACTGGAAGGTCTGCAGTCCAGGAGGCTGCGGCTGTCTCTGCTGTGGCTGCAGGTGCTTCAGGGTCGGATGTTCATCATGGGCCACCATCGTCCCCCATTATTCATGTGATCCCCAGCAGTTCAGGGCTGGTGGATCCCACCCCGGCTGCTAGAGGCAGGGCCCGATCCCCGGGCAATGGCAGCAGGGAGAGGGAGAAGAGCAGCAGGAGCAGCAGCAACTATAGGGGGCACAGGGAGAGTGGCAGCAACATGGGCAGTCGATCAGCCTCAGGGTCCCAGTACTCCCCATTGCGGGACATATCTCAGATTGGGGACAGTGAGGCAGATACTAGTCCTGTGGAGGAGATGTCTGATGCTGAGATGATGGCTGTCCCTCTGAGAGCTGTGTTGCCACCATGTTCTGCCCCTCTTATCAGCGCTGTCAGTGGTGCATCACCCGATGTGGGCCAGAAGAGCTTGTTAAGATCCAGCGAGTAGGATGCAAGCCTGCAATGCCCGGCCAAGTAGGGGTGCCCTGGCAATCCAATGACTGCTGCTGCTGGTAGTGCATGTCAGCCATTTACTCCTCACTCTTGTAGATGGACATAGCTCGAATGAGTGCACCAGCAGGAGGGGGCTGGGTGTCCACGAGATTCACCACCGGACAAGGCTTGCCCAATTTGCAGTAGAGCTTCTTGAGATCGGTCGAGTACGATGCCAGCCTGCAACGCCTGGCCAAGTAGGGGTGCCATACTGGCCATACCGCATAGGTGGCAGGTGCCATACCACAGAGCACCCACTCATGGCCACGCACATAGCGCTCACCAAAAATTCAGAGTGCTTTGTGCGAGGCAAGCCGAATAGCTCTACCAATGCCTGGCAGCCTGCAATGCCCGGCCGAGTAGGGGTGCCAGCCACCAAGCCCTGGCCAGGTCTCTGCCGCTGCTCCACCAATGCCTGGCAGCCTGCAATGCCTGGTCAAGTAGGGATGCCAGGCCAGCCACCAAGCCCCAAGCCTTCCCAGCTTCTGCTGGGCTGGGTCTCAGATGGCCAGCCATGCCCACACGGGCACCCCCAGGCACCAAGCGCCGAGCCTGCCTGCCCGGGCAACCCGGGGTGTCAAGCCCCAAGCCTTCCCGGTCTCTGCTGCTGCTGTGTCTCCAAAGGCCTGCCATGCCCCCACAGACACCCTTGGAGTGCCTGAAGCCTCCAGGTGGCCAAGTTTTCTGAACGTTCGGGGGGGGGTCCGAACTCCGTGGGACCAAACCCACGAACCCAAATTAAGTTTTCGGGTCAAACGGTCAAACATCTGAACCCCGTTCTGTTCACACATCCCTATCAGATAGTCTGGATTACTTTTGCAAAGGAAGTGGTTATCTCCATATGAGGGACAGCCTGGATATTTTAAGTGTTACATGAAACTTTTAAAATATGTTTTCGCTGAGTGCTAGGTCCTGGGCTGCACTGAAATCATTCTGTATTGCCACAATGATGCAATATGATCTTAAACCAAGTTGCTTATGCAGATATTCTGGTGGGCTATTGGAAAGCTAGCATTTTATGCAATTCCCCCCCTCCCCTCTCTCCTGACCTAAGGGTTGTTTTATGGCTCAGTATAACCATAAAAAGAATAGAAATATAGAAAGAATATACATGGAATTTTGTTCTGTGAGAGAATCATTCTTTTTATGCCTACCTCCTTGAAAGAACAGAGAAAGGTTTTATTCAGTGTTCATATCACATGAAGACATATGATCCAGCATTCTGCATCTTCCAGTGGACTTAGAACAAGGGTCAGTGTTGTGAGCAGGGGAAAATCCCCAGAGGAAAGCTTGCTGCTGTACATAGAAATGACACATCTTCCAAAAGGCTTGATAAAAAATGTTTTTCAGTTCTCTCTTTTTCCTGTTTTTCTGCTGCTTTCATTAATACTATTTTATCAGTGTTACATTTCCACCCAGCATTTGTGTCTGATGCAGCAGAGAAATAAGAAATAATATTGGTCTGTAGCTCCATAGATAATAGGCTATGCTTGGCTTGGCCCCACCTACCATTGGCTTGACCCCACCTACCACTGGCGTGACCTTGCCTACTATTGGCTTGGACCTACCCACTGCTGGCCCTGCCCACCAACCCACCAGCTGCTACTAGTCAGAAATGCTTAAGGCATACGTTATCCTGCCTCAGGGGAAGGGTTTGGACTAGATGACCAGTGATTTCCAACTCTGCAGTTCTGTGATTCCATCACAATTATTCCCATCATGATAGTGAAGTGAATTATACAACTCACCTTGGGACCTTATGCTTTGCACCGGCCTTGAGGCGGGGGGGGGTCCATTGTTGGGGAAGATATCAGCTGTGTCCTTGTCATGGACGGATCTCTCTCTCCTGGCGCATGTCTTCCCCCAGATGGGCGTGGAACCAATTTGAATGGTCCACCCCCATAGACTGATGGAACCGGAGCGGTTCCAGGAGGCTTTGGGAGATATACCCTCTGATCTCTACGACTGTCCCATCAATGACCTCTTTGAGCTGTGGAACATCTTCCTGATGGAGGCCATTAATCGGATAGCTCCAAGGTGTCCACTTCCCAGGTGGCAGCACCGTAGGCCTTCCTGGTTTTCGGAGGGGCTGTGGGTGCTGAAGCAGGAGGGACGGTGGTTGGAGCTACGGTGGTGCTGTTCACGTGCCGAAGCTGACAGGTTGCGTCACAGAGCGAATTTACAAGCCTATGCCATTGCTATGCGGACAGCAAAGAAGGTTTTTTTTGCTGCCCTCATAGCATCTGCTAAATCCCATCCAGCGGAGCTGTTCTGGGTTGTGTGGGGGCTGGTCAGTCCGGCCTCTCTCCACCTTGGAGTGGAGTCATCTAGTGCCTGCTGTGACTTGTTTGTGGATTCTTTTGCTGATAAAATCGCTCAGATTCACCACAGTTTTGATGCCATTTTCTGCAGTGGGGCAATTGGAGGTTATGAAAGCCCCGCCTTGTCCTTGTTTGTGGGATCAGTTTTGGTCAGTGACCCCTGCCAATGCAAAGGATGTTCTTGGGGCTGTCAGGGCTACCTGTTGTGAACTAGACCCTTGCCCATCCTAGTTGGTTAAGATCTGCTGGGAGGCGATGGGGCCATTGCTGGCGGGGGTAGTCAATGCCTCCCTTAGGAAGGGCAGGGTGCCAAGCCACCTTAAAGAAGCGGCGGTGTGATCCCTGCTCAAGAAACCATCGCTTGACATTGACTCCCTTGCCAACTATCAGCCGGTCTCTAACCTTCCCTTTTTAGGAAAGGTTATTGAGCGGGTGGTGGCCCGGCAGTTGCAGGAGCATGTTGGTTTTCTTGATCCCTCGCAGTCAAGATTTCGCTTGGGTTATGGCACCGAGACTGCGCTTGTGGCATTGGTTGATGATCTCTGCTGAGAATTAGATCAGGACCATTTGGTCCTGCTGATTCTATTAGATCTGTCGGCAGCATTTGATACCATTGATCGTGAGAAGTTGGTGATGTGCCTGCGGGACTGTGCAGGGATGGGCGGCACTGTTCTTGACTGGTTCCGCTCCTTCCTGGACAGACAAACTCAGCAAGTGGTGTTCGGGGATTATTTTTCATCATACCGAGGCCTCTTGTGTGGAGTCCCACAGAGTTTTGTTTTGTCCCCTCTCCTGTTCAACGTGTGTATGCAGCCGCTCGGCAAGGTGGTCAGGAGGTTTGGCGTGCGGTGCCATCAATATGCTCATAATTCCCAGCTTTACTTCTCTTTTTCATCAGACCCAGGCCCGGCAGTCTCAGTGCTTATCAGGTATCTGGCAGCTGTGGGGGATTGGATAAGGGTGAACTGACTAAAGCTGGATCCCGACAAAATGGAGGTGATGCTGGTAGGTAAGGCAGCGGGGGTGATGGCCCCTATCATTGATGGGGTCTGCCCCCCGCTGGTTTCCCAGGTACAGAGTCTGGGGGTGCTCCTTGATTCACAGCTCCACTTGGCTGCTCAGGTGGCGTCTGTGGTGAAGAGTACCTTTTGCCAACTACATCTGGTGTGTCAGCTTCAGCCGTACGTCTTGGACTCTGACCTGGCCACCATCATTCATGCTTTCATCACCTCTAGGCTTGACTACTGCAACGCGCTCTACGTGGGGCTACCCTTGATGATGGTCCAAAGACTGCAGCTGGTGCAGAATGCGGCAGCCCATCTCCTGGTGGGATTGGGCCGTCGTGAACATATTACACCAGTTCTTCGGTCTCTGCACTGGCTGCCTGTAGTCTACCGGGCCCGATTCAAGGTGTTGGTGCTTGCCTATAAAGCCCTAAATGGCCTCGGCCTCACCTATTTGCAGGACCACCTCACTCCCCGGGTCCTGGATTGGCCCCTGCAGTCATCGGTGGGTCCAATTCTTGAGGTCCCCTGTGTCTGCCGGGCGGCCACAATGGGGAGGGCCTTCTCGGTGACTGCCTCGCAGCTGTGGAACTCCCTGTCAGTGGAGGCCCATTTGGCCCCAGATCTCCCCTCATTTCACCGTTGTTGTAAGACGTGGCTGTTCCGCCTGGCTTTTGGAGGGGAGGGTGGGTGTGTGGGGAAATGGGTTAGGGTGGGAAGGTGGTTCGGGGAGTTTTTATTCCTCCCACAGTTGATTATTTTAAAGTTGTTTTAAAAATTGTTGATTTGTATTGTTGTATACAAAGCTGCCAGAGCTGCCTGTGGCAGGACGGGCGGGCTACAAATATTTAAAATAAAAGAAAGAAAGAGATGGATGGCAGCCCCGCCTCTGCTCTGCCTCACCCCCAGGTGGTCCATCCATGTAAAGGCCAGCCTCCAGATGTGCAGGCGCTGCCTGCTTCACTCCAGTCCCACTTGCAGTGCTCCAGAACATCACCAGCAGAGTGGGCTGCTCAAACTCAAGGCACTGGCTGGAGGCAGAGTTGCTGTCCATCTGCTCAGCAGATGGCCGCTGAAGCTCTGATATCAGCAGATGGTTACCCTGGGCAACCCCATACGTGGGTAGCAACCTAGAGCAACAAGTGATCTACCTGTAACTCTATGGTGTGGGGGAGGGGGATATCGTATGGTGGGCCACAGCAGGTCAATGTAAACCCAGCACAGGTGGGACTAGATGCAGCGGACATGGGGTTGGCCACCCCTGGAACAGGTCTGGGGGTGGCTAGTCCCCAGTCCCTCTGAAGACACCCTTTGACATTACTTCCATGTCAATTGATTCCATTAGGCATTTTGTGTAAGGCTGTGCTACTGGTTCCAGTCTACATGACTTAATTCAAAACCCATCCAATGAATATGGTTTGCTACAGTTCTGTCTCTCCCTGGGATTCTTATAAAATCAGACACTACAAAAGACCCTTAAAATGGTTACAGATGCAAGCCTGGTTGTTACTATTTCACATAATTCACCCACATAAACCATCCACCCAGAACCTCTCCCACAAGCATCAACTCCTACAAGGGGCCACAGCACTGCTCATACTCAACTATCTTCAGAACCTAACAACTCTCATTCTCATAAGTAAATAAGGGCCTATTTCCAGTGCTCCAAAACATCTTACAATTTGACCATTCTTCAATGTTGATGGTTTCTGAAATTGTAGGTCCATTCAGATCTGCTGCAGCCTCCAAATGTCATATGCTACAATGCATGATGAGATAAGAAACACCCTAGGGCAGGGGTGGACAAAGTTCCCAATCCCACCCAAAAGCCACAGACCAAAATCTTCATATGGCCAAGAGCCACAAGAAACATGCCCATGCCCCAAGCTAAGTCTGTTCTGCTTTGTGATTGGCTGGTTCAGCCAGTGCTGCAAGGTCCTGCCTGCTGAGATTCTGAGGAGCTGCTGCAATTCAGTTGCTAAGAGTCAGGGTGCAGGGAACTAAGACGTAGGGCCAATAAATCTACACACACACCCTTCCCCTCCAATCAGCTCTTTGGCAGGTGGGGAGAGTGTGCGTGCTCCTCTGGGCCCCCCTCCCCCAATCACCTGTTTGGCAGGTGTGGAGAGCACCTGCGGCAGCAGGCCTGATCCTGCAGGAGTATGAGCATCCAGTCCCATGTGTCTGGCTCTGCAGCCACACCTGTGATGTGGAGGGGCTGGGCACAGCTGTGGGGGACAGGGGCTGCTTATTTGGACTGCCCTTCCCGCCAGTCCAAAGTGTGGTGGCTGCATTCACCCTCCCCAGGGTGAACGGGGGATCTGCCTTACGTGGCCTTACCCGCTATGTCAAGAAATGTGAATAACTGTATGTACAACTATATACAAGAGCTGTTTCTCATTTGTCTTCTAAGACAAAGGCCATTCTTTACACAGATGCCACCCCCACCCCCCGGGGGTGTGGGAGGGTGTTTGAAGTGTGGGGGGCCATGTAAATGCCACAATGGTGTGTGTGCGTGTGCAATGGGTGTCCGTCCATGTGAACAGCATGGGCAATGGGTGGGTGTGTGTGCATACTCCCGACAAATACCCATCTTTACCCATCACCCACCCACAGCGCCATCCGGAAAAATAGAGGAGGCTCCATGGGTGGAAATGAGTGTAGGTGGGTGTAAGACTGTGGGAACAGGTGCACACCCACCTCCACCCACCGCACCAGCACACCCATTCCCCCAACCACTGCTGCCCATGTAAAAAGGGCCAAAATTACAATTCTGTAACATTAAAGCATAAACAAAATCTTCTTTCATTTTAAAAGAGAAAAAGGATTTCTTGGTAACCTTGACCTGTTCTCAAGCCTTCAAAGATAATTTGAAGTGTAAATAGAAAACAATTATAGGCAAGAAGAGTGGGGAGAGGGGGCAGTGCAATATACTTTATGCTTGGGATAATCCAGTTTCTCCTTCAAACTTGAGGTTTTTGATGACATTTTAGGATATATGACTATATTACATGCAATGGGAGCGCAATCAGTGCTTCACAAAGTGACACAACTGGTTAGCCACATTGTTAGACATTTTTATTATACCAGAATGTGTTTATATTATGTGTTTAAAAGATGCATTATCAAAGGCAGAATTATGCTTCTGTATGACTAGTATTGTCTTGGATGGTGTCCTTCATTAACAGTATTCCTTGGCAGCACTGGTAGAGGACTCGGTCACATCCTCCCTCACTATATCTGATGTTTATTCCCAGAGCTGCCACAAATTGCTAGTGGAAGCAAGGGCAGGCAATAGATGTCTTCCTAGGCAGATGGTGTGCACCTTAGTATTATTATGATTTTTTTTAAAAAATATTAAAATTCTCTGTCAGCTCTATGCACGTGAAGACTCTTCAAAGGAGCTTATTTTAGGACGCTATATGCAGTGAATGAGGCCCCCACCTCATTCACTGGATATAGCGTCCATTTTATAAACAAGCTGAGATGATTTCTCTGTCCCTGCTTTGAACAGCAAAAGTGCTACATACATACAGCACAAAAGATACTTCTGTTGGTTGCATCAGGCTTACAGTAACCACTAACCAGACAGGAGGAGATTGTAATGCAGATAAGAAGTAGGACACAGCTGTAGCTGATATTCCAGAGAGTGCTGTGATGTGCAGAAACAGAGCTAAATATGTGACCAAAATATTTACTAAAAGATTTCCAAAACATGCTCTCTAGTTTTTATATGAATTCTTCAGCTGGAACCGTCACTATAAACTTGTAGTGTAAACTTACTTGTACAACGTAAGCCTGTAAAGTTCTGCGAGGGTAAAACAGTTTGGTTCTTATTATTTTATTTATTTATTCAAATTTTATATAAAGCCACCTTATGATACATACTATAATTATTGACTAATCTCATCAGACCAGCACTAACCCATGAAATAGAGAGAATCACCAATTGGACTGCAGTCTCGATCTTTACAGCCATCCCATTCTACTCAGTATGGTCCTTAACTGCTCCAAAGCCCACCAAAAGACTGGGGAAATAGACAAGCTTTTTAACTACTCTTGAAGGTAAAGAAATGCACAGATTGTGAACTCTCCAGGGCAAGCACTGTTTTGCAGCATGTGTACAGGTTTGAGTTGGGCCTAATGGAAAGAGACCTAATCCAATATTCATGTTTTTAGGTGCTGCAAAATAAATTTAAAACAAAACAAAACAAAACCTACAATTGTGGGCTCTTCTGACTCAAAGGGATGAAGCTGGGCACCTTGCAAAAAAATTCTGCCACCAGTTCTGAAACTAGGTCAAAAGAGTGTAAGCCGGAGGACATTGCAAACTGATGCTCATTTTAAACATTCTGTAAGATCCAACTATCTAGGCCTCCTGAATAATAATTCCACCACTGGCACGCACTTGAACATAGTATTTGACTTCATCAGGTGGAGGATTGTGCCCTAAACAGCAACAAAGTACAGTCCAGGTGAGTGATGAAATATTGTACACTGAACATAGTATTTGTCGGAAATTGATTCTTAAGGGAAAAGCAGTATTTTCTAGTGAACAGAACACTGTACTGAGAATCAAGGGATGTCTGCACTACTCCCAGCTGGGCTTCCAACCTGCCTGGTTTCTGACAGGCTCTCACTTCTCTGCTCCTACCCTTCATCAGTTTGTGTTCATAGATCATCTCTTAGTAGGTGTGTACAGCATCTAGCACGATATGACTCTAATTTTGGTAAAAGCCTCTCTAGACACTACAGAATAAGTTAAATCAATGAAGTCTCAGTACTCCGTAGTAATGAACTAGCAGAATATTTAGTGATGCCTGTACTCTGCTACAAAATAAAATCTCTTCACATTGCTCTGCAATCAGATAATCAGAGTTTAGCAGTTCTTGAGGTGATGCTCTACTAAGAGACAAGCAAGCCTTTCCAGTGATTGTTTAAAAATTATTTTGTCAATATTTCCCAAACACAGTCAAGTCTTGGTATCACAGCTTTAACATGAATTATCCAAAATTCCTTCTTGTATTATTCCACAAGGGGAAGTGTGGACGTTTTAATGGCAACAGTTGACAGAAGAACATGCGACTGACGCAGGTACAGCTTCAGAGCAACCCTGTCAGGACAATCCTCCACCAATGGAAATTTGGATATTGACTTCGGGTAATTTCAGACATTACAAAAACACCTTTCACCACGGTGAACCCCTGTGGTGGTGGCGTTCCTGTAAACGTCTGTTTGACCCCATCAGATGTTCACCACAGTGAATCTCTGGCGGGGGTCAAATTAACCACAGTTCTGGACCTCCGGCTGGCCATTGTGCCCGCCCATCTCCCCAAGGGTGGGCGGCCGAGGGAGCGCGGGGGGGAAGGGCCGTGTGGCCGCACATCGTGTCGCGCATTCCCACCCCCACCCCGATTCATCATGGACCGGGATCTGAGAGAGATCCCGGTCCAGGGTTCAGCGTGGTGGGCCTCCAGGTCCGTCACGTCTGAAATTACCCTTCATCAGGTGGAGGATTGTTCCCTAAACAGCAACAAACCATCATCCAGTGGAGTGATGAAATATAACACTCAAAGTTGTTCCTATGGAAGACACATATAATGTGGAAACTGCATTGATAATTTACAGCCTTCTTGGCCTTATACATTATATAAGGCATATATATATATCCTAAACCTATGAGGCTGCTGCGCCCATCTGGAGAAGCTCTGGCCACGGTCCAGAGTTAGGTAGAGCGGGTCATCGGACATGACAGCCCACTCTACCATAGTCTCGGGTAGGCTTCCTCAGACCATGGCATGGCTAACTCCGGGATGCGCGCTGGCAGGGAGCCCAGTGTACATCCCGGAATTAAACCTGCCACAGTCTGGAGTTAATTTATTTCCACCCACAGCAAACATCTGGCAGGTGAGAATAAACGTGACACCACCATGGGTGGCCACGCTGGAGTTGGCCACCTGTGGTAATGTCTTGTCTAAAAATACCCATTAAAGAATATTTCTAAGGCACCACAGTTTTAAACTGGAGATGGACAAGAAGGCTGTAACTTATCAATACAGTTTCAACACGCCCACTCAAACCCTTCTTGGGTGTAATAGTGAAGTGTGCCACCAAATTTTAATCAAGAAAAAAAGTGTGCACAACATATCAAAAATTTGGGAAACCAATTATATGCCATATAACTGCAAGGATTAAATGTGGACAGACTTTGGGAAATTTACTTAAACTTGACAATATGTAGACATGAAGTAGCTACTACAAATTATCACTAAGGATAGACCTGCTGAAAGTGGTGCACTCTGCAGCTATGCCTTAAATTAAGAGAAGCCTTTTCTGTCCGTCATGATAAAACTACTAAAAGGTATTAACTTTGTTTGCAAATTGTAGCATAACAATCCATGTGTAACAAAGTATGCTTGACTGATTCACAATAGTACTGAATTCCATTTTGATAGGGCTCACTTGCATGTTATGTTTGCTTACACTGTAGACTATTTTGCAAAATATGTACCAGCAACAGGCACCATGTAACTGGACTATATCACACTATGTTGAATTAGCCATTTTGAAGGAATGCAGAATTTTTACATGTATTACAATTTATCCAATAAATGGAAGACTACAGACTAGTAAAACAAAAGGACATTTTTTTCTGATAAAGGCTATACATTCCTTCTTTAAAGTGAAGACTTAAGCAAACTTCCTTCTTTGCAAAAATGTTTTACATTTATGATATGAAGCAACACAGCTTAACTGTAATCCTACTCTATATCATATAAGCAAATGCAACTTTTTATACAGTCCCAAAACATCTGTTACACGTTTTATTGTTAAAAGAACTAGCTTTTTAAAGTTTGACATCAAGATGTAGTTTTTTTATAATGTTTACATTCACAGTAGAGACTCAGAAGTTGTACTTTCAAATGTACAGTATAAAGTCAGGGGTCTAAAGAAAATATGTCATTAAAATGATTGCTTACTTACATTGTTGTACCTTCTCTTAGACATTAACAGAAAGAAAGCTAACAGAAACCAGCCCAAGTGCAAATTACGTTCACAGATGGTATGCGCTTAGAGTACAATACAAGCCATTTACACACACAAATAATTTTAGTGTTTATTACAAAACACTATAAAATTATGTTCCTGTTAAAAAGCAAACAGCACGGGAAGTTTGCAAGCTGAGCGGTTTGCATGAACTGATGTAGATGCAGCAATGAATGTGACCCTGCTCTGTTTGTTGCAGAGTACAAGAACACCAATTTGGGGGTTTCTAATTTCTGATCTCAATCTGTTGCTGTATTGTTTAAAACCTTTGCTGCAACAGAAGTTAACACCCAGCAATCTCTTGAAACCAATGAGGGAGTCACTGTGATAACTTCATCTGATTAAACTGCAAATCCCAGACAGCATTTTCCAGAGGGTTTTTAGTACATTGATGAGTACTTCTTTAAAAAAATTCCCTACACTCTAATGTGTTGGCATTTAGCTTGCTGTAAACATGATAAGCATGCCACACCATTTCTATAACAGGCTAAGAAAAATCCATGCAGTTACAGTTTTCCAGCTATTAGAACAAGTATCTTACTTTTCACACTAATGTGCTGGCATGTTCGTGTGTTCCTCCTAATACTTCATCTGCCCCTAGCACAATATGTCAAAATCAGTGGTTTTTCTTAACACAGATGTATCATGTGTCTTAATTTGATATTAATGAGGTGCAATGTCAGCATTAATAACCCATAAATTAGGTATCCTTATACTTTGGGAGTAAAACACACACTGCATGGGGGTCAAGCACAGCACATTTCTAAAATGAATTCATTCCAAATATAGCTGACGGCAATTTAACAGCACGAAGCTGCATTAACCCTTTCAAGCTGATAGCTACAAGGGTAATTCTATTCAGTTTTATACAATATAATATTGCACACGTTAATCAGCTGCTAATACAGCATTTCCTAATTACAAGCATTGTTTCAGAGCATGTAATTAACTTAGAGTTGAAAAAGTCAGAATTATTACTCACAGAGTCCTGAAGATGCAATAGCAAACTATATGACAGGAAATTCCAAGGCAAAATTATAACACAACTAAGAATAAAAATACAGAAAATCAGGAACTGACAGGCCTCTGGATTACTGCAACTGTGGGGATCATGCTCATGCACGCTGAACTATCATTTATGAAACCAAGCTCAGGAATCAGCCAATCAGTTAGCTTCCCATAACAAGTCTAACTGGCTCTGAAGAGTGGAAAGTGCTGCAACAAAACATTAAAGGGAAGATATCCCACATGTTAATCTGCTTATGTGGAATTGCTTTCTGTTACAGAAAGGGGTGGGAGGGAGAAGCAAGAATCACAGGTTCATTGTTTAAACTGAAGAACAGGTGACCTGTTCCAACATAACAAAATACCTGGAAGCAGATTTCTTACTGTATTTAAATGCCAAGTGTTATATAATCAATCAGTAAGAACCATAACAGCAACTGAAACACTATGAGGGCAAAGAGACCCATCCTCCCTAATAATAATTAGATCTCACTTTTTCATCACATTACTGACACAAAACAGTGTCAGATGGATTAATATACCTCCTGAAATTGATTCATTGCTCTCTTGCTGGTAACTTCAATAGAACATTGCTGTTTAATGTGGTTTGGCCTTTTGGTAATCTGTTTAGAATAAGCTTTTGTTTGGTTATTCTGAACATCAAAATTCTGTAACGCACAAACAGAAATAGTGTTAGAAATTGACATGATTTTGGGCCTAACTAAAATGCTAATCTCCTTGCTGCAATGTGACTGAGATCAGAAATGCTTCTTTGATTCAAATGTGCCATAAACTAACTCTGTGTTAAATTGTAACCAAACCAAATGTGCCTCTCTGACAAACGTGCTAGAGTATATATGAGGGGTTGTTGTAAATAACTCTGTGTAATTAAACCAAAAGTGCTTCTCTGACACAAATGTAACAGCAATATACACTGGATGTTATTGTACCCATCATTGTGTTAAAATGTAACCAAGAACACACACTGGAGCTATAATACTTGGAATGTAACTTTTATGGGCCATTGGGACTGCTATTTAGAATTATATAGAATGCTAGAAATTAGGCAAGATACTATTACGCACATGTGTTATGCATTTGATTTGAAGAACAGAAGTATTAGTAAGAATAATCAGGAATTGGTCTGAGAGAGAACAAATGATGCTGGAGAAGTGAGCAGGAGTGGACCTCTTGTTCCCCAAACAACCTATGTTGATAATTTACAGAAACATGGAGGAACTATAGTAGAAGGTCAGGAGCTGATAACAGAAGTTGAGCTGAACAAGCAAGAGTGTGGTCTTATCAGACAAATATAT
>QEPC01002256.1:781616-803163 GCA_003113815.1 Sphenodon punctatus | reverse complement strand
AGGTTGCTACCTTGCAAACAAGGTTCTTTGAGATGGCTCCAAACATTCTCACAACACCCACCCTTCCAGCCCCGCATGGAATTCTTTTCTTATATTTTTAGAAAGGATTGGAAGTAACTGTCATTCTGAAGGGGAGAGCGCTTTTTATACTAGAGGAGCTCGAGACCATCATGTGGTCTATTATTTGAATAGGGTGAGTATGCACAACCCACTCGTGAGAATGTTAGGTGCCATCTCGAAGAACCTTCTTTACAAGGCAACAACCTTCTGATCAGCTCATGGGGAGGAGCTGTTTGTAAACAAACAGCGGTATTGATTGGGTGTCCCCGCTGCTGCTGCTGTCGCTGCAGCGCTACTAGGAGGGAGAGGCAGGTGAGGGATGGGGTCTGGAGTCAGGGAAGGAAGGAAGAAGAACTTATTGGGGTAGAAGCTGGCTGCAGCCTGCTGCCCAGCCATGCAAGTGCGGGGCCCCAGCTGGCTGTGGGGCCATGTGCGGCCGTACATGTGGCACATGCCTGGGGCCGGCCCTGGAAACAGGAGCTGGAAGTTTGGCTCCAGGACAACCCAGCTCAGAGGGTGTTCCCTCAGCTGGAGAGCTTTGTGGGTTGCAGGAGGGAGTTGTGCCTGGCCCCTGGAACTGTGAAGGGAATTGCTGGAGCTGCTTGGAGACAGCCAGAGAAGTGTGTTTGTGTGTGGGAGAGAGAGACTGTGGGAGATGCACCTGGCTTGAGGAGGGACTGTGTTCAGCCAGAAGGGCTTAGACTGGAAAGCCTATGCCTCACATGGGCTGAAGCGTATGTATAAAGAGACTGAGATAAGGATGGGACATTATATATATTGAATAAAGCACTTGAGCTGGAGATTCCCTCATGAACCTGACTGTTTGGCCAGGATCCTGCCAAGATTTACCCAGGCTCGACCATCCCTGGTATGTGGACATTGATCTTATTGATTTGCATGCAAGGCGATATGGACTTGCGGCCTTGCTGCTAAGCTTTACGGCATTTTTCCAAGTAAGCAACTTGTGAGGATGAGCTTGGAACCAATTGCTTCATCTTTCCAGAACAAAATAGCACAAACAGGTGATGATGACTTTAGCGTGGTCTACTGCATGGATCGGTTTTTGCTTTGATCTTCTTCAGTTTACAAGTGGATTTGCCAATAACATCTGCTTAGCAACCAAAGCTAACTCCCTTGATGAAATTTAAAATATCCTAACAGATGATATTAATCTTTTACTTCCATTGCTGGCATCTGTGTCCCCATGAAATGAAAACGGTCGTCTCAGTTTTCATCTCATCTATAGACATTCCTTAGGAAGATTTATATCATCCTGAGAAAAAAGACCATTGGCCATGTTATTCACCTGACATGTCTAGGAGTGGAGCTCAGTTGCTGTCTTGCATATAACTTCCATCTCCAAAACCCCCAGCAGAGGATCACTACCTGTGGCAACTTCCTGTAATCATGAGGGACACTGGTGCATCAATGCTATAAACATCTACTCCTGCCCTGGTCTATGTGCTAGCTGAATACTGTACCCCAGAATCCGAAGTTAGTTGTTGCACTCAACAGGTTGATCCCAAGCTTAATTCTGTTATCTGAGAGAGCACACAGTAATCACACTGTGATCACTGCACTCAGTCCTCACCAGCATTGCACCGGTACAAGTTTGCCATTCTATGGTGAATGCAAAGATAGTTTGGAGAGCTACCTACCACAAATACTTAGTAGCTCTACCCACAATGTTGTGTCAAAGAAACCTCCACTACCATGCCTCAAATCCTGCTCCTCTTTTTCCTGCCTCCTTAGAATGCATCCACTTTTAGTTTGAGCTGCCAGCTATAAAAGAAAAATGAAATTCTTTTGGGAACTGATTTTCCTATGACCAACAGAGAAAGGATCATCAGAAGGACAATGATGAGTAACTTATACTATATCACACTCCAGCCACAGCACCCCGCCCCTGCTGGTCAGTGGAGTATGACTGTAATACCTGTGGCTAAACAGCAAGCCATCCCATCATTGAAGACCAACCACAATGATGGTTGGTCAGACAGATGCAGGGCTGCCGCTCCAGGGGCGCACCCCATGTCCACCCAATCCTAGCCTCACCTGGGTCCAGATCGAACAGACCCAGTGGGTTCCCCAGCCCACTGTCTACCTGCGTGGCACCCCACACACAACAGAGTTGTAGGCTAGAGTGCCCGCAACATTGTGCTGTTGGCTAAGGCAACGGCTGGTTGAAAGCAGAGCCAGACAGCTTCTCAGCTTCGGGCCAGTGCCCAGGTTTGGCCAACCAGCTCCATCAGGACACCTGTAGATGGACATGCCACCCAGGGGTGAAGCAGGTTAGTGCAGCCAGCACCCAGGCAAGCTGTCTGTCTAAACCACCCAAAGACACCGACCTGGCCCACGAGCACAGCTCTCTTTAGTTGAACTTCCAGTGATTGACTAGTTTGGGTGCTTAATGTAGAAATTTGAGAGAGAAGAAGGAGAAAGAGCAGTTCCAGACAGTGAATTCCATTTTTCTTGTAGCAAGTTGTCATAATTTGCATCAGAATGGGAATTGCTTCATCTCTCATCCTCCCCACATCACAGTCAGTCCAGTAGCCATTCTGTTACTATAATACGTGCAGGACCATCTGTAACCAGGGACTTTTAGGTTTCAAGCAAGCTCAACTTTGTAAAAAAAAAAAGAGAAATGCCAACAATGGAAGGAACACCTTGGTGCCTCACCACATTTTGATTAATGTCTCTTCTGCGATACCTGCGGTGCAATTGCAGATCCAGGTTTGGGCTTCTAATCCATTTACAGATTCATCAGCACAACGGTTGAAGTTCTACTTGTTCTTTACTGCTTTACTAGACTGGTCTTCTGGAATAACTATCATACTCCTTTTTGAGGGATGGCCAAGATGAAGAAGATCAGTTGCTAAGATGTCATAAAAGAGTCACCAAAAGCAGAATGTGTGGAAAGCCATTCTTTAACAGAATTTCTACAGAAGACATTCATAGCAGCCTAGTATGATGCCAGGTGTCAAGATGTACATGTCCTATAGTACCTCTAGCTCCAAAATTATTAGAACTTGCAGCAGTATGCCAGACGTAAGGGAGGAGAGACATAGGGTGTCTTCAGACAGATCCAGGGATGCTCACCCACAGACCTGCTCTGGGGGAGTGCAACTCCACCTCTGCCCAATGCAGCCCTGCCTCGGTCCATTTTAAATTGACCCAGTGCTGCCGCAGCCCATGATCCACCCATGCAGCACACACCTACCCCACACCATAGAGCTGCAGGCAGATCAGCCGCCACTCTAGACTGCCACCTGAAGCTCTATGACATTACCCGGGGTAACCCCCAGCCAGGACCAGAGTTGCAGTGGCAGTCGGCTGAGTAGATGGACCGCAACTCCACCTCTGGCCGCTGCCCCGAGTTTGGGTGGCGCACTCTGCTTGTGGTGCTCCAGGATGTTCTGGAGCACCACAAGCAGGGCTGGAGCAGGTACAGTGCCTGCTTCACCTGCACATCTGGCGGTCCTCTTTAAACCGGCGGCCTGACTGGGTGTGAGGTGGAGAGAAGGAGTGGGTGTGATCTGTGTAAAAGCACCAATAGAAAGGTCTGCTATTATGACCAAGCTAGTAACCTACCTAAACTACACATCGGCAAGGACCCATATTCACTGTGTTTTCCCCAGAAAATGCATTGACTATGGGTCCCTGCATATAGGAGATTCTATCAAGATTAAATTATATCCTCAGAACAGATCCTGCATATGAAAGGAGTTGCCTTTCCACACATGTGCCAACCAAGTAAGTCCTCCCTCACACAATGATGTACTGTAGGGACACAATATTCCCAAAAACTGCAAGTAGAGTCATAGAGTCACAAGGCTGGAAGGGATCTCAAGGGTCATCTAGTCCAGCCCCCTGCACGCCCCACCACACCCCAACCATCTGCACAGAGAAATCCCGCCATTAGCTACAAGTAGAGACGGACCAACCAGAGCACACCGATGCCTGAAATAACAGGAAATAATTTTAGAAAAAGAAGGATCCAGATGTCCCAAACAGGCGAGCCACACCCATGCTACAGGAGAAGGTGAAAAACCCTCAGAGTCAACTGCCAATCTGCCCAGAGGAAAAATTCCTTCCCGCCCCCAAATATGGTGATCAGTTAGACCAGCAAGGCATCTGATATACAATATAGTACCTAAGCTTCAGAATGCCCCGACAGTCCCATCTCCAGCTGCAGACAACTTTTGATGCTATAGGAAAAAAAGAGGGGCGGGGGACACTTCATCCTGTAACATCAAATAATAAAAACTCCTCATGAGCATGTGCCCAGTGCACACATGACAGCAAAGCACCCAAGTGGAGCAAGGGAAAATGGCCACTACAGTGAGACTTGATCAACAATGGGACACTGAAGCACACGAGCAGAGACACAGTTATCTGAAATCAGACAAAACTGGCAAGACAGTCAGTCTCACATCCTCAGGAAGTGAATTTCCACTCTCCCCCCAAAAACCAACCATCCTCAGGCTTTGTACAATAAATAAGGCATGGATGAAAAATACTCCTCACAAATAGAAAACACAGTGCACCATGAGGAGCAGGGCCATGTTACAAAAGGGGTGAAGGCTGCATTAGCTCTGCCCCTTTTCTGACACAGCCATACCCCCACCAAGCATCATGATGCAATGGTGCTCTGAGAGGACAGGGCTATGTCACAAAAGGGTTGTGGCTAGCACATTTCCTTGTCCCTTTCTAACATCCCCCATCATGGAGTTCCATGACATGATGGCACTATGTGTGGGAATGGGAACTCTTGCCACAGGGAGCCTGCCCCAACCCAAGCATACCGGAACCACTTGGGTCCCATCAGACTCAGGTTGGAGGACTCTTCTGCGATCACCACTCTGAAAAGCGAGGGCCTTCTTTGTACCTACATTTGTCGGACTTAGTAGCAGGGAACTGAAATTTCATAACTGAAAAGATATGGCTCATGTAACCTCAGAATAGCTCTGCGGACAATAAATCCATTTGTTCTCACTTTGTTTCTTTTTATAAAAAAAGGGTATTGAGTTTAGTCACATATATGATGAAGACAGAAATTATGCAAGAGTATTCAATGCCAGATCCATGCTTATTAAAAGGGGTTTATGAGAGTCAAACAAATAGATTTAAAGGTCAACGGCCTAAAATAAGTACAGTATAACTTTGTTCTAAAAGGAAAAGGAACAAGTGCCATTTGATTGCAACACCTTAGAAGGTTACAGATAACAAATGAACTGTTAAAGAGTACCTCAAAGCATCAGACTTAACATTGACGAGGTCACCAGTTAAGGCAGTGGTTCCCAAAACTAAACTAAACTGCCTAACTGAGTCAGACCAATGGTCCATCTTAGCCCAGTATTGTCACAACAGCAGGGGTTTCAAATTCGGGTCCAAATCTGGCTCTTCCAGGGTCTCTGGCAGAGGCCATCCCAGCATGCTACCTGAGACTCCTCCAAGCCCCCAGCAGAGGCCTCCCCCAGGCGTGCTACCAAGAATCCTGAAGTGGAAATGCTGGGGATTGAACCTGAGATCTTATACATGCAAAGCATGCGCTCATACCACTTGAGCTATGGCTCAAACACTGCTTGAGACCCCATTTTGAGATTTTAAAATAATCCTACATCTCTAAATAGAAAAAACCCATACAAAATGTATCAAATATATCAAATCAAGAAAATCATAACATCAAAATTATTATTTTTTGTCAAAATTTTATTTCATTGTGAAATTTTGACCTAGCTTTAAGTTTAGTGCTAGAGGTAGGATAGTGACATTTGGACTTGATCAGCCAGTCACCCCTTCCCTAATGTACAGAACTTTGCCCCAGACTACATAGGTATTTGCTGGGAGGGAGTGGAGGGGAGAGAAACTCTGTATACTGATTTCCCTCCGTCTGCAAAAGAGACCCTCTGAAAGCAGGTGGCTCTCCATATCCTCCAGGGTTCACACAGTAGTTTTGTGTGTGGAGCTGAGAGAGGCAGGAGGAAGAGTGGACTGTGGGGAGGGAGGTGGACCATTGGTCTGACCCAGTATGGCACTATTTATGTTCTTAGGTGTATCATCATTCCTTTCTCCAGCCCCATAGAAATTAGCTGGGAACATTCCTATAGCTATACTATGTTTATACACATTCTCTTCCTCACTGCCCACCTGTAACTTCAACACCTTTGTTTCTTAAATCATTTCCATTATTGCAAAGGTTGTAAATTACGGCTCCTATAGCTTGGTGCCTATTGATATTGCGTTGCTATTTTTTCACAAAATGATAGCATGATATTTCTAATGCCCACAGCTAAACAGGAAAGTATTGGAATATTGAGTGACAGGGCAAGGCTAGATGTAATTTTAGCATGACTGATTATATCTTTGATTCTGTTAAACTTAAAGGAAGCAACTGTTTGTTCTTCAGATGGAAAACTTTGTAAAGGCCTAAAAACATAAGCAAAGGAAATAGATTGGCTGGGTTCTTAATTGCACTATGTAACTCGGATTTCCCATCATTCCCCATGTTAAAGATAGTGGGTTCAGTGCTACAACAAGGGATTCCTGTGCCTGAGACAGGACCCAAGAAGTTTGCCCCCCTGATCTCCCGAGCAGAGGAGGTAGGAACCAAGGGGCAGGGATATCCAGGTTTGTGGCTAACCAGGCCCAGGAAGGTGCAAATGGTGGTGGGATCCAGACCCAGGCCTGCTGGAAGGGATGGGAGAGTTGCCACAGTGCCTTAGCCCAGCTGTTCTTCCCACCTCTGGCAGGTGTCACTGTAGCCCAACCTAGTGATCCTCATAGCTAATTTCTATAGAGCTGGCATAGAGTTCTGGCATGGGGGTCAAGGACATTTAAGCTGAGTGGTCCACTGCAACCCTGGACTCTGTTTGCCCATGGCGGGGGAAACTGTTAAACTGGGAGTTTGGCACTGCTGGCACTGCCAATCACGAGAGCCCATGGGGCCCATGTGCAGCCCCATCAAATTGCCTTTGGATGCCCACCACTATTGCATTGACAGGGTTGAAAGACAGTCTTTTTTTTTCCTTTTCTCTTTATTGTTTTTTTCCCCCATTTATATTATTCACATCCTTTACATTGTTATCGGGGACCTAAAGTTACAGCATCGGTCCCCTTTAAATCAACGTTATCCTATTACAACTGGTATTAAATTTTTGTTAGACATAGTGATATTCTTGTTTCTTTTGGATCAAGATCAGCTTGGATCATTTCCCATATACAGTTCCACACGACGTAGAAGTTTTCCATTTGCATTCGAAGTTCAGCCTGAATCCGCTCCATTGTCAATGTTAGCCAGAGTCTATGTTTCCACTTTTTAATGGAAGATTTAACTGTCGACTTCCAGTTACTAATGATGGTGTGAATCGCTGCCAATTGGAGTTGTTGGCATGCACTTATTCTGTCCTTTGTTATATTTAGTTTTGGGAATACGCCCAACAATGCCACTTCCGGTTGTTGTGGGATGTCTATTTGTGCAATCTGGTTAAGGTAAGTCCAAAACTCATTCCAAAAGCTTTTTACATGTGGGTAAGTCCACCAACAGTGCATCCAAGAACCGATTTCTGAACACCCCCTGCCAGTACCACTGCGGGTACTGCGTATTCATTATATGAGGTTTCTGTAGGGTGAAGTATATTCTGTATGTTGTTTTTATTTGTGGCTCCAAAACTGAAATTGACCTTGATGATCTATGCATGACAGACCACATCATTTCCATTTGCTTAGTTTCAATTTGTTTCTGTAAGTCCTCCTCCCAAGTGGCCACATATCCAGCGTCTGGCAAATTAACCAATTGATGCAACACTCTATATATTCGTGATAACACATGTGATTGTAGTGAGTCTCCATTTAATACCTTTTCGATCTCATGGGGTTTTCTACTATAATGTGGTTTGTTTAATCTGTTATTAAATTTATTTTTGAAAACCGGTATCCGGTAAATCCGGTACCCGGTAATTGCCCTGGTGTCCCACCCTTACAATATAGCCATCTTAATTAAATTGGTCCTGCCAATCCATGAGATTTGTATCTTACGCCATTCTTCTTCCTTAGCTTTTATCTCATCCAATAATGGTAAGAAGTTTAGCTTGTGTATAACTCCCTCCATTTTTTAGGGATGAGTATACCCAGATATTTTATATGGTTATTTTGTATCTTAAATGGAGTAGATACTGTTCTTTCTTGTTCTGATAATTTTTCATCATTGAACAGCAACATTTGGGATTTTTCTACATTAACTCTATACCCAGAAATCTTTCCAAACTGCTGTATAGTGTCTAATAGGATGGGGATAGAACTCGTTAATTTAGTCAGGCTTAACATCATGTCGTCCGCATACATGGCAAGCTTATACTCCCTTTGTTGTATTTTTACTCCGCTGATCTGCTGTGTTCTGATGGTGATAGCTAAGGGCTCTAAAGCTATATTAAACAGAAGGGGAGATAATGGGCATCCCTGCCTTGTACCTCTGGTTAACTGGATAGCCTCTGTTGTTTTTCCCGCTATAATTATCCTTGCCCTTGGGGATTTATATATTAGATCTATCCATTGTAAAAAATAGCCCTCTATTCCCATTATCCTCATCACTTCCAGTAAATATTTGTGTTTCACCAAATCAAATGCTTTCTCCGCGTCTAATGATATTATAGCTGCTGGGGTTCTCGTGTTTTTAATGTGAGCTATAATGTCTACAATTTTCCTAATATTATCAATGCCTAGTCGTCTCGGAATAAATCCGGTCTGGTCCGGGTCAATTATATCTGGGATGATCTCCATCAATCTGCCAGCTAGAATTTTTGTGATAATCTTTGCATCCGTATTGATTAGTGAGATTGGTCGGTACCCACTACATAATTCGGTGTTTTCCCCACTTTTAGGGCATAACATTATATTTGCATCGTAGAATGATTTAGGCATTGTTTGTAAACTCAGAAAGGCGTTATAAACTCTCATTAGAATTGGATTTATACTAGTGAGAAACGTTTTATAGAATTCTGCCGGGAATCCATCCAGTCCAGCCGCCTTATTGTTTGGTAGTTTTTTTAATTGCCTCCTTTATTTCCTTTGCTTCAATAGTCCTATTTAGAATTTCTTTTTGCTCTTTTTTAATTTTTGGCATTTTAATTTTGGACAAAAATTCTTTTATATTTTTCAGTGTGGGTTCGTCTGTTGTGTCATTTTTTTGGTAATATTGCAGAAAACATTGTTCCCTATCTTTTCCTGTGAGCATTTCTGAATTTAGGGTATTTCTTATAAATGGTATCGTTGTTTTTTGTCTCTTTTTTTTAATCAGCCATGCCAACACTTTGTCAGCTTTATTTGCCTTATCATAATAGTAGGCTTTTGTGTATCTTAATTTGCTTACAATGGCTTCTGTTGTACAATGATACAATGGTATCAGCGCGCTGTTAACCAGTATGTGGTCTGTCTTTCAGGAGGTTTTGTGCAGATTGGAGTAGAACGTAAAGTCTTGAGTATTAGGATGAAAAGCTCTCCAGATTTCTTTCCATTGGTATTCATCTATTACTTGTACTATTCTCGCTTGCTGCTTATTTAATTTAGCCTTTGTAAAGTGATCTAATGGTGATAAGGGGGCATTAAAGTCCCCTGTAATTATTGCTTTGCCTTCCACTTTGTTTGTTATTTTGGGTATCATATCACAGAAGAAAGCCCTTGTGTTATTATTTGGAGCATATAACGTTACTATTGTAAATTTGTCTGAGTCTATCTGTCCTTTTAGCATTAATGATCTCCCTTGGGTATCTCTTTCTGTATCTGTTACTTTCATATTTAGGGATTTAGATATCCCTATCAGCACCCCTGTTTTTTTCTTGTTCGCATTTGCATAGTATATATTATATTCTTTGTTGTTAAATCTAGTATTATCTTGCTTCAAAAGATGTGTTTCTTGCATTGTAAATATTTGCGGGCCAATTTTTTAAAGAAACTGCCAGACTCTCCTTCTTTTAATTGGATTGTTTAGGCCACAAACATTAAATGAAATAATTTTTAGTTTTTCCAGCTCCATACCTAAAGTTATTTACGTTCCTTTTGTTATTCTCATTGTGGCTGTATTCACTTTTCATATTTTCAATCGGTTTCCATAATCTACTATTGTAGGGTCCAAACATGTTATCCCTTTTGATCCAAGAGTTTTCTATTCTCACCATGTCATACCAGCTAATACTTTTAATCCCATCCACATACCATTTCCCCATCACCCCTCCCTAACCCAACTCTTTTAACTAATCAACTAAATTTACTTCCAACTTTCTCCCCCCTTCACTTAACAGAACTTTAGGGGTCCCCTCTATGGAGTTACGTGCCATTGGGGCTCTCACCTTCCTCCAAACCCTTTGCATTTAACTTTCATTTCCTCTTAATATAATATAAAGCATACTTTATATAGCCACAATAACTTTTGAAGTTCACATTCTCACATTACATTCTATGATCAGGTATTATTCTTAAGGTTGTTTTCTACAAAACTTTGTAGCTCCGATTGTTGTGTAAAATACCTTCTCTTGCCCTGGTGCACAAAGGAGAACTTTGCTGGGGAAAAAATCTGGGCTTTAATACCCATTTTATCAAATGCTTCTTGGTGTTTTTTCCATCCTTTTCTTTTTTGAACTGTTTCAAAGGCTAAGTCAGGGAAGACAGAGATCTTTTGTCCTTGAAATTTAAGCTCTTTGTGGTTTCTAGCAGCTCTTAAAATCTCTTCCTTTACTTGAAACCGGAGGAATTTAGCTATTATAGTCTTTGGTGGGTTCTGTTCTTTAGTTCTGGGGCGGAGAGATCTGTGTGCGCGTTCTATCTCTACTGAGATTAGTTCTTGTTTATCTGGGAAGATTTCCTTTATCACTCGCTGCACCAGGTCCCCCACCCCTGCAGTTTCTGAGCCTTCAGGGATTCCCATAAATCATAGGTTATTCCTGCGTGATCTGTTCTCTAGATCTTCTAGCTGGGTTTGTAAAGTTTTAATCTCTGCCTCTGTTCTTATTACCTGCTGCTCTGTGTGATTTCCCCTGTCTTCCTGCTCACTCACTTTGTGTTCTACTTTCTCTATGCGCTTGGTAACGCTCTCCATTTGTGTTTCTCTCTCTCCCAGGCTTATCTTAATTGCTGCAATTCCCTCCTTATTTACATTTAAGTCCTCTTTAATAGACCTAAAAAGGTCCAAAACCTGCGGCAACGCTGCTGAGTCTCCTGGGTCCCCCGTGCTGTCGCTCGTCAGGGCTTCCGCCATCTTAAAAGCTGCGGCCTCCCCCTTCCTTGCGCTTCAGCGCGGCTGGCAATATTTGTCTATAGTTGAGTCTGCTTCTTTTTTGTTTTCGTAACTCATACCTTATTTTTCTAATTGTGGCTTTAATATGTTGATTTCTGAGGAATCGGGTCTCAAAAAACAACTTTTTGCATTGGGTTCAGAGGGAGCTCAGCCGCGCATGTCTGGCTACCCGCGTATGCCCAGACGACCCCTCGAAAGTCAGTCTAACCAGTGCAGTGATCTGTATGTGCTAGCAGATTGGCCATATGAGATGGGTAGGATGTAAGCTGATACCGAAACTAGAGAGTTGGTACCAATCTGTGTGATTTACTGTTTACTTCAGCAGCTTTAGTGGCATCTGTAACAATGCACAATGTTTATGGTGTTTTCTGTAGTGGACACAAACTCTTCTGTGCTGCTTTCTGTTGCCAGTAGAGTCTGACTCCTTTCTTTTCATCCCTGACATTTTCAGGCTGACCCTGCAAATAACAGCAACCCTTAATTAATAGAGTGCTCTAGGTACACAGACAGGGAAATGGTCATCTGTATGCTCAGGCACTTAGAAGCAAACCTAATCTGCCTGGGGGCTGGGGAAAACGCAAGGCAGAGAAAACAACAACAAGCTCATGTGGCTACTGAGGCCATGATCCACAAGCCAGTTATTTCAGAGTAGCCCCACTAAACTACTCTGGAGTAAATGGTTGCAGCCATGGGGGGCAATCCAAGGTCTGTGTGTGCACCAAGTGCAGCATTGGTGCATACCTAATGTATGGTATGTGTGCACATCCTGTCACCCACTGTGCCTGGCACTACAGGCGACCTGCCATTGGTCTTTCCTGAGGAGATATGGAAGCGCCTTCCTCCAGCCACAGCAGCACCAGGCCACGGTTAGCATCTGAAGCAGAGGCATCAACCTCCAGCTGCAGCAGCACCAGATCACTGCTAACACCAACCCTGCGAAGGCTTCCTCTTTCCTTCTATAGGGGAAGGCAGCCAGTCGTTCATTGGCTTACCAACTCTGTGGACCTTGTGCCTTGGCTCACTACTGCTTATCTCCAACCCCAGATCCTGTTTTTGTTCCAGCCCCTGGAGTCTTTCCCCGACCTCATCCTCCAACCTTCCTACTCTAGCTCCTGGTTTTCCTCTCCTGGCCACTGTGTCTGGTGTCCTGATCCAGCCCCTGGCTTCCACACTGGCTCTTGGGACCCTCATCACTCCAGCTCCTAGACCATGGTATTCCACATGGTTTGACTCAGAAATTACTAACCAGGTTACTGCTTGGCAACTAATCTAGTTTACACCAGCAGAGCACATTGGGATTTGGAATGCAAGTCAATGTTTAATTAAATGTAAGTGGGAGGAGACAAACATTGCAGGATGGAAGCCTTTGGGGAAGATATGGGGTCCTGGGTTTGCAACAACAATACTAATAATACTGTTAGTAAAGATTGGCATAAGAAGTTAACACATATGGCTTTAATTCTTTTAAAATAACTTTAATCCTATCTCCATTTGACTGTATTAACCATGTGCAACAGGTTGTGACAAGCTGAGCATTTCAAAAGTACTTGCCTCAGCCATAATTTGTGGCATGTGCCTTAAGGGTGATCAACTGCAACCATCAGAAAAGGCCAGTAATCCTAAATGAATTTCTTTTTTCCATGGTTTTTAAAGCATGGAAATTAGTTTTATTGCATTTAGCTGGGAAAGAACACTTAGGGGAAAACACAGACACTTGCTTGCATCAGTTCCATCAAAAATAATTCATTTAATGGTACGTACATGACTCTTTAAAATAAAAATCACAGTTAAATTAAAATGTATTCTTTAAGTCCAGCCATTAAACAGGGATGGAGCTTTGAGAAAAGGGGGAAAGAAACATATTTCTATACAAACCTTTTGGCAGGCTTGGGCTGCAAGACTACGCCTGTCTCCTGACATGATTTGGGGCATAACGTCTCCTCCTAACTTCTATTTTCAAAAGTAACTTAGACATATAAGTACCCAACACCTTGTTCGCTAAAAATGGCCACCCTAGTTTAACTTAAGGGAGCAGAGGTTGGAACATTCTAACATGCTCCACATACTGGGCCTCAGGAGAACAGTCAGGTGTGCTGCTGTATGGTAATATCTGCTGCCATTGCATGGGCTCCTGCGAACACTACATTATTCCCTTGTTAGGTGCCTAGGCAGCTCAGTGCCATCCCTAGCACCTGCTTTGAGCTGCAACTTTACATATCCCTCAGATAGAGCAGGTAATAGCTGCTGAACCATGACCCATAGGGTATAACTGAAGCGAGCCATGAGGGTTAGGGAGTTCCCCACCCTCATATCCAAAGATGCTGGTGAATATACCCTCTGCCCCAGCACATCAATTCTCTTCCCCTCCCTATCTGGGGGTCGAGACAGGGGTCCCCCACCTCTCCCTCGTAGCCCTCTCTGACACTGCCATGGCAAACAGGGAGCTTGGAGCCAGATGGGTTACCAAGAACTCATGGCGACTCCCAGGAATCGGGTACATCTGGAGTGTCTTGGGGTCAACCAGACCTGTCATGGCTGCCAAGGGAATAACTATGCGCTTCTTCTGGCCTATAGATCAAATGTCAAAGAGGTGATAGGGCTCCTTAGTACCCGGGGTACCCAGTGGCACCCCCTCTGTAGCTACCATCTGCACACGGAGATCCTGGAAGGAGCAGAAGTTGGCTGGTGGTGACAGGGGAGAGTGACCCAGCTCCTCTGCCAGGGAACCCCCCTGCAATGGGTTGTGTGGAGCAATCTTGCCCTAGCAGAGCATCAAGCTCACCAGATGGCCCCCATCCAGTGCCGAGGGAAGCCAAGCTAGCTCCTGCTCCAGGCCCAGGAACAAGCTGCCTCGGTGCAGCACCGCATGCTGCTGTGTTGATTTCTAGAGCGGTGGCACCCATGGTGCTGAGTCACAGCCCCAATCCTCGAGGATGGCCCAGTGCTGGAAGGTCCTCGAAGGGTGGCCTTGTTGGTGCCAACAATGGTGCCAATGGGTGCAGCAGCCGTGTCTGTTGCCTCGGTGCCGATGAAGTCAACGCTGAAGGGACTGGTGCTCACAGGTGAACGTTGAGCACCTCAGTCCTGGAGTGCTCTATGAGTGGTGTCAGGAGCTACTCTAGCAGGGTGTGTGCCTCGTGAATGTCTGGATCCAGGAGTGGCTGCTCTGAATCAGTGAAGTCCTTGAGGGCCTCTGGCATCTCAACCCTGATAATATCCTTCCAGATTGGCAACCCTTGCAGGGAAAACTCGGGTGTAAATTCCTCTTGCAACAGTACTTCTTCCTGCGCTGTCTGGCTCCAGGGAGTGCTGTTGGTGCAGAAGATTGCACAAGCGACCATCCCTGCTGTGGAGAAGGGTGCTCCCTTCTTGGCAAGGTTTGGGGCGTTCTCAGGGCCTGCGGCATGCAAACCAGCCTCGACCCCACTCATACCAGAGTACCCGGCTGTTTGATGCCCAATGGCGCCTCCCCTGTTGGGCACAGGCCAGAACAGGAGAAGACTGGGACTGCTCACTGTGAGCCTCTGACTCTGACGGGCCAGGGACTTTCTCCTGAGCGGACATGGCCCAGATTGTGAGATGTTCTGACAGCCATTAGGCTCAATCCTTCCTGTGTGGGGTTTGAACCTCTGACAAATCTGACACACTCTGGTGTTATGTTCAGCACCTAAGCAGAATAGGCACTGAGCATGGGCATCCGAGACGGAGATCTTCACTGCATAGATGCCGGTGCAGCGTCAAAAGCCTTTCACCAAGGCCATCCACTTCTTATTGTGCTTACTACCGAGCCCCACAAAAGCTGGAAATAAATGAACTGAGGAGGAATGCTGAGGCGGGGCTATATATACGTATGCTCAGGGAAGTGACGTCAGGATGTGGGGTAAAATTAAAGGAAAATTGCTTGCTATAATCCGAGTTGGATTCTAGATGGCACTAAATACCAATAATGGGACTGGGTGAGAGGATAATTAAGAAGAAAGTCCTTTTATAATTATAAATAAATAATAATAACAATAACCATAATAATAATAAATTGTAGATTATAAAAGCAAAAAGAGATCAGGTAAAATATTAACAAAATGTTGTAACATTTTAAAAAGACTGTATGCCGAAGTAAAATTTGTGATGGGAGTGCTCCAATGTCTTTATGAATGTAATTGATAGAAGAATTCCAATAGATGATGCTCCAGAATACGCAGCACTGTTCATATATTTTGTAGGACCAAAACAAGTGGTTGTGCCTTTGAAATGGCTTTGTTTGTGAGGGTTTTTACAAAGAACTCTTTAGCAGGTTACCCTCAGGTAGACCCTTCAACATCTCAAGGCACACATTGGTTCTTTCAGTAACTGGAGGCTCCTTGTTGGCTGTGTGAAACACTAACCAGAGAGCTCTTCCCAGAATCTGCTATTAAAGGCTAAGCTAGGCCAATCAATAGAAAGGAAATACAAATGAGCAATTATAAAATGAAGCCACTTTTATAAGTTTCAGTCTCTGTGTGTCCTTCCATGGTTAATGTACAGGACAACTCGCCTCTCAACCCAAATTACAAATGAAGGGGCCAGTCCAAGGTACACTCATTCACCAAGCATACATCTCCAGTGTGCACATGCACCAAGGGCACACCGCATGCGCATTAAGTGCAGGATGTGTGCACGCCAAGTGCATGGTATGTGTGCACATCCTGTGCTTGGTGCAAGCACATACTTTGGATTGGGCCCTAAACTTTTATTCAGTTTTTGCTATAAGTATTTAAATTGGTCTTCATTTATCTTGAGTAGAAAAGGACTGAGAATTTGTAAGAAAGTGGCAATACAATGGAAGGTAGCAGTGTATGAAACCATATGTTCAAGCAGAGAAAAAATCTTGTAGAAAAACAAATGGGAAAAAAATCATATATTTTTTTTCATTTTAAGTTAATGCTCCATCAACACAACAGAAGGTAGATAATGGAAAGCTTCAGAGCTATAGTCGTCTTGAATACAAGACAGGACATAATTTGACAGTATGCTTTATCTTCTTTGTATTTGCTTTCACAGTTACATGTAGTTTGTAGTTACTTAGAGGTTGGCCATGTTTACTGTGAGCAGCAGTTTCAATCTACGCTAGCTATTATTCTCTTCAATTACTTTTCTGCTGATTATTTATTTATTTATTTTAAAAATTTATACCCCACCCCTCTTGCCACAGGCAACCAGGGGCGGCTAACAACATCAGAGCTAAACACAATAAATTATTATAAAACATACTAAAACATCAATAAAAAAGAAAGAATAAAAACCAACCCCCCTCCCTCACCAACCCCCACCCACCCCTCACCCTCACGAAAGGACTAACAGCCAGGTCTTATAACTCCTTCAGAAAGCTGGGAGGTCGGAGGCCAGACAGGCCCCCACCGGGAGAGAGTTCCAAAGGCACGGCACGGCACGGCCACTGAGAACGCCCTATTTTGCGTGGCCCCCCAGAAAACCCGGGGCCCTCCAGTGTGGCGCCCACAGATGACCTCAGGGGCCAGTCTAGGACCCGGGGAGTGAGGCGATCTTGCAAGTAGACAGGGCCCAGACCGTGTAAGGCTTTATAGGTCAAAACCAACACTTTGAATCGAGCCCGGAAGACTATTGACAACCAGTGCAGAGACCGGAGCACTGGTGTAATGTGCTCCCGGCGGCCCAGTCCCACTAAGAGCTGGGCCGCTGCATTCTGCACCAGCTGCAGCTTCCGAGCCGTCACCATAGGTAGCCCCACTTAGAGCACATTACAGTAGTCTAGTCGAGAGGTGATAAAAGCATGGATGATCGTGGCCAGGTCAGGAACCGAAACCAACGACTGAAGCTGCCGCACCAGATGTAACTGGCGGAAGGCACTCCTCGCCACAGCCTCCACCTAGACATCCAGGCGGAGCTGCGTGTCAAGGAGCACCCCCAGGTTCCGTACCTGGGAAGTCAGTGGAGGACAGATCCCATCAATCATGGGAGCTGTCAATTCCACCGACTTACCCACTAACTTCACCTCCGTCTTGTCAGGATTCAGTTGCAGTCGGTTAGCCCTCATCCAATCCCCCACAGCTGCCAAACACTGGGTAAGCACTGAGACAGCCGGGCCTGGATCTGTTGAAAATGAGAGATACAGTTGGGTGTCATCCGCATACTGATGACACCTCACCCCGAACCCTCTAATCACCTTGCCGAGCGGCTGCATATACACGTTGAACAGGAGAGGGGACAAAACAGAACCCTGCGGAACCCCACACGAGAGGTCTCGGTAAGATGAAAAACAATCACCGAGCACCACCCGCTGAGTTCTTCCGGTCAGGAATGAGCGGAACCATTTGAGAACAGTCCCGCCCACCCCCACACTGTCCCGCAGGCACGTCACCAACATCTCATGGTCAACGGTATCAAATGCTGCCGAAAGATCTAACAGGATCAATAGGGTCGATCGACCCCGATCCTTCTCGTGGAGGAGATCATCTACCTAAGCCACAAGTGTGGTATCAGTGCCATAACCCGGATGGAAGCCAGACTGAAAGGGATCAAGATAACCGATGTGGTCAAGATGCTCCTGGAGCTGTCGGGCCACTACCTGTTCAATAACCTTCCCTAAAAAGGGAAGGTTAGAGACAGGCCGATAGCTGGCAGGGGAGTCAACATCAAGCGATGGTTTCTTGAGCAGAGGCCGCACCACTGCCTCCTTGAGGCAGCTCGGCACTCTGCCCTCCTTAAAGAAGGCATTGACCACCCCAGCCATCAACGGCCCCATTGTCTCCCGGCAGCTCATAACTAGCCAGGATGGGCACGGATCTAATTCACAAGAGGTGGCCTGAACCGCCCCCAGAACCTCCACCACGTCAGTGGGTGTCACCAACTGAAATTGATCCCACAAAAATGGATCAACATGATGGGGCTTATACAACCTCTACCTCCTCTACTGTATTAAGTGCGGCATCCAAGTCTTGGTGAATGCGAGCTATTTTAGCCACAAATTAATTCGCAAACATGTCACAGCAGGCAGATGATGACTCAACTCCAGGGTAGAGGGAGGCCGGACTGACCAGCCCCCGCACAACCTGGAACAGCTCAGCTGGACGAGATTTTGCGGATGCTATGAGGGTAGCAAAGAACTCCCTCTTTGCTACCCGCATAGCCACGGCATAGGCTCATAAACTAGTTCTATGCTGCAATCTGTCGGCTTCAGCACGAGAACGACGCCACCATCACTCCAACCGTCGCCCAGCTTGCTTCAGCCTCCTCAGCTCCTCAGAAAACCACAGAGGTCTATGGAGCCCCCGCCTAGGTAACGGACACCTGGGAGCCGTTCGATCGATAGCCTCCATCAGCAAGGTGTTCCATAGCTTAACGAGGTCATCGATGTGACGGTTGTCAAGGTCAGAGGGTATCAAGTCAAGATTCTTCAGTTTTTGTCATGGTCTCCATGTTTTGCAGATCATGTGTTCCATTCCTGGCATATTTTCCATGTTTTGTGAAGTGAGTTATTGACGTGTGCACAAACTCTCATATAAAACGATCTCTTATGGTACGCTACACACTGGCATCACTGCTGCACAAAATAAAATGGGGCTAATGGCATCTGGAGAAAAAGTAGGCAAAATGACAACTGGAGTTCTAAGTTTATTTAACAGAGCTGTGTTTATACTCCGAGTCCCTGGACATAAAATATCTGCTGCCAGACATCAGGAAAACTGATCCTTTTGTGAAAGACTCAGAAGCCTGTCATGTATTAGATCATATCCAATATGATATGTCCAGTAAATCATCATAAATATCCAATAAATCCTATCCAATACAATACATTCTAGGACTGCTGTACTCTGCCTTCAGCATCCCTATCTGTTTTTAGTGTTGTCTGTTCAAACTGGGTGCTTATTTGTAGTCCTCCAGGAGATTTATAAAAGACACAAATGAGTGCATTTTCACCTCTTATGGCAATATTATATTTATTGATTTTTTTCAATTGTCTATTAAGATATTATGAGATAGTGAATTATGAATGAATGAATAATTTTTAATCGTGTAGCCAAGGCTATTACAATGTGAAAACAATAAAATCAAAACAATAATGCAAAACTCAAGGACATTTCCAAGTTACAGTCACAACACCACCAAGGTACGGTCTTCGACACCACCATTTGCACTCAACCACCTCCCAGCCAACAAATCAACGAGTTCCCTCCAAGACTAAACTAAGTGGGGACAGATGCAACCCGCCGATCTAAACTGGTTTCACATTAATCCTACCTTCAGTAGGGGCTTCCCCAGGTTCCCAGGCCACCCTCTGCGCCTTTACACAGTTTATAGCCCTGTCAACTGCGTACAAGGCTTGACCTATCCTTAGGAGTAGGGGGGTTAAGAGACCCCACGTTTCAAAACTAGTTCCTGCAAGATCATCACCTGGCGGGCAAAGGCGGACACTGCCCTAGTCTGGGGAGAATCCAAAGGACAGAGCAATCGCTCAAGCAATCTTGCTGTAGAATTCCTCTGGAGGTCAGAAAGAACTGGCCCCAGAAGTTTAGCTCTCAAGCCAGCCAGGGTAGGACAGTCAAGCAGGATATGGGCTACTGTATCTTCCTTATCAGTTTTGCACAGCTGACATTTCCTCTGCTCGTGCGAAATGCCCCGGTATCTGCCCTCTACCAAAGCAGAGGGGAAAGTATTGGTACACATTCTGGTAAATGCGACTCGTTTAGTTAAATCCGTCCACTTGAATAAGTAGAAGAGGTCCGAACAGGCCACACCATAGGGCACATAGTCCAAGACCACCTTCTGTGCATCAAGCAAGGCCCCTTCTGTCTGCAGAAGTTGGTCATTTATTCGCTGTTGGACCAGTTTCTTAAAGACTTTGGAGCCTACTCTTCCCCAGATCTCAGGAGAGAGGCCAAGTACGTCTACTTGGCCTCTCTCCTGAGATCTGGGGAAGAGTATCAGATATGAAACCTGAGATAACCATGGGTTTAGTAAACCCGAGTCGTGAGCCATAACCAGCAGGGATTTTTCAGCCTCAGGAAGCCCAGTCACCTTCATCCAGTAGTTGGTGGTACACCGGAGGGCACGAACCTTCACTGTTGGGAAGATCATCTCTTTCCTAGATATAACCTGCGGTGAGCCATGTGGGATACCCAGCAAGAAGGCCAAAAAGGAATTCTGGATGCACTCTAGTTTATCTAGTACATCGAGACTGCAAGCCGGGGCAACATATAAGGCCTGGCTCAGTACCTTAGCCTCGAATAATCTCAGGGCAGGTGCTACCATCTTCCCCCCATGGGCAAAATAAAATTTTAATATAGCTGCAGCAGAGTGTCTGGCTTGCGCTTTCTCTTGCTCCAGTGCAAGCTCCAGTTAGCAATAGAGGAGAAGATGGGCCCCAGGTATTTAAATTGATTTACCTGGGAAATATGCTCCCCATTAACATTTCAGGAGTGCAGCGTTTTGGTCTTCCTCTGCCCCATCGCCAGCACCTTCGATTTCGCGTAATTGATCTTCAGGTTTTCCTTTGAGCAATATTCCCCCAAAAGCTCTAACTGCCTCCTAAGTCCCACTTGAGTTTGTGATACCAGCACGGTATCATCCGCAGAGCAAAATAGCTAGACGTCTCTGCCCCACTAAGGGGGCATGCATGTCCTTAGCGCTTATATGTTGGACGACATCGTTTAGATAAAGATTAAATAACGCGGGGTCCAACAGGCACCCCTGCCTGACCCCCCGTTCAACTTGAACTGGAGCAGATAACTCCCCTGTATGGCCAAACTTGATCTGCAATGAGTTCCCTGAATGGAGTTGGATTAACAGGTACAATAAATGGGGCTCGATGGAGAGTGATCTCAGCTTGACCCATAAACGCTCCCTAGAGATGAAGTCGAACACTTTCTCCAGATCCATAAATCCCAGGAAAAGGTTCCCCTTCTTGGTTGCATATTTCGTTATTAGAGCCGAAAGAACCAACACATGGTCTGTCGTTGCTCTACCAGCCATAAAGCCCACCTGCTCAGGTGCAATGAGCTCCGCCTCCTTGATCCATGCTTCCAGCTTTACCAACAATAGGCGAGTATATAATTTCCCAACTGTACTGAGCAGGCTTATCGGGCGATAACTGGATGGCAAACAGGGGTTGCCCTTTTTAAAAATGGGAAATAATATACTTTTAAGCCATGATACCGGGATGACTCGTGTCTCGTTTACCTCCAAAAA
>QEPC01002256.1:747298-774263 GCA_003113815.1 Sphenodon punctatus | reverse complement strand
AGGGCCGAGTATAAATTAAAAATTAAATGAAATATTTTTGTTTTACATGAAGGAACTGCTTTCTCTCCCCTCTAGTATACAAGTCCTGGCCCTTTCTTCACTTGGGTCCCTCTTGCTCCAGCAAGCCTCTTTCTAGGGGTGAGCACCTTCTTCAACTCCCAGCCTTTACCCCTGCAAATCAAGCCCCTTTCTAGGCTCCCAGCCTTGGGGTTCTTGCCTTGTGTCTTCTTTGCCCAGCTGGCTCCTTTCCATCTCTCCCCCAAGAGCATTTCCTGGTGGTTCTTACTTGACCTGCAGGCTCAGCCTTGTATAGACCTTCTTCAGCTGGACCCAAGTAAGCCCTGGGGCAGGTGGGTCCCAGGTGCTTCGACCATGCTCTCACATAGGCCCTTTTTACACAGGGCTCTCCCATTCATGAACACGCAGAAATCTGCATGCTAATGAGCATGAGAGGCCCATGTGAAGGACGCGGCCCGTGCGGTGAATGGGGGTGCATGCGTGCTCCTGCCTAGCACACATCCCTATGCATGGAGCAACTGGGGAAAACGGCATGCTCCGTGCGTGGGGATAAGTAGGGGGTGCGTGGGGATGCATGTGCACCTGTATGCACCCCAGCCACCGCACACACACCGGTGCGCCCACAGACACACACACACCTCCTTGCGGGGGCTGTGTGAGAAAGGCCATAGACTTCAGGCAACCCTCTGCCGTTTTTGTTGTTGTTGTTTTTCATTTCAATTTTCTCCCTTTTCCCTTCTCTTGGAGAGTTAATTCACTGAATGTTAGGAATTCCCATAAGGGTGAAAAATTCGCAAATCAAGAAATTCTTTATTCCTTACTTGTTCCTGCACAGGAAAATCAGACACACACAGAGTTAAGATGAATTTTTAGAGAACTTTACTTAGAAGAGAAATAGAGTAGTGAAATACTGACTAGATTCTTGGTTGAGCAATCTCTCTGACCCAGCCTACAGATTTCATACATAGGAAGTAAATGAAACACAATCTAGCAAAGCATGGAATGATTAATTCTAAGATTACACAAAAAGAGATGAAAGTTAACTCCTAAATCTTATCTAAGGAGAGATTACATCTAAAACTCTCTCAAAAGCATGCCCAGTTCTTCTCGCCTTTCCTGAGGGAAGTTAGAGGCAGAGAAGTCAGGCATGCTTAGTCATAGAGTCCTGCTTTCTTGAGAGGTCGTTGCTTGTGCAAGCAAAGTGCTGAAGTTCTGGGCCATCTTTATGCACCATTCTGATCAAATGGGCGGTCAAAGAAACAAAGTTTATATAGCACGAAAATTTAGCACCTATGTACCTTCATAAACTGATTGTTCTTTGGCCACTATGCTCTAAATAGGGTAAAAACATCCCTTACCCCACTGTGGGTAAGACTGCTACGTTCTGTGTCCTCAACCTTTTTCCGAGGATGCAGAGCGTAACAGCCAGTTGCCTGCCCCACACTGGTGCAGGATGAGCACATAAGCTATTGCACTGCATGGCAACTGTGCCCAAATTGGGGTACCGTTGCCTAACTCAAGGTAAAGTCTCATGTGGCTGTACCCTATATTAAAAAGTCACAAGGTGGCTCATTCTACCCAACAAGAATAATTTCTAAGCAGTTTGTTTGTGATGCAGATACTTGAGTCTCTCTCTCTCTTGCAAGCTGTGCGGCTGGTGTTTTAAGGAGTTGGAACCGGCAGAGACCTGTGTTCAATTGTTTTCCCCATTGGCAGCAATGTAGAAAATGCTGTGAACATGGGTCCCCACCAGAAAGCGTTACTCCTTCTTATGTTAAATGGACTGCTGAATTGTGAAGATCATTGATAATACTAGATGAAGTTTTGTAAGTAAACAGTAGTCTGTGGAACAAAGACTTGGATGATAAAAAAAATGAATTGAAATGATAGGTAATCAAGGAATGAGTATACTTGGTTACATATGGAAATTTCAGGAGAGATGGTTATTAGGGGCTGCTCATAAAGTATGTCACACATTTTAACCCCTCCCCCCCCTTACATCCTCCAAGCTTTATAGGGACTCCTGTAGCTAGATAAAGGAATCCGGCTAGCGCAGCAGTCCATAAAATCTTTTGAGAGATTGTCCCTTTATTCTGTATTCTTTACTTTGTGCGATCTGCACAGTATGTAGAGAAAGGTGAGCCTCGAGGTAAAAAAAGCGAACAATTACAGGAAATTGGAATGGGGGGGTGAGGGGGTAGCAAGGAGGGCAGATGAAGCACACTAGGCAAAGATGAAAGTAAATGGGAGGAGGTATAGAGCGATGAAACGGGAAAACCAGTAAATGTACCTGTGCCTACCTAGAAATCCACATACCAAATGATTGTGCCAGAGAAGCAAACCTGCATGTTGGGTGTTTTCAGACAGACAGGGAACAGCCAAAGCAGAAGCTGCACCCCCCACAGGTTTGGCTGCTTTCACATAGACAGCCTGGAGCATGGGTTAACCATGCACATAGGCAACAAACACGCATTCCCCCCGCACCAGGAACGCCCAGAGTCAAGAACACACGAACAGATGTGACACTGCGCTACCCCATGCTCCACCTAGGAGCCTGCCCCTTGCCAGGAGCCCAGCTTTGGCAACTATAGCAATGGGACATGTCCGTCGCCATTAACCCCTTACCGCCCATAGCCCCAGGAGCTGGGCCAGCCCTTGCTGAGCTGTGTACCCCCAGGGTGGCAGAGCAGGGTGGACAAATGCCAGCTCCAGGGACTCCACAACACCCACACAGCGCTGATGTCCAGGAGCAAAAGGCAAACTTTAGTAAGTGGCCAGAACAAACTGGGAAAGGGAGAATAGAAAGGCACAGCCGAAAGGCCTGGAGGCGGGAGGTAGTTCAGGTCAGGAGCTGGGTGCTGCTGCTCCTCCACCCCCTAGTGCATCTGCAGATGCTGGCCTCCATTCTTCCTCAAGGGTTCCCATGTGAAGCCAATGTGTGTTTGGATTTCAAGCACATTTCTTTAAGGGATGGGGGCAGGGAGCCAGGATGGTTGCACTTGCACTGCTATGGCCTTTTGGCCCATGGGGGCCATTCAGACAGACAGGGGCTCTGTGTTTGCCTGTTGCCGCAGGTTTGGCCAGCTTCCTCTGTGCGGTATGCTCCTTTGATCTTACGGAGCACCCCGTGCAAGGCTGCCCTGGAGCAGCTGTAGTCTGATCAAACGGGTGCTATTCAGACAGACAGGTAAGCCTGGGGGAGATGGAAGTATTGGTGGGGAAATACAGCGCTGCTGACTATGAAACCCCCTAAGACTAGAGACCCATCATGACCCTCATGAGAAAACTGCAAGAGTTGGCAATTCTTCTACGGGTGGCCCCCCACCCCCAAGGAATCTTACATCCTTTCCAAGCCAGTGAGACAAACACTTCACCCATGCTCAGCTTCATCATCCTGAGCTGTAATTCGTGAGAGACTGGGACTTGGTCGGTTTCTCATGGGTTTCATTTTCTTGTCCTGCAGGGATGATAAATATTTTTTTCCCATCATTTCACTCTCTTCCCAAGACAGTTTATCCCAGCCTCCAGAATTTGACCTTCAGAATTTGACCTCACTATATGAATAATGAATCTAAGAATTCATTCAGTCTTCAGAAGATCAGGCTTATCTGTTACCAGCTTTACAGCAGCCCTTAATAGCCCGGCTCTTCCTTGGCTGCCTGGTTACTTGTACTTCAATATTTCAAGCATTTCTCCCTGTTTATCCAGATTATATCCTGTGCTCACCTTTATTAATTTCTGCACTCCGCTAATTCTTGCCTGAATACCATCTCCTACATCTCAAATCTGTTACAACTATTTGCATTGCTAATTAATCTTTATTACTCTTTATCCCCATACTGCACAATATTTCAGTCCTAGCAATCTCTCCTGCACATCCATACATACGCATGCAGAATTTCTGTATATAACGTTTGTAAGTCCTCATCTTTCCATCAGTCCATGCTTCAGAATATTTTTTTTAAAAATCAACACTTTATTTAATTTATTTATAAAAACTTAATACCACACCCCTTCTGACATAGCAGCTTGGGGCGGCTTACAACAGCAATAATACATAAGCATTTAAAGTATATAAAACAACTCATAACAGGAGGTTATGAAAAAAACCCTCCCCCAGTCCTTCACCCATCTCCCCCACCAAATGCCTGGTGGAATAGCCAGGTCTTACAACTTTATGGAAAAGAGGAAAGGTCCATGGCCAACCAGGCATCCACCAGGAGGGAGTTCCACAGTCTTTGTGCAGCCACCGAGAATGCCCTCTCCATCGTGGCCCCCCCGGATGACCGCAGGGGGTGATCCAGGACCCGGGGGGTGAAGCGGTTCCACATGTAGGTAGGGCCTAAGCTGTTTAGGGCTTTATAGGCAAGCACCAACACCTTGAATCGGGCCTGGAAGACTATAGGCAGCCAGTGCAGAGATCGGAGCACTGGTGTAATATGCTCCGCATTCTGTACCAGCTGCAGTCTCTGAGCCGTCACCATGGGTAGCCCCACGTAGCGCGCATTACAATAGTCCGGCCTAGAGGAAGGATCTCTTTATGCAAGAGATTTCCAGTGTTAGCCTGCTTCTCCCTCCCCCCACCTCCCAATGCTGCTGCTAGTCCACAAATCCCACTGAGTAAATGAAAAATCAGGTATATTTCAATTGTCAAATGTAGGATCATGTTGCTCTTTTCATTCCCTACTTTTAATGCCAATTCTAAACATTTACAATCTATTCATTTATGCTTCAATTTAGTTTTATTCTTTAAGATCCCAGCAACTTCCCTTGCAAGTTAAGCACATGCAACTTCTTTTAATGCATCCTTGTCACTGTCACTGTTCTCCTTTCCCTTGGCCATTCTAGACTGTAAGCCCCTCAGGGCAGGGCCCAGTCTCTAATCCTGACTGTTCAGTACCAGGCCCACTGCTAGTGCCATACAGAAAAACAGCTTTTTTCTCCACTATCATATTGTCTGTGAAGTCTTGTCGGGCAGAGCTGGTCCGAGTGGCAAAGGGCCTGGTTAACTGGGCCTGTCTCTGCCACGAATTAGGAAAATCTACTTCCTACTGTGACATTTTTACTGATTACGTTGCAGACAAAATCACTCATTCATCACGACTTGGGCACTACCATTTCTACCACAGTCAGAGTTTGGGGTTACGGAAGGTCAGTCTTGTACTGTTTCTTTGGATCAGTTTCAATTGGTATTGGCCACCGATGCAGAGGATGTACTTGGATTAGATCCTTGTCCATCTTGGCTGGTGAAAACCAGCTGTGAGACATGGGGGCTGTTGCTAGCTGTGGTTGTCAGTGCCCCCCTTTGGGAGGGGAGGGTGCTGAATTCTCTTAAGCATGTGATTGTCTGGCCCCTGCTTAAGAATCCAACCCAGGACACTGATTTCCCAGCCAGCTATTGGCCATCTCTAACCTACTTGTTCTAGGGAAGGTTATTGAATGGGTGGTTGCCCGACAATGCTGTCAGATTCCTGGACCCTTTTCAGTCGGACTTTGATCCTGGGTATGCCATGGAGACTGCACTTGTGACCTTGGTTGATAATCTGTGCCTGGAGATTGACAGGGGGAATTGTACTCTGTTGATCTTCTTAGAACTTTCAGCGGCCTTTGACACAGTTGATCATGAGCTGGTGTTGGCACTACTTCAGGACCTGGTGGGGGTGTGCGGGACTGCTCAAGTGGTGCCATTCCTTCCTGCCAGGGAGGTCTTGGAGGATGGTGATGGGCGATTGCTCGTCATCCCCTCGTGACCTCCCCTGTGGGGTCCTGCAAGGTTCCATCTTGTCTCCCCTCTTGAGGGGAGGCTGCAGCCTTTTCTTTCTAATTTGGACCTTGCCACTGTCCTTCATGCTTTCATCACTTTGAGGCTAGACTACTGCAACGCGTTCTACATGGGGCTGTCCTTGAAGACAGTTTGGAAACTGCAGTTGGTGCCGAATGTGGTGGCCTGGCTCCTTTTAGGGCCGGGTCACCAGGAGCACATAACACCGGTGCTCCTGAGTCTGCACTGGCTACCTATTGTTTTTCCATGCACAATTCAAGGTGCTGGTTTAGACTTTCTAAAGCCTTAAACTGCCAAGGCCCCACATATCTGAGAGACCACCTGTCCTACCATGCCTCAACACAGCCCCTACGGTTGGCTGGGAGCACCCTGCTGTGGTTTCCTTCTGTTACACATGTACATGGGACTGGGTGCACAGGGGGACATTCTCAATAGCTGCCCCAGATCTTTGGAACTCCCTTTCTCTGGAGGCGCGCCTGAGCATCTTCTGTAGTTGTTGTAAAACATTTGTTTGGTAAGACATTTGGCATGAGGGGGACAGGGATTGGGGTTGGTTGGTGGATTATATGTTGTTGTAGGAGGGGATAGGGAGGTTTTTGGAGGGGGGCTTTAGGAGTAGACTTTTGTGGGAGGGAATTGGGGGGGGCTAAGTGTGCAAGATATTTTTTTATTAATTGTAAGCTGCCCTGAGAAAATTTTGGAAGGGTGGCATATAAAAGTTTAAATAATAAAATATATGTCACAAGGAGATACTGGGCTACATGTAGACTACAGGTCTAACACATATGTAAAGCTAAAAGGTTAAACATGCATGTAATGTGAAAGCAGAGAACTGGAAACTGACTTCATGCAATGGAGAAATGCAAAGTCATGCCAAATGTGTATTCAGAAAAAGCCTAAACACCTCTGCAGACACTAGCCAGAGACCATTGAGTTGCAAATGGATTTCTTCCTATGGATGTGACTGAAAGCACGGAGTAACCTGGTGGGAAAATCAAACAAAGGACCCTGGAAAGGTACTTAAGGGGGGAGACAAGACAAAGAGAGGAGCTATCTTTCTCTCTCTCTCACTTGGATGAGATCAGCATGTTGAGCTTCATCTGCATCATCATATCTTACCAGCCAGAGAAGGGCTGCACCAAAGGAACTATGAAGTAAGGGCTTTTGGAAACTAAGACTGATACCCGGCCAAGCTTTCCATCACTGGCTGTGACTTGAACTGAAATACCCTTGGACCTTGATTAGGGTAAGCCTAAGTTAGGAGAATCCAAGTACAGATAGGAATGCATTAGTGGTATGTTATTTTGATTTCTGTACTCCCAAGTATAATCTTGTACTTCATGCTTATTCATAATTTATTCATTAAACTTCTTTTAACTGAACCTAGTGTGGTTAAGTGGAATTCCTAACTTTGGCCGGACACAGTTTGGGTTAACTCTGTGTTTACAAACACAGATGAACCTAGAGAGAAAGAGTCTGTGCTGGGAAACTCTGTGGCTGAAAAGGTGACAAGAAGGTTCACCTGTTGCAGGCTCAATCAGTTCTAGAGAGAGAGCTGATCCAGAGAGAGCTGAAACCTAGGGAAACTAAGTCGTGACAGCCTAGCGTGGGGTAGAGAGCACCCAATCCCATTACAATATAAATAAATAGTAATTTGTCTGTATCCTTGCCTGCTTCTTCTTTAACATTAACTTTCATCTCCTGTACATAAAGGCATGAGATTTCCTTCATTACCTGTTAAGTGAAGGTAATACTTTCTTTAAAAATGAAACAACAAGCCCCCCACCCCCAGTATTTTCTCTTTAAAAACCAAGCACACTGCTCAAGCCTGCTGGTGCTTCACAATCTCAGCAGATCATTCTCCATTAAAGATAGTAAACACTTCTATTTTGATAGTGTTGTGCAAAACAGAGGACCGAAATCTACGAGGAAAGTTTTATGATCATCCATATCTGCAAAGATCACATGCCTCACAAAAAAGCCACTTTTTCAGCCTACGTTTTCCAGATCCTGTATTTTTTTTATTTAGAGATCCATTAATAAAGTTAGGTAATAAACACAAACAGTTATGCAATGTACACAGGAAATCACAGGACACAAGCTTTGATCTGGACTTTGTGTTCTTTACTGCATGTCTGTAAAAAAGCTGGGCATTGCAATGGTATCAGCTGAGTTGCTCAGAATCAGGTACGTACAAGCCAATATTGTTCCACCCTCTAACACCAATTTGCTCAGCAGTTTGCAGCAACACAACAGGCAGGTGTCCGCCCTTTAGGCTGGTAAAACTCATCACTGTGACTGCTGAAACAAAGGGGAGAAAGAAAACAGCCAAAAACGGAGGCAGCCAAGGGACCTGTCTTCTGCCAAATATAGGCAAGAAAAATCCTGTTTGTAGCTGGGCAGATACAACAGGATTAGCAAAACTCAGACATTCACCTATTATCTGGGAAACCCTCAGCCCCCCCCCCCCCCCCACAGGTGCATATTCCATTTGCTTTGAAAATATTAAACTTACTACAAATATGGGTGAATATTAGCAGTGGAGATTAGCTAATACAATCCTATTCAGACACCTTTTCTGACTGGCCTTGATTGGAGGACATTCTTAGCAAATTGCAACAGTCCCAGCTAGTACAAATAACTGTTTGTAGGGATATATATGCTCATTAAGGTTACTTTTTAGCAACTTGCACACAAAATCCAGCATCCGTTATTTGGACTATTGTACTAAGTCGTTATCCTCATCTATAATTTCTCTAGCGCTTTCAGTGTTCAAGGTGCTTTACAATCCTTCTAGTTCAACTTCACAATGACCCTGTAAGGTAGGTTATTATTTATTCCATTTTACAGAGAAGGAATTGAGTCTCAAACATAGTGGGTATTTTCAGACGCGACGTGGCGGCTTTCGCCCCGTCACGGAATCACCCATTTGATTCCCCGCCAGAATCCTGCTGTCACGGCCAGCAGACGTGCCGGCCGATCCCGGTGGGGAATCTGGGGAGGAGGCGGGGCTGCACGGCGCAATGTGCAGTCGCACAGCCCCGCCCCCCCCCCCCCACTCCCCTGGCCGCCCACCCTCTGGGATCCTCCAATTCGGCCACTACGTCCGATTCCAACACGTGGTCTGGGCCACGGCCCAGAATCAGCGCCGGTAACAGATGTTACCGGCTGTCAATTCTGGGCTGTGGTTCAGCTAACCACGCTTTCGGCCATGGTCCCCAGACGAGGGCCGAAAGCGTGGTTATTTTGATTCCCGCCAGAGGTTCACTGTGGTGAACCTCTGACGGGACTCAAACAGACGTTACGGGACCATTCCCCACCACAGGGTATTTTCTGTGGTTGAGCGTGATCTCGTAACGTCTGAAAATACCCAGTGTCTTACCCAAGGCCACCCAATGAGTTTATGGGTAAAATGGGATTTGAATTCTGGACTCCCAGTTCCAAGTCCAACACCTTATCCATAAGGCTATACTGCTCTTCTACTCACTATTATAGCTCCTCTTATATGTGCAGCCTTCATGGCTTTGTTTTCCTCGAAGACCTCCATCACAAAGTATTTTCCCCCCTTGCAAACTTGCCATCTGCATTTGTTTCTCTGGTCCTGCGGCAATCCAGTCGCATAACTACAAATTCTCGTGCATTTCAGTGTCCCCACTCTGTCCTTACATTACAGTATTTCCCACAAAGAAAAGGGCATGGAGAAATGAGTTTATGATATCCCTACATACATCGTTCTAGCAGTAGCAGGGAACATGGAATGGAGTAGCGAGTCACTGCTCCGGGACACTCTAGCCAAACCTTTATAATCTTTCAGAAATAGAAAGTGACAAACAGGAAATGATGTAGCAGGTGGAAGTGTACTCTAGGTTAAGCAAATCATACATCATTTTTAGATTTTTGCAAGCAAAGAATACAAGATTATCTAAAACAAGAACTGGCAAAGATTTCATACAACACTCAGAATGTGAGTTTGTGCTACTACTCACTTTAGAAGGATGTTGCAAACGTGGGCCCTAGATTACTTAAATCATTGCTGAGTCTCTTATTCTGGGAAATGTAGTGGTAAAGCAGATGTTTACTTCTAGGTGAAAGAGCATCTTAAAATCTTAAAGGAAACTTTTGTTTCAGGTGTACAACGCTGAAATGAAACTGCAGCAATTAGCTCAAACCCATCATAGTTAAAATCAGTCTTTAGTATGCCACACTCGAGTCAGCAGTATGATACAGCTGCTAAAAAGGCTAATGCCTTTGTAGGCTGCATTAACAGAAGCATAGTGTCCAGGTCACAAGAAGTAATAGTTCCACTCTATTCTGTGCTGGTCAGACCTCATCTGGAGTACTGTGCTGCATTTTAAGAAGGACATTGACAAACTGGATAGAATTCAGAGGAGAGTGGCAAAGATGGTTGGGGGTCTGCAAACCAAGTCGTATGAGGAAAGGTTGAAGGAGCTGGGTATGTTTAGTCTGGAGAAGAGAAGACTAAGGGGAGACATGATAGCCATCTTCAAATATCTGGAGGGCTGTCACATAGAAGATGAGCAGACTTGTTCTCAGTTGCTCCTGAGGGCAGGACTAGAACCAATGGGCTCAAGTTACACGAAAGTATATTTCAGCTAAACATTTGGAAGAACTTCCTAATGGATAAGGCTGTTTGACAGTGGAACAGACTGCTCTCTTTTGCTGGAGGTCTTCAAACAGACTGGATGGCCATTTGTCAGGGATGCTGTAGCTGTGGATTTCCTGCATTGAGCAGCAAGTTGGACTAGATGACCTTCCAACTCTAAGATTCTATGATTCTCAAAATATTTCAAAATTGGTCATGAACAGCAAGTGTACTACAATTGTACAATTGTACAATGAGATGAAATTCCATGTTTTTAATCCATGTTTTTCTATTTTAGACTCACTTTCTTCATAATAACCCTGGGGTATATTCCTACACCAGTTGCATATTTCTTGCAATAACTCACAAGATAGTGGCTCTCCAATGCCCTTTTAGGACATTGTCACCTGCACACAGGGTCACAGTATCCCCAAAGGACACTCAGTTACCATTAACTTTTTTAAAAAACAAAAAACCTGACCAAAAGGCCCCTGGGGTAGACACATACTCCATTTCATTTTACCATGGGGTAGATTTATACCCTGGTCTGGTATTTAAGTGCCGATGGACTGGGCAAATATCTAGCTCATAACAACAATGTCGTGTTTTCCATGAATTAGGGCATGAACACACCCCCTTGAACATGTATAAGAAATGTTAAACTAGTGCTATGTACGTGCCTGCTTTCACCCAGTTAGAGGGTTAAATCACATTTTAAAGCATGGCTTTGAAATCCCCTAAGGCATCGTGTCAGTGATGACGAAACTAGAGCTGCCTAAGTGCTTCAAAATCATGGGTTTTGCTCAATTCCCAGTCCTGTGCTCTAGACACTAGTCTACACCCACTTCCTCCAGCAGGGATGCTGATAGATGTAATTACGGCTCTAGAAACATGAATGTGAAGTCACTAGCAATGATGTGTCATTCTCATCTTTAAGCTGACCTTCTTTAGGTCACTGCTATAGGTATTCTGCAAAGCTTTCTTGTCCTAATGAGCTGCTAATTGGAGGCGGGAAAGCTAAGACTCTGCCTACTGATATTTCAAAGAAACAAAGTGTTTCGGTGGGAGGAACCAATAATTACTTTGCATTCATTTCTCACTTTCCAATTGCAGCGAGGCAACAATTAATCTTTGCCAAATTTGATGACACTAATGCATAAGCCAGGAAAAACACAGATATTTAATTACGTGTGTCATTCCTAATGTGGGGATGCATCATTTAAAAAAAATGCTTTTTCAAAGGGCAGACAATACAGCATTTTAAAATGCTTAATGGTTTAGGTCTTTTCAGTTTTTCCATTTGTTGTTCTTTTAATTTAACTTCAGAGCCAGCACTCTGAAACCTTTCAAAATCAGTAGCTGTATACTGGTTTAGTTCTACTGAGGGAGGAGGGTAATTTGAGACCTAAGCATTTTTGTGGCAAGCAATAAATATTTCTGTGCTATGTGAAAACACAGCATTTTGTAGAATTTAAAAAAACCAAACACATACCCTTGGAAAAAGTAGTATCAGAAGCAAGTTCTAAGATAGCAAAGAGCCTATTTTATTTCAGACTCTGTTCCATATTAGAAACGTAAAAAGTCTCACATTAACCAATACAGCAACCTCATCCCCACTGTTTGTCTCTAGTGTTGAACATTGAATGTCACAAGACTTACCTCTGCTGGAAGGCTTCAGAGCTCTTTTCCTGGATCATGAATTATCATAATTCGGAAACCTTAAAACTAAAAACGCACCTTGTCAGAGGTTGCCAGGATGAAAGAGAGGTGGGTCTTTCAAACACTTTTTTTACTGAAGACTCATAATCAAAAGCCTGTACAATTACCTAGAATAAAAGCCAACACTATATACAATGTTACCAAACAAGAGATGATCTGCCCGGAAACTCACTTGTTTAGCACAATCCTCTGGCTGTTTGTTTATTTTATTTATTTTCATCATTTATACCCCACCTTTCCTGCCTAGGCAGCTCGAGGCAGCTTACAAAAGTTTATTTATTCATTCAAATATTTATACCCCGCCTCTTCTGCTCCCAGCAGCAGAAGTTTAAAACATTTTTTTAAATTACATAAAATACACATAAAAGGGAAGCACAAGAATTAAAAAATTAAAAACACACCATCTTCCCCATCCACCCTCGCCAAAGGCCTGGTGGAAAACTCAGGTCTTGCACTATCGTAGAAATGAGGCAAGGTCCAGGGCCACCCAGGCTCCCACTGGAAGGGAGTTCCACAGCCTAGGTGCTGCAACAGAGAATGTCCTCTCCATCGTAGCCCCCTGCACCACCCGGGGAACATCCCAGAAGGGTGCTCCGGCGGACCGCAGGGGTTGATCCAGGGTACAGAGAGCGAGGCAGACTCGCAGATAGGAGGGGCCCAGACCATATAGGGTTTTATAGGTAAGCACCAACACTTTGAATCGGGCCCGGAAGACTATCGGCAGCCAGGAGCATTGGTGTAATGTGCTCACGGTGACCCGTTCCAATAAGCAGATGGGCTGCCGCATTCTGCCCCAGCTGCAGTCTCCGGACCATCACCAAATGTAGTCCCACGTAGAGCACGTTAAAATAGTCTAGTCTTGAGGTGATGAAGACGTGGATGACAGTGGCCTGATCGGAGTCAGAGACATACGGCCAAAGCCATTGCACCAGATGTAACTGGCGGAAAGCACTCCTCGCTAGGGATAGGCGAACGCGGTTTGGAAGTTCGGAGTTGGCCCGAACTCGGCCTGTTCGGATGACTGAACCCGAATCTAAACATGAACTGACTGAACCGAACTAGATTCCAAACGTTGAAATGACCGAACGGTTCAGTCAGGCAGATCACTGGCTTCGCAGTCTGCGATTGACCACGGGCTAGGCTGCATGGAGCCAATGGGGCTTGCGGTGAGGCGGGCACAGCAAGAAACAAAACTGATTACCTCCCCCCTTCCCAACACCTTCTGAGCTAGTCACTGTTCCTGAACAGCAGGCGTTTCAGAAGGCTCCCTCTCTCCCAGCAGTTTTTGTTCCTTCCTATTCCTAATCCATTGCCATTCTCCTCCTATTTCACCCATCCAACCCATTTACCTCCATATTATCATTTATTTANTTATTTTTTGTTTTTACCCGTCCCTGTGTTCAATCTTCCTTCCTCCCTCCCCCCTCCATTGAATCCTTTTCCTCTCCCTCTTATTCCATCCCTGATTCCCTTCCCCTGTTCTAAATTTTGGATTTATTTAGAGTAGGATTATTATTAGATTGATTTTCTGGGGCTAGAGTGGCAGCTTCTAGGACCCGCCATCAGGGTTCTGGGGCCAAGTTACAGGCAGGGAGGGCTGTGGCCAATACCTAGAAGCTGCCACTCTAGCCCCAGGACCCACCGTCATGGGTCTGGGGCCATCATTCCACCGCACCAAGAAACAGCCACTCCATCCCCAGGACCCGCCGTCAGGGTTCTGGGGCCTACGTTACTCGCAGGGAGGGCTGTGGCTGGCCAATATCTAGAAGCTGCCACTCTAGCCCCAGGACCCAATGTCATGGGTCTGGGGCCATCATTCCTCGCATAGAGACGATGCCATTCCACCGCATCAAGAAACAGCCACTCCAGCCCCAGGACTCGCCATCAGGGTTCTGGGGCCTACGTTATTGGCCATAGCCCTCCCTGCCAGTATCTAGAAGCTGCCACTCTAGCTCCAGAACCCACCGTCAGGGGTCTGGGGCCATCATTCCTCGCACACAGAGCCTTTTTCTGAATGCCTGAACCGAACACGCCCGAACCGAACGGCCGAACCTGAACACGGCAACCGAACCGAACGGCCAAACCGAACCGCTGAACCCGAACTGTGATCTGTTCGCCCATCCCTACTCCTCGCAACAGCCTCAACCTGGAGATTCAGGTGAAGCTGTGGACTGAGAAGTATCCCCAGACTCCGAACCTGAGAGACCAGGGGGGACGAACCCCATCAATGATAGGGGACGTCACACCCAGTGCCCTCTTCACCAACATCACCTCTGTCTTGTCAGAATTTAATTTCAGACGGATTGCCCTCATGAGGAAACTAGTTAAAAAGAAACTAAAAAGCCCAGTTGGAAGGGCTACAAGTTTGCAAGAGGTGTGGAGGCTGTTTAAAAGCGCCCTTCTGGAAGCCCAGATTAAATGCATCCCGCAAGTTAAAAAAGGAAGCAGGAAGACCAAATGTCTTCCACTGTGGTTAAATGGGGAGGTGAAGGAGGATATTAGAACCAAAAATGCATTCTTTAAGAAATGGAAGGCTAGTCCCAATTAAAATAATACAAAAGAGCATAAACACTGGCAACGTAAATGTAAAATTTTGAAGGGAGGCTTGCTAAAGAGGCAAAAACAAGCAACACAAACTTTTTCAAATACATCAATTGCAAGAATCCTACTAGGGAGTCAGTTCGGCCATTAGATGACAAGGGAGTAAAAGGGGTACTCAGGGAGGATAAGGACATTGCAAAGAAGCTGAATGAGTTCTTTGTGTCGGTCTTCACTGCGGAGGATTTTGGGGAGGTACCCACGCCTGATTCTTGCTTTGTGGGCAAGGAATTGGAAGAGCTGTTACAAATCAATGTGATGTTGGAGGATGTTCTAGGGCCAATTGACAAACTGAATACCAACAAGTCACCAGGGCCACAGGGCATTTAGTTCTGAAGGAACTCAAATATGAAATTGCAGACCTACTGTTAGTAATTTGTAACGTCACTAAAATCTGTCACTGTACCCGAGGACTGGAGGGTGATGTAACCCCGATATTTAAAAAGGGATCCAGAGGCAATCCTGGAAACCAAAGACCAGTATGCTTGACGTCTGTGCTGGGCAAAATGGTGGAAACCATCATTAAGGACAGAATTACAGGACATGTTGACCAACATGGCTTAATGAGGAAGAGTCAACATGGATATAGTAAAGGTAAGTCATGCCTCACTAACCTGTTGGAATTCTTTGAGGGCGTAAATAAGCATGTGGACAAGAGAGACCCAGTAGATATAGTGTACCTGGATTTCCAGAAAGCATTTGATAAGGTCCCTCATGAGGGACTCTTGAGAAAATTAAAGTCATGGGATAGGAGATAGCGTCTTACTATGGATCAGAAACTGGTTAAAAGATAGAAAGCAAAGGGTAGGACTAAATGGTCAGTTTTCACAATGGAGAGATGTAAGAAGTGGTGTGCCTCAGGGATCTGTATTGGGACCGGTGCTGCTTAATGTATTCATTCATGATTTGGAAAAGGGTGTCAAGAGTGGGTTGATCAAATTTGCAGACGACACCGAGTTATTCAAGGTACTTTAAAACACTGTGAGGAATTGCAACTGGATCTTACAACACTGGGTGCCTGGGCATCTAAATGGCAAATGAGATTTAATGTGGACAAGTGCAAAGTGATGCATGTAGGGAAAAACAATCTAAACTATGCGTACACAATGCTGGTTACTAAGCTAGGAGTTACCACTCAGGAAAAGGATCTGGGGGTGGTTGTGGACAATACAATGAAATCCACAACGCAGTGCACAGCAGCAGTCAAAAAAGCAAACAGAACGTTAGGAATTATTCAGAAGGGGATAGAGAATAAAACTGAGGATGTCATCATGCCTCTATACAAATCAATGGTACGACCGCACCTCGAATATTGTGTGCAGTTCTGGTCACCCCATCTCAAAAAAGACATACCTGAACTAGAAAAGGTACAGAGAAGGGCAACAAAAATGATCAAGGCCATAGAAGGGCTCCCATTTGAGGAGAGGCTTGGTAGGTTGGGGCTCTTCAGTTTGGAGAAGAGACGACTGAGATGATAGAGATGATGATAGAGGTCTATAAAATCATGAATGGTGTGGAACTAATAAACAAGGAGCAGTTATTTACCCTCTCAGCTAGTACTAGAAGTAGGGGACACTTGATGAAACTCATGGGTGGCAAGTATAAAACAAATAAAAGAAAATATTTTTTCACTCAGCGCATAATTGGGTTGTGGAATCTACTGCCAGAGGCTGTGGTAAGGGCCAGTACTATAGCTGAGTTTAAAGGAGGCTTGGACAAGTTTCTGGAAGATAGGTCCATTAGCAGCTATTAGCCAGACAGGATCAGGGAACATGACGGGAGCTGGAGGAAAACAACAGGGAATGGATCCCCCATTGTGACCTGTTGGGTGTTTCTCCCAAGCCGTGATTGGCCACTCTCGGAGACAGGATGCTGGGCTAGATGGACCACTGGTCTGACCCAATATGGCACTTCTTATGTTCTTTTCCAGTCCCCCACAGCCACCAGACATCGGGTAAGCACTGAGACTGCCGGGTCTGGGTCAGATGAAAAAGAGAAGTAGACCTGGGTGTCATCAGCATACTGATGACACCACACCCCATACTGTCTCTCAACCTCGCTGAACAGCTGCATGTACACACTGAACAAGAGACGGGACAGAATAGAGCCTTGTGGAACTCCACTCATGAGGTTCTGGGGAGAAGATGAACAATGCCCTATCACCACCCTCTGAGTTCTCCCAGCCAGGAAGGAGCGGAACCATTCAAGAACTGTTACGCTCATCCCGGCATAGTCACGCAAGTCAGTCACCAGCATTTCATCATCAACGGTATCAAACACAGCTGACAGATCTAATAGGATTAGCAGGGTTGAACGACCCTGGTCGAATTCCCGGTGAAGGTAGTTGACCAAAGCCACTAATGCAGTCTCAGTGCAAAAGCCATACTGCAAGGGATCAAAATGCTCCTGCAGCTGCTGAGCCACTACCTGCTGTGCTTATACTTATTGTACAGTCACCATACCACACATATGCAGCTTAATTTCAGTTGTCATAATTTTATTAATGAATGAGAAAAGAAAAATGTATAGATTGATCTGACATTTAATAAAGTTGCCTTAACATACAATTTACTGTCATATTAACATTTGAGTATAATTTGTAATGCCGCCTTAACGAACTTCTTAAACGGAAGGTTTTTTGTCTAGGTAATTTGCCCTTCTGTTGAAACTTAATAGTTTTGTTAATGCATAAGCTGGCCCCAGACTCGAGAACACTGCAGGTGCACACAGGCGCTCACACATCCCCCACATGGAGCAACCTGTTTTTTCGCAGGTTTCTCTGCGCAGGGGTGATGTGTGGAGGTGTGTGTTACACAGGAGCGCACAAGCGACTGCTTTCATATGAGACGCACCCACCCATGCCACTGCGTGGGTGCGTCTCGTGTAAAAGAGGTCACACATTCACACACGTGCTCTCACCTTTCTCTCTCACACTCATTCCAACTGATCACACACACAATCATTCAGACACAGTACAAACGCTCTCATCTTACACATTCATTCATATTGATATATCACACACACACACACTCTCATTCATGCACACTACACACAAGCTCTCACCTCACACTCATTCAAATTGATCAATCATGTACAATAGCCCAGAGGCGTAGCTAGGGTGCAATGGGCCCCTGGCCAAGAAGTCAAGATGGGCACCCCTCTTTGTGTCCTGTTGGTGGGCCCAGGGGCACTTGCCCAGCGGGCCTGTGTGTGTGTGTATATTATAGGGGTGCAAATGAACTGGTTATGGGGTGGGGGTTTAAAGACAGTATTCCTGTTAGCAATAACTTGATTAAGAAGAGTTAGTGAAATAGCAGCCATAATAATCTCAGCACCATATTTGCAGACTTTCCAAGATAAGCAATATCTAGTCTGACATCCTAAATTCCTACCTAAGAGAGTACAAGTAAAACGGTTGTGAGAATGTGGCCCTTTTTACATGGGCCTCTCCCACCCATGAACACGCAGATTTCTGCATGTTCATGGGTGGGGAAGCCCTGTGCGAACGATGCGGCGTGCATGCCCGTAGTGATTGTGGGTGCATGTGCCTGCCTAACACGCATCACCACTCACCCCCCACTTGTCCCCACACATGAAGCAACTGGGGAAAACGGCGGTTGTTCCATGGGTACAAATGAGTGGGCACGTGTGCGCAGCTAGGTGCATGCCTCGACATGCCCATGGACCCCATCCACCCATTAGAGCCATGTAAAAACAGCCTGTGAGGAGCCCCTCGAACAACAGAAAGGAGAATTGGTTACCTACCTTTGGTGATTCTTTTCTCTCTTACTCTCCTTCTCCTCCTCCGCTGGGTAGCTCTGCTGCTGGCCGATAGGAGGCAGATGATCATGTTTTTCTTTTGCGCATGCGCTAGGAGCTACCCGGTTCTCCAGTCAGTAATCAAGCCGAGTGCCCCTAGAAAAGTATCCTTAATCCAACAGTAACACCAACTCTGGAAACAGAAAAAAGTGAACTCGGGCCCAACGGGGCCTAACTCAGATGAACGAGAGGAAGAACAAGTAGCAGGCTGGTACAAGAAGAACTGTAATGCTGTCTGGCAGGGAGGGTCGGAGGAGGAGAAGGAGAGTAAGAGAGAAAGGAATTCACCAAAGGTAGGTAACCAATTCTCCTTTCTCCTCTTACATCCTTCTCCTCCTCCGCTGGGATATATCCAAGCAGACCCCTCTCTTACGGGTGGGAGCCGACAGCACTGGAAGAATCCAGTACCGCCTGCAATACCCGCCTGCCGAAAGCTGCTTCCGCTGATTGGAAGGTGTTTATCTTGTAGTGTCGAACGAAGGTGTGCAGGGATGCCCATGTTGCTGCCCTGCAAATCTCCTCATATGAGGCTTGTGCCTTAAAAGCATATGAGGTGGCAGCACTACGGACGGAATGAGCCCAAATCTGCAAAGGGGGAATCCTCCCGCCTGCTTTGTATGCCTCAATGATGGCCTGTTTTACCCATTTGGATAACAAGGTCTTGGAAGCCTTAAGGCCCTGAAGACCCGGGCGGATGTTTACAAAGAGGGACGTGGATTTGCGGAGGGCCCTAGTCCTGGCTAAATAAATTTTTAGAGCCCGCCGAACGTCTAGTTTGTGCCAAGCCCTTTCTTTAGGGTGGACTGGCTTGGGGCAGAAGGAAGGGAGCACCAGCTCTTGTGCCCTGTGGAAATAGGAGTTTACCTTAGGGATAAAGGCTGGGTCCAAACGAAGGGTAACAGAGTCCGTGCGGAAGATACAGAAATTGTCTTCCATGGAGAGTGCGCTCAGCTCAGAGACTCGTCGAGCTGAGGTCACTGCCACCAGGAACACCGTTTTGATAGTCAAAAAGAATAGGGAAACGTGTTTGAGGGGTTCAAATGGTGGTTTTGTTAGCGCCTCTAAGACCAGGTTTAGATTCCAAGATGGTACCCTATGAACTACCGGGGGAGACAGGAGTCTGGCCGCCCGAATGAATCTTTTAACATGAGGGTGAGTAGAGATGGTCCTATTAGTTGCCGCTCTGAGGACCGAGTCTAGGGCCGCTGCCTGCCTGGCTAAAGTGTTAGCTCTAAGACCCTTATCTAAGCCCTGCTGAAGAAAATCCAAGACTTGGGGAACGTGTGCCTGTCTGGGATCAAGTCCTCTCTGTTTTGACCAGGAGGCGAAGACCCTCCAAGTATTTTGGTAGGCCCTCTTGGTGGCCGGTCTCCGAGAGCTCTGGAGAGTGTCGAGAACCGGATCTGTATATCCACGTTTCTTTAGTGCTGAGCGTTCAATCGCCAGACTGTCAGCTGATATGTCCGGATGTCCGGGCAGAGGATCGGGCCTTGTTGCAGGAGGTCTACTCTCAGCGGGAGTCTTCTGAATTGGCCCTGGCTGAGGTGTATCAGTTCCGAGAACCAGGGCCTCCTGGGCCACCAGGGGGAGATCAGCAACAGAAGAGCCCGTTCCCTGCGGGCTTTGGCGATGGTTCGTGCCAGCAACGGGAACGGTGGAAACGCATATAGTAGACCCTCGGGCCAGGGCTGGTTGAGGGCGTCGGTTGCCTCCGCTTCTACGCACCTTTCCCGTGTCATGAAGCGGGGCAGCTGGGAGTTGGTCTTGGTTGCAAACAGGTCTATGATGGGGAGACCGAACCAATCCACAATGTCCCGGAAGACTGTCTGGTTGAGCATCCATTCGTGGGGGAGTAAGGCTTGACGGCTGAGCCAGTCTGCTGTCGTGTTGTCCTGTCCCCTGATGTGGAGAGCCTTGAGGGACGGAATGTGGTGTTGTGCCCATCTGAAGAGGCGGGTTGCCTCCTGTTGTAGCTGGCGCGACCGGGAGCCTCCCTGATGGTTCACGTAGGCTTTTGCTGTGACGTTGTCGGTGTAGACCAGAAGATGGTAGCTGGTCCCGTCGGGGAAAAGTTGTTGAAGTGCCAGTCGGATGGCTTTCAGCTCCAGGTAGTTGATCTGCTGTTGCGAGTCCTCCTGCGACCATTTCCCTTGTATCGATAGGGTCGACGTGTGGGCTCCCCAGCCCGCTTGACTGGCGTCCGTTGTGATCACGTGTCGTATGGGTTCCGTGAGAGGAACCCCCTTTTGAAACTGCTCTGGACCTAACCACCAGGACATGGAGTGTTTTAGGTGGACCGGAAGGGGCACCCAAGGATTGCGTCCGCCTGTAAGCTCTCGCTGAAAAGGTTTTAGCAGCGTCTGCAAGGGACGTAGGTGGAATCTGCCCCACGTCATCTGGGCCGTGCACGATACCATCAGTCCGAGGAGGGATGCTAGTGACTTGAGCCGCATTCGTGATGATGCTCTGAGGGTCCGTACCAGCCTCTGGATTCGATTTGACCTGTCCTGAGGAACGAACACGAGATCGTAGCTCGTATCTATGATGGTGCCCAGGTGCTCCAATCTCCTCGTTGGGGTGAGGTGACTTTTTTCCCTGTTGATCAGGAACCCGTGCTGTTCTAGATATGAGATCGTCCTGTTGAGGTCTATTATGGTTTTCTCTGGGGAGTGGGCCCGGATCAGAAGATCGTCTAGATAGGGGTGGACATGAATGCCCTCCATCCTGAGGTTCGCCATCAGTGGTATTAGAACTTTGGTGAAGGTCCGGGGAGCGGATGATAGGCCGAAAGGAAGAGTCCTGAACTGCCAATGGAGGTTGTTGTAGTTGAAGCGTAGCCACTTCCGGTGAGGTTCTCGGATAGGGACGTGGAGGTATGCATCCTGTAGGTCCAGAGATACCATCCAGTCGTTTTTCTGTATGTGGTGGCAAATGGAGTTCACGGTTTCCATCTTGAACCTCTTTTTTGTTACGTGTCGATTCAGGGTCTTTAAGTCCAGGACTGCCCTCCATTTGCCTGTCTTTTTTGCCACCAGAAAGAGAATGGAGTAGAGCCCTGAACGATGTTGAGACTTTGGTACTCTCTCTATGGCCCTGGCGTCGAGGAGTCTCATGATCTCGGAGGTCATGGCACGGTGTTTTCTTGCGTCTCGAGATCGTGGTGAGATCAGGAACCTGTGTGTAGGTGGGCTGTCGAGCTCTATGGAGTATCCGTGTGTTACACAGGATAGGACCCAGGTGTCCGTGATCGAGCGTGCCCACACGTCGTGGAAACGCTGGATCCTGCCTCCAACCCGGCAGTCGTAATAGTCATGAGTCTTGTCTGGGTTGATGTGCAGGTGGGCCCCTGGACCTGCGTCGATCGTATCTTCCTGGTCGGAAACCTCTGTTTCGGAAGGAGAAGTTGTAACCTCTCTGAGCGGGAGGTTGGGATTTTCTGGAAAGGGCTGAGAAGCCCCTAAAGCGAAAGGAATGTCCTCGAAAGAAGCCCCTTCTTGTAGATAGTTGTTGGAGGGTTTTCGTTTTGTCTTTGCTCGAAGCCTCCTCTAGCACTTTCTCCAGGCCCACGCCAAATAACTTTGATCCTTTGTATGGAGAAGCCGTGAGTAGATTCTTTGCGGTGACATCCCCATCCCAGGATCGTAGCCATACCCTACGTCTGGCTGCAATGTTGTTGGCTACTGATCTAGCTGACCAGGTTAGATTATCCTTGGTTGCGTCAGCTAGGAAGGCGGCCGCCATGCAAACTCTAGAATTCAACCTCTGGTATTTGCTCTCTGAAATTTCTGGTTCTTGCATCTGCTGGAGCCAAGCAAGCATGGCTCTAGCTATGTAAGAGGATGCTATTCCTACCCTTAGGGCCACTGAGGTTGCCTCCGAGGCTTTTTTAAGAGCCGCGTCAATTGCCCTGTCTGTACTATCTCTAGGGTGGCAGTCCCCTTCAGTGGGGAATACAGTGTGTCTGGCCAGGGAAGCGGCTCCCGCATCCACCTTAGGTGGACGGAACAAGGGGTCCTTTCTCCTAGAGAAGGAGTATAAGGTATCCTGGACCTTGTTTGTTTTAAAACTCTTATCTGGGGATTTCCACTCCTGAAGGACAAGTTTCTCGAAAGCCTTGTCCAAAGGGAGACCCTGGTCCCTACCGTGGACTGAGGGGATGTATTGCCGAGTCTCTTCCTCCTGAGAGTCGGAGGAATCCCGGTTGGGGGATTTTTCCTGTAATTTTAATGTTTTAATGGCCTGAGCTACCAGCTGAGCTCGAAACTGAGTGGGGAAGTGTCTCTGGCTTTCCTTTGGGTCAGTAGCCAGGTCCACCCACTCCCCTTCCTCTAACTCTGAGGGTGCCTGGTCAGACTCTGAGAAAAAAATCACACGAATCCTGCTCAGTGGTCTGAATTATATCAGTGGCTTGTTCTCCTTGCTCACTTTCAGCAGAGGAGATTAACAAAGCTGAGGATCCAGCGCCACCTGGTGGACGTTTGGATTTTTTGCTGGGAGCTCCAGAGGTCCCTGGTTTAGGAATCACTTTTGATTTAGAGTGAAGTCTCTTTCTCTTAGGTTTCGTTAGTCTGCCTAAGGCAGAGAGGACCTCTCCCATGGATTTTTCCAGGAAGGTGAGGCGTGCCTGGGTGTCCCGTTCCTGAGCTGTGGCATCAGAAGGGGGAGGGGGGGTCCCCGATGGGGGCTGAGCCTGGCTCATGGTTAACCCTTGACTGGGGTTAGGGCTCCTTATCAGGGGGGCAGCGTGGCTGTCCCTGATTTAAGAGGGCTGAGAGGAGTAGGGACGGAGGCCAGCAGGGCTGTCTCCGCCCTATACAGGCTCAGAGTGTTCTCTCACTGCCCTGATACTGCGTGCAAGGGACAGAGAGCAGGCGGGCTGCCTCCGCCCTGTAGCACGGGAGAAATAATTCTCTTAGCCGGGGGAAGCTCAGAGGCCCAGCGGCGCTGTCCCCGAGTCCCTGCTGTTTTTAAATGCTTGTTTTTTGTGGGTTTTTTTGTGTTTTTTTTTAAAGAAACAAGCTCCGTTGGAGTCAATTTACAGCCCGGCTTAAGCTCACGGGCGTGGCCGGGCCGCCCCGGAGCTAATAATAAAAAGGGGAGGTTAAAGTGGGAAGCGGAGAAGAGAACCTCTGCCACATAAATACCCCGAGGGGTTAGATAGGGAATATTCCCTTCCCCCACAACTACTGACTGTTTGTTGTTTTTTCTTCAGGGAGCTGTGCTGGAAGTGTCCTACCGGCCGGGAGGCAGATGAACAGACTGGAGAACCGGGTAGCTCCTAGCGCATGCGCAAAAGAAAAACATGATCATCTGCCTCCTATCGGCCAGCAGCAGAGCTACCCAGCGGAGGAGGAGAAGGAGGTAAGAGGAGAAGGTTGCTGCTTTGTAAACAAGGTTCTTCAAGATGGCGCCTAACATTTTCACAACACCCACCCTTCCAGCCCTGCATGGATTTTTTTCCTTATATTCCTAGAAATTATTGGAAGGAACTGTCATTCTGAGGGGGAAGAGTATTTTTTATACTAGAGGAGCTTGAGACCATCACGTGGTCTTTTTGAATATAGTAAGCATGCACAACCCAGTTGTGAGAATGTTAGGAGCCATCTCAAAGAACCTTCTTTACAAGGCAACAACCTTCTGATCACTCACACGGGGAGGAACTGTTTGTTTACAAACCGCTTTATCTCGCAATCCGATCGGTGTCCTGGTGTCCTCCTGCTGCTGCAGCACTACTAGAAAGCAGAGGTAGGTGAGGGATGGGGACGCCCCACCTTCAGCCCCCGACCCCCATGATCTGCCCCTGAACTCCCTTTGTTTGTAATAACAGAATGCATGTGTTGCTGAAGGAAAGCTAGAATAGTTGCCAACCAGAAGTTTTTGCTTTACTGACTCCCATTGAACAGCATAGACTCTGTTAAATGAGAGTTTGCTACCGCCTTAACTATAGACTCATGATTGTGGCTCTATAATTCAATTGAATCAGATTCTGATTTTGATCTGATTCTGATTTTCAACCCGATTTCCCATCCCTAGTGGTTTTCCATCATCTTCCAGCCTCCCAAATAACTCCCTAGGGCAAGTCTGGCCAGTGCCAGGAAGAAAAACAGAATCTCAGAAAATTAAGAGAAGTTTCTCTCATGCATAAATGATCCCTAATTCATAGAACAGGATTTAAGATGACCATATCGTAGCAAACACTCACAGCAATAAAAGAAAGCATAGGAGGCTCAGGCTTTTGCTGAAATAACACTGTTGTATGCATTTTGGCCCCTGATGATTTCTCTTTCCCACCCTCGCTTTTATTTGATGGTGCTGAACATAAATCACACGGACTAAGAATAAACTTTCAGCTTATTCACTCTGAAGCCGCACACTTCAGGTGACAAGCAAAATTAAAGCCCAGCTCAATACAGCCAATAACCATAAGCAACTTACACTTTGAGATACAGGCAGCAGAGCACATTGCTACTTTTTTCACCTCCCTTTCCCTTTTGCTCTTGTGTTAGAGCAAGAGGGAATGCCTTATGCTCTCCAACTAGGGTCCAGTAAAAACACAACTGTCTTCCATTAATGTATACTTGCAGGGGAAGGAAGCAGCTGGACTTGTTTAACCCTGGCTCTCATCCTCCAGCCCCGAATGTGTTTCCTTGTTCAGATTTATGAACCACAAAAACCTTATGGCAGGATATGAAAGAATGGAACCTACACCCATTGGACCACTACTAATAGTGTATGCATAAGTCCCATTAAAGTGAGGGGTTAATGTCCTACTTTGAAAGAGACACGTTAGTATACATGAAGCCAGAATGGAGATGCGATTAGGATGGGGGGTAAAGAGAGTGAGGGTATGGTGAGACCACTGATTTGATTAAAGTAAAGTACCATCTTTATGCTGATGATTCACAGATTTACTTCTCTGTATCAGAACTCTCAACCAGAATCCAATCTCAAATCTCAGCCTGCCTGTCTGACATCTCTGCCGGGACGTCTCATCGTCACCTTAAACTTAATACGGCCAAGGTGGAATTCTTATCTTTCCTCCTAAACCTACTTCTCTATCTCGGTGGAGAACACTGCCATCCTTCCTGACCCTGCAGCCTGCAACATTGGGGTTACCTTTAATTCCTCTCTCTCTGTGCTCACATCCAAAACACTGCCAGAACTTATTTCTTTATAACACTGTCAAAATCCATCTCTTCCTTTCTGAAAACACTACCTACCTTAACCCTTACCCATTCTCTCACCATCTTCCACTGAGGCTAATGTAACCTGTTTCTTTACAGGCCTCTCTCTGAACGATCTATTGCCACTAGTCTATTCAAAATGAAGCTGCGAGACTCACCTGCCTTACATACCCCTATGAGCATGGGTGAAGACAGATGAGACATCCCAGATTAGCCCCTTCCAGATGGGTGGTCACCAGATATTCACCTCCCCCACCCCCCGCCAACTCCCACCTCATGGCGTTGTCCTGGCGAAAGCAGAGCCCACCATGTGGGTGGATGCAGGTGAACGTGTCCCCCAGTGGCCACTTCCCATCTATTAGGGTGTGTGTGTGTGGCCTCCATGCATGTGTAGTCTGCCAGGACCACAGAGTCCCAGGCAGAGTGTCTATAGAGATAAGTAATACTAATAATAGCGACTGTCACAATACAGCTTTATTTTGAAGAGAGAAACCAAAATTATTGCAACAGAAGTCAGTCTAGACTGACATGCTGGTTTCCCTTTGTGGGTGTATCATTTCACATTCTGGCCTCAATTTCCTCATGTACAAAGTGAGGAAGATAGTAATTCTATTTGCCTACTTCCCAAAACTGGTGCAAAAGCTATACAGTACTTGAATAGTTCAAAGCTAATTCATTCATTTGATAAATCCGTCTGTAACCATCCATTTCAATGAGTCATCTGGGTCCCCACTGACAAGCAAATTACAAAGTTAGGCAGAGATAATGTGAAAACACTATGAGACATCTAAGTTTTCCCAATTAATTTGGACAATAAAATGTTATCAGGTAGGTTTATTAGTCCTGAGTCAAGTATGCTGGACTTGGAAGGAGGAAATTGCATTATTACTGTTATTATTATTATTACTACAAGCATTTCTATAGTGCCAGCAGTGTACCTGGTGCTTTACACAGCAATGAGAAAGACACGGTCCCTGCCTATGGCTTACAATCTAATAGACTAGATGGGGGTAGACAGGGATAGGGGACATATGGAAAGACAAGGGATAAAAACATTCAAGTGGATGCAAAGTCTCAGGTGCACGTGCTTGGCTTAGTTGCAGTTAGGCGGACAGTGAATGTTGAGAGGGGAGTACTAGCGGGCGTCAGGGAAGGCGGCGAGGAAGAGGTGGGTTTTAAGGAGGGATTTGAAGGAACGGAAGGAGGGGGCAAGGCGGATGTGGGCAGGGAGGGAGTTCCAGG